>CM046882.1:125222271-125678066 GCA_025667525.1 Glebionis coronaria | reverse complement strand
TTTTGACTTATTTCGATAATTTATTAAGGCCGAAAATAAAGTGGGACGATTTAATCAATAGTTAGCTAAAGGACAAAATCTTTTAAAACGGCTTCTCGAAACCTCATAAAGTTCATATCTTGGCATAACTCGTTTCACGATTTGAGACCTTTCTCGGACCGATATTTGGCTTGTACTTCAAACTTCAAATCTTGAGAGACGATCTTGAAATTATGGTCTTCTCTTCATTATGGTATACATCTTCATAAGGAGTGAAAGATGCCTCAAACGTTGACCACGAATTCTTCATTTATCCTCTTCTTTATTTAGGATTTTGATATACAACGATCCGCCTCCTTTTCGGACTTGGATCTATTTATCCTCATACCTTGTTAGGGTCTTTTTGGATAGACTTCTCCATGATCTTTAGGGGGAGTAATTTGCTTCTCGTCGTATGTCTTGATCCTTCATATTGATTTGGATTAATGATCTTCACATCATCTTAGGATCTTTAGCAAAAAGTGAATCCTCATGCCTTGTTAGGGCCTTTTTGGACTCGGGTATCCTCATGCCTTGTTAGGGCCTTTTTGGATAAGCCAATCTTCGCGTCCCGTTTCAATAAGTTATGCCTTGGCTATGAACTCTAATTAATACCGAGCAACTTTTAAACGATCTTGTGCTAGAAGCTAAGTAACCTTTTAAATCGTACAACCTTATTTATTGCAAATATATTTATTAACAAGTGATGGGAGAAAAAGCTCATAACTAACTCACATAAGTTAATGAAAGAATACCGAACTTATAATTAACTCTATCATTTCTCGTTCTCCACAATTTAAAATCTCAAGGAATGAGACTCGTGGATGCTTAGCCTAATAAACCAATTAAGGTCCATATGGTTAAGGATACTAGCTAGAGTAAACTCGGATAAGTAAACTCGGGTTGAGTCAAAATATTCACGACGGGCCTAATTTATCAAAGACATCTAAACTTGTTAAACCATTTTATTTATTTATTTTATTTTATTTTTGAAATGGAAATTATTATGATGTGATAATAAAAGGAAAGAAAATAAATAAAAATACTACTAGGCCAAAATAGATCAAAAATTTGAAAAACGTTGAAAATTTTAAAATTTTTCCGGTTAAATGGGGTCAAATTCATGGAAAAGGCCACTAAAATTCGATAGAAGGCCCCCCTACACTTGATATAAACATTGTCCTCAATGTTTAAGCATGTGGGAGAATAAACTCCCCTACACTTAGGACATTGAGTACGTTGTTTAAAATCGAGCTAAGGAAGGGACAACTAAAGTGATTACATTTATTCGTTTTATTTATATACAAGTATGAATCACAATAGTTTTGATAGAACCGGGTACACGGGAACACGGGATCACGGGTCTCATCAAAAGTACCAAAAGTGGATCATCAAAGTATATGTCCCTGCACACAATCACCACACACAAACAACCTACTCGGCTCCCCCCCTACACTTATTGGTGGACAATGGATGAAGGTGAAAAAGGGTGGAAAGGATGGTAAAGGTAAAAATCTAACCTAGTTATACGATGCTTGATTTATTTATCACGAGTCTCTAGCTCGACTCGATTTCCCGAATTAATTCAAGGGAAATGTGGAGAGGGATGGAATCATCTCGTGAGAGATGTCCTCTCCATAGTACAACTTAACCCGTTGGCCATTCACCTTGAAATTGGGACCATTTGGTTGGGATAACTCAATGGTGCCATAAGGGAAGACTTGGGCCACGGTGAATGGACCGGACCAACGGCTCTTAAGTTTACCCGAAAAGATTTTCAACCGAGAGTTAAATAATAAAACTTGATCACCAACATGGAACTCTCGGTTTTTTAATCTTGGAATCATGAATGAGCTTAGTCTTCTCCTTGTAGATTAATGAATTCTCATAAGCCTCATTCCTAAGTTCATTGAGTTCATTGAGTTGGATTTTCCTATGATCACCGGCTTTGTTAAGATCAAAATTAGCCCATTTTAAGGCCCAATAAGCCTTATGCTCCAACTCAATGGGGAGGTGGCACGCCTTTCCGTACACAAGGCGATAAGGAGTACAACCGATAGGTGTCTTATAAGCGGTACGGAAAGCCCACAAAGCATCATCTAATTTATCGGCCCATGAGGCACGATGCTCTCCCACGGTTCGCTCTAAGATTCTCTTAAGACCACGGTTAGAAACCTCGGCTTGTCCATTAGTTTGAGGATGATACGCGGTGGAAAGTCGGTGATTGACACCATACTTAGCCATGACTCGTGCAAATTGATCATTGCAAAAATGAGTCCCGCGATCACTAATAATAGCACGAGGCACTCCAAAACGAGCAAACAATTGTTTCAAGAAGTTAACAACCACCCTCGCATCATTAGTAGGTAAAGCCTTTGCTTCAACCCATTTTGATACGTAGTCAACGGCTACGAGGATGTACTTGTTACCCTTCGATGATGGAAACGGCCCCATAAAGTCGATGCCCCATACGTCAAAGATTTCACATTCTTGGATGAAATTTTGAGGCATCTCATCTTTATGTGTGATCTTGCCTTGCCTTTGACAAGCATCACAATGTTTAACCATTTCATGTGCATCATGATAAATGGAAGGCCAATAGAATCCGGAGTCGAAAACTTTTTTAGCGGTGTAATTAGGACCAAAGTGACCACCGGTAGGTCCTTTATGGCAAGCTTCAAGGATTTGTAAAGCCGCCGGCCCATCGACACATCTACGAATGATTAAGTCCGCACATTGCTTGAAAAGATAAGGGTCGTCCCAATAGTACGTTTTGACGTCCTTGAAGAATTTTTTCTTTTGTTGGGACGATAACCCTTCGATAAGAACACCACCCGCCAAATAGTTTGCAATGTCCGCAAACCATGGGGTATCATCAAGATTGGAATTAATAGACATTAAGGTTTCAAGGGGAAAGGATTCATTAATCTCTTGATTTGGAGATTCCCCTTGATACGGATCCTCAAGTCTACTAAGGTGATCCGCGGCTAGGTTTTCCGCTCCTTTTTTATCACGAATTTCAATTTTAAATTCTTGTAGGAGCAAAACCCAACGAAGGAGTCTCGGTTTAGCATCTTGCTTGGTCAACAAGTATTTCAAGGCGGAATGGTCGGTGTAAACGATGGTGGTGGAAAGCACAAGATAGGGGCGGAATTTCTCAAAAGCATACACTACAGCTAAAAGCTCTTTTTCGGTAGTGGTATAATGCAATTGAGCCCCCGTCATTGTCTTACTAGCATAATGAATGGGTTGGAAATGTTTGTTAACTCGTTGACCTAAAACCGCTCCTACCGCGAAATCACTAGCATCGCACATGAGCTCGAAAGGTAACTCCCAATTTGGAGAGACTAAGACCGGTGCCTTAGTTAATTTACCTTTAAGAAGTTCGAAAGAGTCGAGACATTCTTGAGAGAAGATGAAAGGAGCATCCTTTTCTAAGAGATGAGTCATTGGACGAGCTATTTTCGAGAAATCTTGGATGAAACGTCGATAAAATCCCGCATGGCCTAAAAAACTTCTAACTCCTTTGACGGTGGTAGGTGGAGGTAACTTAGCAATGACGTCAACTTTAGCACGGTCGACTTCGATACCGGCTTTGGAAATTTTATGACCAAGGACGATGCCTTCTTTTACCATGAAATGGCATTTTTCCCAATTAAGAACGAGACGAGTGTCTTCACATCGTTGGAGCATACGTTCTAAATTAGCAAGGCAAGAAGAGAAAGAATCACCATATACCGAGAAATCGTCCATAAAGACTTCCATAGTTTCTTCAACCATGTCATGGAATATCGCCATCATACACCGTTGGAAAGTCCCGGGAGCATTGCATAAGCCGAAAGGCATTCTTTTGTAAGCAAATGTTCCATAGGGACAAGTGAATGTGGTTTTCTCTTGGTCTTTTGGATCGATAGGGATTTGAAAATATCCGGAAAAGCCATCTAAGAAACAATAGAAATCATTACCCGCTAAACGCTCGAGCATTTGATCCATGAAAGGAAGAGGGAAATGATCCTTACGAGTGGCATCATTGAGCTTACGATAATCGATGCAAACTCGCCAACCCGTTACAAGTCGAGTAGGAATCAACTCGTTGTTTTCGTTGGGCACAACGGTGATTCCGCCTTTCTTAGGCACACAATGGACGGGACTAACCCATGGCGAATCCGAGATAGGGTAAATCATTCCGGCATCGAGAAGTTTGATAACTTCTTTCTTAATGACTTCATGAATTTTTGGATTAACCCTTCTTTGATTTTGGATCGCGGGTTTAAAGTCATCTTCCATGAGAATTTTATGAGTACAAAAATTAGGATCAATTCCGCGAATGTCGGAGATTTTCCAAGCAATTGCTTTCTTATGATTCTTAAGCACATCTATAAGTCGGGATTTTTCATCTTCTTTTAAGTCCTTAGCAATAATGACGGGCAACTTATTATCCTCCTCTAAGAAAACGTACTCTAGATGAGACGGTAAATCTTTAAGCTCTAAATCCGGCGGATTATCAATGGAAGGCTTAGTCAAAGTAGGATCATTGTTAGAAACTTCTTTTGGAGTGGGTGGAGAGATATTGTCCTCATTGAGAAGTCTCTCAATAGTACGAATGTCTTCATCCCAATTGGTGGGAGAATTATCATAGTTAATCTCGAGAGGACCTAAACTAGCTTCAAACTCATCTAAGTCACTTTCTCCAAATGGAGTCAATGAAGGAGCAATAGAAGCGACGGTCTCAACATGAGGTAAAGGAGAAATCCCGCTCTTACAAGCCTCATGAAAATGTTCTTCGCATGCTTCGTCGAGCACATCGATGAAATTCACGGATTCGGGCTCATTGGGAAGTTTGGAAAGTTTACCCATGTTAAAGACGATTTTGTCATCCCCGACCCTCATGATAAGTTCACCCGCGGCTACATCGATTAATGTACGCCCGGTTCTCAAGAAGGGTCGTCCCACAATTAAGGGAACACGGGGATCCATTTCATAGTCGACGACGACGAAATCGGCGGGGAAAGTGAATTTGTCGACTCCTACGAAAACATCCTCGGCTATCCCCACCGGATAAGCAACCGTACGGTTAGCTAATTCCAATGTCATACGGGTGGGGACTAGCTCGGGTAAAGATAATTGTTTCCACACGGACAATGGCATAAGATTGATACTCGCTCCGAGATCCGCCAAGGCCATACAATTCTCAACACCCGGAAAATTACAAGGAATAAGGAATCGACCGGGATCTCCTAACTTAACCGGTAATTTTCTCAAAAGAACCGCGGAACAATTCTCATTCAATTGGGTATTGGCGATATCAAGCAACTTTTCCTTATCACTTAAAAGATCTTTAAACATCTTAGCGTACTTAGGCATGTGAGCGAGCGCCTCGGCAAAGGTGATATTAAAATTCAATTGTTTGAACATTTTTAGGAAGTTTGAAACTTGAATATCATCCTTATTCTTCAATTTCTCTTTCCGCAACCTTGAGGGGTAAGGTATATTGGGTTGAGATGAAGGCTTTGGAGTGGATTGCTCACTCACATCCTTTGGAGGAGGAGGAGGAGTAGAAATAGAAGGTGAAGGAACCGGTATTGGAACCGAAGGTGGGGTATAAAATTTGGGTATCGGTGGAACATAAGGTGTAGACGAATGCATGACGGGAGGTATGTCGCAAGTGGAAGAAGAGGGAGGTTGTGTCGAAGAAGAAGGAATCTCGGGTCCTTGTTTAGGTGGGGAAGGTTCTACGGTGGTCTTACCGCTCCTAGTAGTGATAGCATTAACATTAGCCCTAGGATTGGTCACGGTGTTCGAGGGAAGGGCACCTTGGGGACGAAAGGTTTGAATCATAGTCAAAAACTTCTTATCATTCGATTCTTGCATTAGTCGAGTATGCTCTTGCATCTCTCTCATCATTCGTTCATGGTCGGATAATTTTTGAAGAACCAAGTCCATTTGAGGATTATGCATGTTCGTTTGATTATAACCTTGATTATTAAAACCTTGGTTTTGATATTGATTAGAACCTTGATTAAATCCTTGATTTTGAAAACTTTGGTTATTATATCCTTGATTATTCAACCCTTGGTTTTGCCCTTGAAAATTCCCTTGATTTTGATTAAAACCCCGTTGATTAGAACTTCCTTGAAAATTACCCCGTTGAGGAGCTTGGTTCCTATTTTGGGCGGGTGGGGGTGGTCTTTGTGGTGCTACAAAACCCGGGGGAGCCAAATAGTTATTAGACTTGTAAGACAAATGGTTGACATCAACATTTGGTTTGAATTGAATCCGATCAAGTTCATTGTTATTATAAGCATAAACTTCTTGTTGATCATTGTAAACCTTGTCACAATTAAAGTATGAATGTGGTCCACCACAAGTCTCACATGTCTCACTTTTTTCTTTCACGGCATGAACATGTGTAGTGAGGGCGTCGGTTCTTAGAGCAAGGGTTTTCACAATTGAAGTAAGCTCCTTAATTTGATCATTCACCTCACTATTACTCGTACTAGCACTTGCCATATTAGCCCTAACACTTTTGGTTTGTACTTTAGCCTTGTTCTCAATAATGGCCCAAGCCTCGTTCATTGTTTTCACAAGAATATTGCCCCCCGCGGCACTATTAAGTGAGTCTTGGTCGTTTAGAGTTACCATTATAAAACGTGTTGATTTGATGAACTTTAGTAAAACCGTGTTGTGGACATTTTCTCAAAAGATCTTTAAAACGATCCCAAGCCTCACTAAACGTTTCCCCATATTTTTGCTCAAAGTTGATTATTTCATTCCTTAAGGAAGTGGTCCGTGATGGTGGGAAAAAGTAGTTAATGAACTTGGTCTCTAAGTCGATCCATGTGGTAATACTTTGGGGTGGTTCCTTATCAAGCCAAATCCGGGCTTGTCCCTCGAGGGAAAAAGGAAAAAGTTGGAGGCGAACGGCCTCTTGGGGCACCCCATTGTATTTGACGGTATTAGCTAATTGGATGAAACGTTTGATATGAGCGTGTGGGTCATCATTAGTACGGCCTAAAAATGGTGTAGCGGAAACCATTTGAATAAAACCCGATTTAAGTTCGAAATGATTAGCTCCAATATTCGGCACCACAATCGCGTCATCGTTTCCTTCAACGTGAGATTGTAGAATCTCAATCATTGGTCGATTATCCGTTGCCATCGTATTGTCGAAAGCTCGATTCTCGGGATCGGCTTTAATGACGGTCTTTTTGTTATTCTTCTTCTTCTTCTTTTTGGAAGAATTGGAAGAGTTTGGTACACCACTCGGTATGTATGTACGCGCGCGAGTGCGCATACAATTAAAACTTTGGAATGAGGTAGGTGACCTCGGTCGACTTTGAGAGGAAAAGGATTTTCCCTCTCGAGGAGCAATAAGAAAAATCTACAAAAATATATACGTAAGTACTACTTGAGTTGGCAAACCAATAATCGATCGTCCCTCTCAATATACGCACAAGCAAGCGGGGAAACGAGGTGGCACAAAGCACTTAAAAACCTTTTTCCTTAGACGGCCTTTTATAGCGCGTCGCCTTATACCCACCTTATAGTTTGTATATGTCGAGTTCAAACGTCTTACTAGTATTTATCTATTTTGCCCTTTTTTCTCGTTATGGATTCGAATACAATAGTTAGGTGATGAAATCCCAACTAAGGCCTTATTTGATAAGTAGGTAATTTATTGTGCTACGTAATATAATATAATAAAATGAAAAATCTTTTTGTATTTTTTTTTTAGAAAAATATATATTCACAAGAAAAATCGAAAGAAATCGAATCGAAAAATTAACACTAATACGTAATATTTTTGGTGTAATACGTTTAGGAAAACGTATTACGTTTTTTGCTTTTTTTAATTTTTTTTGTTGCAATTCTTAGGAAAGAAATTGCTTTGTGGTTTTTTTAATTTTTTTTGTAATTTTATGTTTTTGATTTTTGTTTGTGTTTTTGATTTTTTTGTGCAAGAAAATTAACGTTCAAGAAGAACGGATCCCAAAATCCAAACGTCTTCACGAAAAATCGTCAATCGTACGAGCGAAGCGGCAGCGGCGCCAATTTGAAACTCGGATTTTTAGTCCTTTTAATGAAGTGTTCGTTTTATCCTCGATTCGACTCGAATTTGATTTCCGGTTTTATCGTTTCAACTTAACTTGTTTTTGGTACAATCTCTTTTTGGTATTTTTTAAACTAAAAGAAATTATAAAAATCTATTTAAATAAAACTATTTTATACTATTTCAAATTTAATTAAAACTAAAAATTATTAAATCTAATTTTAAAATCCTAATTAAAACTAATTTTAATTAATACTAATTCAAAAACTTAAATATAAAATCTATTTAATTAAAAGTAACTTTAAAGCTAATATAAAGTAAAAACTATTTTAAATAAAGTGAAAACAAATTGAAAGTTATAAAAATATTTAATTTGAAACTCGGATTTTTAGTCCTTTTAATGAAGTGTTCGTTTTATCCTCGATTCGACTCGAATTTGATTTCCGGTTTTATCGTTTCAACTTAACTTGTTTTTGGTACAATCTCTTTTTGGTATTTTTTAAACTAAAAGAAATTATAAAAATCTATTTAAATAAAACTATTTTATACTATTTCAAATTTAATTAAAACTAAAAATTATTAAATCTAATTTTAAAATCCTAATTAAAACTAATTTTAATTAATACTAATTCAAAAACTTAAATATAAAATCTATTTAATTAAAAGTAACTTTAAAGCTAATATAAAGTAAAAACTATTTTAAATAAAGTGAAAACAAATTGAAAGTTATAAAAATAAAAAAAAAAATATTTTGAAAATAAAAGAAAGTAAATAAAATATTATTTTTGTCTTTTTATTTTTTATAAAAGTAAATTGAATCAAAAAAAAAAAACTATTTTAAATAAAACCTTTTTTCTAATATAAATAAAACTAAACCTTAATTAAGCTTATTTTTAATCAAATAAAAACTGCCACTTAATTATCTAATCCTATATTAATGAAATGATTCAAACTAATACTCAAAAGGGTTGCTAGAGCAGTGGTTATCACGTTGGGTTTGTGAACAAAAGGTCACAGGTTCGAACCCTACTGGAGACGAAAAAATTTTTAATTATTTTTAAGCTTTTTGGAATTGAAACTTTATTTGGACAAAGAACAACCCTCAGACCAATTGGGTCTGAGGTGAAAGCAGAATAAGCACACCAAATAAGCAGTAATCAAATAAGCAGAATCAATTAGGCTAATATAATGAGAATAAGCTTAAACTAAATCAAATAAGCAAGCTGAATGAAAACTGACTTAAACTAAAATCCAAATAAGCTATTCTCGAAAAGCAGAAACAGATTACTACCAAATAAGCTAGACTAGATAAGCAGATTACCAATAAGGCTAAAGCTCGAACCAAACCAAACAAATAAGCATGAAAACTGAATAAGCTGAAGGACTAGCAGACATAAGCAGAAATTCAAATAAGCAGAAACTGAAACTAAACTATTAAATAAGCAGAATCTAATCTAGCAAACCTAAACAAGTCCTAAAAACTCTAAGCAGAATTTAAACTAAACAGTTAAACTTAAACAAATCCAAACAGATTCCAAAGTACTCACCTAATCTAAACAGATTCTAAACAGCTTAAGCAGATCCAAAACAAACTTAATCTAGCAAACTTAGTTAAAAGAGTTAAAGTAAAGAGAGGGGAACCTTTTGACGATACCGTTGAGCCGTAGCGTCGCGCTGAGCGAGCTAAGATCGAAACGAACCCAAACGAACACCTCTTTATAAACCGTCAACACTTCTAAAAACTTATCTCGAACCAAAACTAATCACCAACTTAAATCGAGAACAGAAAACTTATCTCGAAACCAAAACTATCATCAAAACCTTCTAACCACGAATACCAAACCGAATAGAGAAGATGAACAGTAGCCTCTTTTTCTTTTATATTTCCAGTGGGGAAATAATTATTCACTTTACTTTATTTTTTTATTTTTTTTTTTTTTATTTTTTTTTTTTTTTTTGTATTTATATTTATATCAACGAAGAACAGTAACTAATTTTTTAAATTAAAAGAAAGAACAAGGTAACTGAATATCAAGAACGAAACACAAATTAAATTGAAACTTCAATTTTCATTAATTTAAAAACAAATTACAATACTTGAAATTGAGATTACAAAAACCCTAATTAATCTAGTTTCTAAAAATTAAAAATAAAGGAAAAGCATAAAAAAAATTACATGTGAAAGAGGGGTTTTATAAGGCTCCCCGAACCTTCTAGTCTTCCTTGGAGGCTACGGAGTAAAATCTTGGCCTTTGATTCTTCAATTCCTTTCTCTTTCTTGAATCAAACGGTGGAGATGAGTCCTTCTCACATGGATTGCCAAGGTGGCACTCCTTGTGTTTCTTTTATGCTTTATGATTGGTTGATTGAGAAGGTGAGGTGTAGGAACCAATAAGATTAGGCCACGTAGCTTTCTCCTCCATCTTCTCTTCCGAATTCTTTGGGAATTAATTCCCATTCATGTGCATCTCACGTGGGATCAAAACCCCATATCAATTTTGCTTTTTACCCCATTAGGGTTTGTGAACAGTGGGTTTTTTACCTGGTTATTTTAGGTTTGGGGGAGATGAGAGATGAGGGAGAGTACATAGTAAATAACGAAGATGTGAGAGATAATGGGAATGTGGGTAAATAAAAAAAAGGAACGGTTGGTATTATTGAAACGAGTGGGTGAAGATTTTGTTTTATTAATGTGAGTGTCGGTGGGTAAAGATGACTTGGTGAATGTTTGACCGAAACATTTAGTTGACTGGGAATAAGTTACAAGATATTATCTTGTCCCGTTTAAAATTCGTTTTCTTTGTTAAGAAAAGTGGGCTTGGATCCATTACTTCCACCGTCTCATAAAAATATGAAATTGGGCTTTGACCCAAACTTTGACCCAAGTATGTAACTTCTTCCAAAATTGATGGTCTTTTGAGCCCATTTCCAAATGTGGGTCCCACTTTGCTCGTTTTCTCGATAAAAGATTAAATCCGCTAAAGTCAAGCTCGTTTTGGCTCTTTGATCTTTTTCTTCATTCTCGTGTCGGTTTTCATCGGTTTTTGTGAACTTGGTACACTTTTGGTCTTTTGATCTTTGTCTTCGTCTCCATCTTGACTTTTCTTTGACATTTGACCGTGAAATCCCGTGTTTTCTCTTCTTTTGCTCAATTGTACCTATTTATCACACAAAACACAAAACCACGCGTAATTCCGACATTTATGATATAAAACACATGATTAGGTCTTGTTTTTCCTTGATTTTAGTGGCAAAAGGATAAGTGTTTTCACACTTATTAACTATCTTGACAAAATAGCTCTTCCACATTTAATTTCATGTCATTTCCTTAATTTTCATTTAATCTCCTTGTCTTGCACCTTTAATTTGTAAGCTCTTTAATTCTTGCTTTTACTTTTAATTGTTGAATCTTATTTTTAATCAAGTTTTTGTTATTAATCTCTCATTCTACCTTTCTTGTTTTGCTTAATCTTTATGCTTATGTGCTTATTGTCATGCTTATTTGATTATTTGTTATGTTTTTATGTTTATGATTGTGTTAGCTTATTGATTTTATAGCTTATTGTGTGTTTTTCTTAAATTTAGTTAAGTGTTTTTAAAAGTTATTTTATAAAAAGTTGATTTTAAATATTTTATTATTTAGTGTTTTTAAAAGTTTTTAAATTTTGTCTTATTAGCTTTTTCTTAAATTGAATTTGGTTAAAGTTTTGGTTATATGCTTATTAATTTTTAGCTTAATTTTGGTTCTTAGCTTAATTGC
Source organism: Glebionis coronaria (assembly GCA_025667525.1). Classification (NCBI taxonomy): domain Eukaryota; kingdom Viridiplantae; phylum Streptophyta; class Magnoliopsida; order Asterales; family Asteraceae; genus Glebionis; species Glebionis coronaria. Next base: position 125,666,238 of record CM046882.1, on the reverse strand, counting down.
ATTTTATTGTTATCCGGGTTTCTCTAAAACACTAGCATTCCGTATAGCCAGCAAAACATCATATTCCGAATAGTCTTCCAATCCCACATCCCGGATAAGGAGGTAAATCTATATTCCGGAAGATTGATTTTATGGTTATTCCGAATAAGGAACATTTGGTGTATTTCGGATAAGGGTGTTCAAGGGATTCCGAATAAGAGAAAGATTCCATATTCCGGATTGCTTGATTATTGCAAATTCCGAATAGTGAGCTTAAGGTAGTATTCTGGATAGGGACCTAAACCTCATTCCGAATAGTTATAAGATTGAGGTATTCCGGATTGGTAGTCAAGGTCACATTCCGGATTGCCCTCTAAACCAGGATTCCGGATAAGAGCAGTAACAAACATTCTGGATAGTGGTGAAAGCTCTGATTCTGGATAGTAAGCAAGTATTGGATTCCGGATAGTGACAGGATCTTGGACTCCGACTTAGGTTTGGTTTATTCCCTGTTTTATTTTCAAGTATTTATTTTTCCCGCCATTTCTCTTTAGTGTTATTTTAATTGTTTTTCTTTATTTTAAATTTCAAGTTTGCATTTTTATTACATTGTCAATTTTACTTTTCGTCGAGCTTTAATTTTTGTCGTTTAATTAATTTACTTTTAAAGTTTTGATTTCTCATAATTTACTTTAAAGTTTTGCACATTTATCTTACAACAACGACCAAAAATATTTCTTTTCACCAAAAGACGACTGAGTCGCATGTTAACCAGTAATCAATTCGAATAGACACACAAGAACAAATTTTCAATGAGTAAAAACCAGTTATCAAATGGCGCCGCTGCCGGCTCTTTTCGTAAAGATTAACGGTTTTCTGTGAGAGACGCGTTGAATTTTGGGATCCGTTCACTCGTGAACGTTATTTTTTGTGTAAAAAATTTTCAAAAAATCATAAAAATTAAAATTTTTTAAAAATCCGTAAAAATTAAAAAGTTTCAAAAATACAAAAACAATTAAAAACTTATAAAAAGCATTTCTTTTTCAAAGTTTTGCACAAAAAAGATTTTATTTTTATTTTTACAAGTACATATATATTCTCTATTTCTTTGATATCTTTTTCTTTTTCTTTTGTAGATGGATGCGTACTAGATCTTCATCTTATTCTGAGCCCGAGACTCGTGAAGATTTTGATATGGCTAGTGTGCATAACAACAATAACCCACCTCAACTCAACATGAATAACAACAACAATGGTCCTCAACCAGACCTTCGAACGATGGAGGAGCTGTGTCAACCAACAATGAATGGACGCGGAGGACCGATTGCGCCGATGCAAATCACGGCTCCAGAGTTTTCGTTGAAGCATCACATGATCTAACAAGTTCAAAAAACTTGTCCATTTTGCGAATTACCGGATGATGATGCCAACAAACACCTCGACAAATTCATTACCGTTACTCAAATCATGAAGTTGCCCGGTGTTACTATGGATTTACTTCGCCTTCATCTATTTCCATACACTTTATCCCACCATGCCAAAAAATGGTTTGATTGTCTTCCGAAGAATTGAATTCATACTTGGGATGAGATGACTCAACTCTTTTTGTCGCACTACTTTCCACCATCCATGGTCACGAGCCTTCGGAATCAAATTAGTGGATTTACTCACGAACTTGATGAATCACTTTTTGATGCTTGGGAACGATATAATGTTTTGATTGATCAATTTCCAAACCACAACATGCTCCCCGTCACCTTAATTGATACTTTCTATAACGGTTTAACTTTTCGTGATTGTGATACGATTAATGTAGCCGCCAGTGGCACATTTATGAAAAGAAGACCTGAGGAGTGTAGAGAGCTTATAGAGAACATGACCACTCACCACAAAAATTGGGATTCATCCGCATCTTCAAGGAATAAACCGAGAGTCAATGTTTCTTCTACTTCTTCAAACCCGGATATGACCGAATTGACCCGCACAATGGTCGAAATGAGCAAAAATATGCAACTCTTGGCTACAAATCAACAACAACAATTTAAAGCTGTAACACTTTCTTGTGAGATCTGCGGCGGTCCTCATTCATACACTGCTTGTCCTTCTACTCCTGACAATCCGGAAAACGTGTATGCGGCTCATGGTAACTATTCAACGGAAAGCTATCAAGCCCGACCTCAAGGTGATCGTAACTTGCTAAGTTACCGTTCTAACAACTTTCTTTCACCCGGTTTTTCTCCTCAAAACCACAACCCCAACAACTTTAATAGAAGCAATCAAAACCCACCTCGGGCTTCTAATCCTTATCACCCACCCGCTCAATAAGCTCCCCTCATTAATGAAGATGTTGAAACTTTCATGAAGACCCAAGGAGGGTTAGTTAAGAATCTGCAAAGCCAAATCATCAACTTGAAAGGAGATAACACTAAGCAATGGAATGATATTAGAATCGAGCTTCGACATGATATGCAAACCTCTTTTAGCAATCAAACGAATGATTTCAAGAATATGATGGCTAGTTTCTTTCCAAGTACTCAAACCTCTACTTCGGGCTCTCTTCCTTCTAATACCGTCACCAACCCAAGAGCGAATATGAGTGCTATTACTACACGCAGTGGAGAAACCTTAGTAGGACCATCTATCCCTCCCCAGTTATTCAATCTACACCTCCTCCACCACCATTTATCCCTCCTACTCCCACGCCTAGTATTAGTTCTCCATTACCGTCTGCACCTCTTACTGACGTAGTACCCAAGAAACACCCTTCACCAGCCCCACCTTCCACCTTTAAACCTTAAACATCTCAACTTTTACCTGCTACACCTACACCACCTAAACCCAACATCCCTTATCCTTCTCGGTTAGACAAGATCAAATTGCTTACTAAAGAGGATGCTCAAATCACTTCTTTTATGAAGATGATCTCTAAAATGAATTTCAACATTAGCCTCGTTGAAGCACTTGTCCAAAAGCCGAAATTTGTGAAAGCATTCAAGGAATTGCTTAACAAGAAGGAAAAGATGGTTGGGTTTGTCAACACACGCTTAAATGAAAACTGTTCTGCAGTCATTCTTAAAGAACTTCAAGAAAAACTTGGAGATCCCGGTCGTTTTGTGTTGCCTTGCATTTTTAACAAAACCAAAGAATTTACTGCCTTAGCTGATCTCTGGGCAATTATAAATTTGATGCCTTTAAGTGTTTGGAAAACACTATCATTACCCGTTCTTACACCAAAAAAGATGATTCTTGAGCTAGCAAATCGTACTCTCGCTTACCCCGTTGGTATTGCTGAAGATGTATTTATTAAAGTTGGTACCTTCACTTTTCCGGTCGACTTTGTTGTTGTTGATTATGAAATGGACCCTCGTATTCTGTTAATACTCGGTCGGCCAGTCTTGAGAACCGGAAAAGCATTAGTCGATGTTGCCGAAGGTGAGCTAATCTTAAGGGTCGGGAATGATGCTCAACTTTTTAAAATGGGGAAGATCACAAACAAATCCTATGGAAGAGAATCGACAAATATGATTAATGTGCTTCAAGACGAGCTTGATACAACTATTTGTGAAAGTACAAAGCTTGATGATTTTATCGTCTACAACAATCCTCTTTTCGATTCTTGCTATGATAATCCACTTTTCCAAGATGATGTGGATGATTCTATCTCCAATTTGGATGCCCTACCAATTCATGAGTCTCCACCAATATATGATGACTATGATGATGATTCTAGTTCCGATATGGATGATGCTGATGATTTTACTTCAGAGTATAAAGACATGCCAACATATGATGATTTTGATGATGTTGATACTCTTTCGAGTGATTCTTCACATGATGACCTTGTTCCTACTTTTGATGAAGATCCTCCGCCAACAATACTTGATCCTACTTTGGATGATTACTCATTTGAGGAAGACTTTGCTACCTTTCTCAACACTTACTTCCCAAATGAGAATGATTCTCCTCCTTTCGACTTTGATGATGCTCTTTATCCTCCTTTGGATATTAAGAAACCCGTTTTAAAGGAGAAGAAATCGGATGACACCGATATCCGTAGTACCTATGTCTTGACTCCTCTCTATCCACCTTCTGAGGATGAGATTGTGAGATTTATGAGCGGATCTTCTTCAAGGTCTACTGCGCCTGAGTGTTATTTTCCCCTAAAGGAAAAGGTGTTCGATCCCGGTATTGCAATTTTTAAGCCATCTCAGTATCCATCTGATGAAATAAAAGGAAAGATATTTGGAAATTATGGAGATATGCTTGCACCTCATCACACTTGCTACCACCGTGCTCCACAACTGCTTAAGGGAACTTACCTACTCTTCTTTGGCTTGCCTTGTTCGCCTTAAGCTTGTGCTAATTGATGGATGAAAACCCTGTATTTGATCCGGTAGATATGTTTCAAGCTTCTTCCTATGCGAATCAAGGTCGAGTCAGGCTCACGACTCGATTAACAAAACCAAGCGCTTCTCAGGAGGCAACCCGTAGTATCTATCCTTTTTATTCTATTTTTATAATAAGTTTAGGGGGAGACCCTAGTATGTGTTTGTTGTTTTCTTTCTTATGATGTCTAGGGATTCGAGCTTTCAAAGATCCATTCTTGATGACTTTTGACGACCCGTGATTCCGTATTCCCGTCTTCCCGGTTCTATCCTAAACTCTTTTGATTCTCTATTTTATATTCTTCAATATTAAAATAGGAATCACTTTAGTTGTCTCTTCCTTAGCAAGATTTAAACAAAGTGCACAATGTCCTAAGTGTAGGGGAGTTTACTTCCACATGCTTAAACATTGTGGACAATGTTTATATTAAGTGTAGGGGGGAGTACTATCGAATTTAAGTGGGATTTTCCTTGTATTAGTCCTCATTTTAACCGGAAAATTGATTTTTCGACATTTTTCAAAATTTTTGATCTATTTTGGCCTAGTAGTTTTACCTTTGTATAGTTATTTTCTTTCTTTGCTAGGACAAATTTCAATAAAGTGGTTTTAATTTTCAAACGTTGTGAATCTTTTGACTCAACCCGAGTTTACTTATCTAAGTATACTCTAGCTAGTATCTTTAACGTGTTTAAGTCAAGTTTTGCTAGGCTTTTATATAGGGAACTTTAAAACGCGAAAGTCTTAACTCTTACGGGTTAAGAACAAGAACTTTTCGCAAGTTCCTATAATTGATCCTAGGAAGTCGTTTATCAATGGAACTTTAAAATGCGAATTCTAAACTTGAAAGAGTCTAAGAAGTTGCAAGATCCTATAGATGACTTGAAAACCCAAAACTTTGATTTAATAGGCTAAGCATCCACGAGTCTCATTCCTTGAGATTTTAAATTTTGGAGAACGAGAGATGATAGAGTCAATTATAAGTTTGGTATTCTTTCATGAATTTATGTGAGTTGATTATGAGCTTTTTCTCCCATCGCTTGCTAATAAATTTATTTGCAATAAATAAGGTTGTACGACTTAAAAAGTTACTTAGCTTCTAGCACAAGATCGTTTAAAAGTTGCTCGGTATTAATTAGAGTTCATAGCCAAGTCATAACTTATTGAAGCGGGATGCGAAGATTGGCGAGTCCGAAAAGATCCTAACAAGACATGAGGGCTACATTTTGTTGCTAAAGATCCCAAGTGATATGAAGAATCATTTGTCAAAAATCAATATGAAGGATCGAGACACACGAAAAAAAGCAAATACTCCCCTAAAGATCATGGAGAAATCTATCCAAAAAGGCCCTAACAAGGTATGAGGATAAATAGATCCAAGTCCTAAAAGGAGGCGGATCGTTGTATATTAAAATCCCAAATAAAGATTGGAGAAAAATGAAGAAGTCATGGTCCAAATATGAAGAATCTCTCAAAAAGTTCAAGTGAAGAAATTCCTATTATGAAGAGAAGACCATTATTTCATGAACGTCTCTCAAGATTTGAAGTATGAAGTCAATGCCAAATATCGGTCCGAGAAAGGTCTCAAATCGTGAAGTGAGTTATGCCAAGATATGAACTTTATGAGGTCCCGAGAAGCAGTTTTAAAAGATTTTGTCCTTTAGCTAACTATTGATTAAATCGTCCTACTTTATTTTCAGCCCTAATAACTATCGAATTAAGTCAACAATGCATCCTCGTGATCATTCAAGACAACAATAAAATATAAGATATACACATAGGAATAAGGGAGTCTAAGTGAATAACTGGGCCACATGAATTTGTGATAGTTTGATAACTTATAATAACAATGATCTCGTATTTAAGCTTTGTTTGGGGAACATGAAACTTGAGGGTGATAAACATTCATGATATTCCAAAACCCAGGTAAGTCTTTGATTTCTTTACTTGTTTTCTTCCTTCAAATATTTTGTAATTTTCTATCTCTTTAATAAAGGCCAAGATGGATTGATTATGATGAAAAATGTAAAACTTGCTTTGTAATTAATGCATTGCATGAGGGCATTGCAATGGTCAAGTGTAAGGGATTTAATAAGTGTGAAAACACTTATCCTTTTACCACTTAATTATAATAATAACCAAGCCAAAACGTGTATTTTAGGTCGTAAATGTCAGAATTATGCGTGGTTTGTATTTTTGTTGTGATTTAGGATCAAAATGTGAAAACAGAAGAAAACACGGGCTTTCACGGGCTTTTATCGAAGAAAAAGGCAAAAGACGGAGTCAAAAGATCAAGAGTGCAAAAAGAATGGAAGTCCAAGGCCTATTCTGAAGATTTATCGAAGAAGAAGTCTAAAGACGAAAGTTTAATGAAGTCGAAGAACTCAAGTCTAATAAACGAATAAATTATAAGACGAGTTCAAATAATCCCGAGACAAAGTCGAAATAGTCGAAGAATTTACAAAGACGAAAAGACGTGGAGAAGAAGAAAGAAACAACACATGCTAACCTCCCTAATCTCCTATAAATAACCTCCTAATGTCACATTAGGAGGTGTCGACTATCTTGACAAAATAGCTTTTTCACATTTAATTTCATGTCATTTACTTATTAGTCGTTTAATTTCCTTGTCATGCACCATTAATTTGTAAGCTGTTTAATTCTTGCTTTTACTTTTAATTGTTGAATCTTATTTTTAATCAAGTTTTTGTTATTAATCTCTCATTCTACCTTTCTTGTTTTGCTTAATCTTTATGCTTATGTGCTTATTTTCATGCTTATTTGATTATTTGTTATGTTTTATGTTTAGGATTGTGTTAGCTTATTGATTTTATAGCTTATTATGTGTTTTTCTTAAATTTAGTTAAGTCTTTTTAAAAGTTATTTTATAAAAAGTTTATTTTAAATATTTTATTATTTAGTATTTTTAAGAGTTTTTAAATTTTGGCTTATTAGCTTTTTCTTAAATTGAATTTGGTAAAAGTTTTGGTTATATGCTTATTAGTTTTTAGCTTAATTTTGGTTCTTAGCTTAATTGCATTTTATTGGAATCCGGGTTTCTTTAAAACCCTAGCATTCCGTATAGCCAACAAAACTTCATATTCTGAATAGTCTTCCAATCCCACACTCCGGATAAGGAGGGAAATCTATATTCCGGATAAGAGTGATTTTATGGTTATTCCGAATAAGGAACATTTGGTGTATTCTGGATAAAGGTGTTCAAGGGATTCCGAATAAGAGAAAGATTCCATATTCCGGATTGCTTGATTATTTCAAATTCCAGATAGTGAGCTTAAGGTAGTATTTCGGATAGGGACCGAAACCTCATTCCAGATAGTTATAAGATTGAGGTATTCCGGATTGGTAGTCAAAGTCACATTCTGGATTGCCCTCTAAACCAGGATTTCGGATACGAGCAGTAACAAGCATTCCGGATAGTGGTGAAAGCTCTGATTCTGGATAGTAAGCAAGTATTGGATTCCGGATAGTGACAGGATCTTGGATTCCGACTTAGGTTTGGTTTATTCCCTGTTTTATTTTCAAGCATTTATTTTTCCCGCCATTTATCTTTAGTGTTATTTTAATTGTTTTTTTATTTTAAATTTCAAGTTTTCATTTTTATTACATTGTCAAATTTACTTTTCGTCGAGCTTTAATTTTTGTCATTTAATTAATTTACTTTTAAAGTTTTGATTTCTCATAATTTACTTTAATGTTTTGGACATTTATCTTACAACAACGACAAAAAATATTTCTTTTCACCAAAAGACGACTGAGTCACACGTTAACCAGTAATCAATTCGAATAGACATACTTTAAAGAACAGAAATCTCAGTTATCATGTACATTTATGTGATTAACCGCTATGTGATTCTTGATTGTTATTGTTGTTTGACTTGGTACCAATGGGATGTTGACAAGGCAGGGCCTTGGGATTGGTTCATAGGTGCATGGGCGCCTATGGGACCATGGTGATTGGTAAGGCTTGGAGCCTTAGAATTATGGTTATTGGTAAGGCTTGGAGCTTTGTATTTGTGGTTATTGGTTAATCTTGAATGCTAGTTGTTAATACATAATTGTAGCACATTGTCCATATGTTCTTTTGCTAATGGTTGTTATTCACAGCTTATAATTGATTTGGAGTTATATTCTAAACCTATGACTCTCACCAACTTTATGTTGACGTGTATTAGTGTCTGTTTCAATTGAGAATGTGGTTAAGCGTGAGAATAGGAGTGGGTAGCTGGGAGGCTTAGGATTGCTTTGGAGGAACCCCCCTTTCCTCTTAGCCTTTACTTATGTTTGAATAAGTGATACTTTGTAGACACCTATATGTTTGTTATTTGTTAATTGTATGTCTTTGGTAAGAGGTAGTCCTGTTACCTACTTACCTAGACGCCTGCATTGTTTGTGATATCTTCATGACATTGTGTCATCATTTATGATAATTCCATTTCATTTAGTTATCTCTATAGACACGCTATTGTTGTGATGATATCCATATGTCGCGTCCCATATTCCGCCATGGTGGGGTGTGACAGTTACCACCCTGGTAAAGCGAATGTGGTAGCTGATGCACTCAGTAGAAAGTAAATAGATAAGTCTATAAGAGTTAGAGCTTTGACAATGATGGAAAGTATTGATTTGACTGAAATGATATTGAAAGCCCAAGTTAATGGTTTGAAGAAATGATGACGTATAGTCCCCAGCCGGGTCATGGACCCGGCCCATGGGTACTACCCGTATCCGGCCCATCACAGATGGGTGGAATAATGTCATTCAGGCTTATGGGCTTGGATGAACAGTAACCGCACACATGTGTGCGGCCCACGGCCCGGTGCGGCCGACATGGCCGACATAGGGTTAGACAGAATAATATTCTGTCTAGGAATATCTTTATCCCAATAAGAGAGGATATTCACTACCAAGATTAGAAGATAACAATCATTCTAATTCTGGTGATTATCTCTTCCTTGGGGCCGAAGCATCAGTGGAAGCCCATTAGGGTTTCACTGCCTATAAAAGGAACCCTCAAGGGTTCCACAAAGGTATTACGACTTATACTCTAAACTCACATAAACCTTAAATCGATTACTTACTCTCACGCCGGAGTCTAATCGTGGGAAACATTCCCACGGTAAGCCTAACGCGTGCTGTTTAGTGTGCAGGATCCCAACCGAACGATTCACTTGGTGCAGGAGCCGGAGCCCAGCCAACCCGAATTAAGCCTAATTCGGGTCTAGCAAGGATCAACCAACTTTTGCATCAACAAGTTGGCGCCATCCGTGGGACCCATAACACTAAGCTAGAACAAAACCTCATCTCGAATTTCCAATGACGAAGGGGCATCCGCAAGCTAACCCCAGGAACGTGAACCCCGGGAACCGGAAGTCCCAAGGGGAAGGGATTCTCATCCCCAACCAATCACCTAGCCGCCTCGCAGGCGGGCCGGGTAACCGTAGCGGTTTTCAGCCCGTGGGGGTGAGGAGCACGATCTTGATGACACCCCCGCCTACTTCAACCCTGGACAACCCTGATCCGGGGAGTGCGCCAAACCCTCCTAACAAGGAACCGCGCAGACCCTCGACGGAGGAAGAAGTGGAAGTCCTACCACTCAGTGGGGAGGATCTTACTCGAGTTCTCACGCAGAACTTCGAAAGGATCATCCCAGGGATCGCATCAAGGTTGAATCTGGGGAGGAACCTCCAAGCCAGACTCAACTTTGGTGACACCGGACCAACCACCTCCTCCCAAAATCAGAGGAAAATGAGAGCTCGGCCTCAGGAGCAGGGTACCTTTGAGGAAACCCCTCAACCCCGGAATGTGTTTGAGCGCATAGGAGACCGCCTTATACAGGAATTAACGCAGTCTCGAGAAGGAGAAAGGTCGGATGGCTCACCCGAGGGACCAGATCGAGAGCTGGCCAGAACCACACGTCGCCCGAGTGTGTGAGACAGGATGAACACTGGGAAAAAGGCTCCTGGTTCATCCCAAAAAAGTGGTCCCTATGCAAAGGATGGGGCACCGCCGCCGTCCCCGGACCCGTCCGGAGAGGACTCAGATGACCATCCGCCTAAGCGTCGCCGACCTTGGCGCACCCCTCCACCACTACCAAACAATGATGGGTATTATGATGGTCCTTACTATCGAGATGCGGAAGTGGAGGATCTTTCGCGTCCATGGTGTGAACCATGGGATGACCCTAGGCTTACCCGGCCATGGGCGGATCCCAGAGAAGACCCGTTCACCCTCCGCATAAGGAACTATTCTGAGGACACCAAGCGTCGCATGTCGGCGTGTATCAAGACTTATGATAGGTCCGGTGATCCGGTGGATCACCTTAAAATATTTGATACACAGGCTAAAATTTAGCGATGGCCCATGCCTATATGGTGCCAAATGTTCAATTTGACCTTGATCGGAAATGCCCGCGACTGGTTTGAGGCACTCCCTCCATGGAGCATTGATAGTTTCACGGAACTACGCACTGCCTTTGAGAATAATTATACTCAAAGGAAGAAGTATAATAGGGATCCGGTCTCATTGGCAACTGTCAAGCAACGGCCGGGGGAGTCCACAGAAGCCTTCACTGAACGCTTCAATGATGAGTGCACGCGCACGAGAACCATGCCGGAGCTCCTGAAGATCTCTGACTACATGCACGCCATAACAGACAGAGAATTGATCAGGCGCCTCAATGACAAGCGTCCAGAGAGATATGATGACCTCATGGAAAGGGTCAGAAATTTCATAGAAGGAGAAACAACTGTTGTCGCGGCCTACCCATCACGAGTAAATGGGTACCGGTCAAATGATCAGTCCCGGAGGCAGTCGGGCGGTCAAGGTAATCAGAACAATAACAAGGGCTCAGACTATAAGAGCCAAAGCAAAGGAGGACGGTCGGACGATAAGTTCACCCCCCTAAAGATGTCCTACCGGGAGATCTTGCTGACAGAAGGGGCGAACTTTCCGAGGCCTCCCCCAATGACCACTCCCCCGGAACGTCGGCAAGGAAATCGCTTCTGCGAGTTCCATAATGACAAAGGCCACGCCACGGAGGAGTGTATCCAGCTCAAGAAGCATATTGAGTCGCTGATCAAATCAGGCAAACTCAAGCACCTAGTTAAGGATTGGAAGGATGGAAAAGACAACAACAAGAAGTATGATAAGAAGGATCCCCAAAAGGACAAACCTTCGACCATATACATGATCCAATCCAGACAGCGCCGCACGAGGCAGAAAGTTGGCCAAAAATTTTCACGCGGCAGGGAAATCTCATTCCCTCCCATCACAGCAAGCGATGTGATTGATGCGCCTCTCACTATTGAGATAAGCATTGGAACACACAACGTTCGTCGCATATATGTGGATGGAGGATCGTCAGCAGAGGTACTGTATGAACACTGTTTTGTGCAGTTATGTCCAGAAATAAGAAGCCAATTAGTACCGGCCACGTCGCCGCTTACTGGCTTTAGTGGAGACACTATATGGCCGATAGGGCAATTGCGTTTGCTTGTAACCATTGGTAATGAGGAACATTCCACTACGGCGTGGATGAACTTCATGGTGATACGCTCACACTCTCTGTATAATGGGATCATAGACAGACCATGCATTTTGGCTATCCGGGCAGTACCCTCTACGGCACACGGAATGATCAAATTCCCCGTTGAGGGGGGAATCGTTACTATTTACAACACAGTCGTACCAACATCCGAGTGTCACACCGTGACAACACCGGCTCCACCTGTCCCAACCCAGGATGGATCACCACCTCCCAACTGGAAGGTAGCAATTCACCCCGACTATCCGGAACAGGAGGTATCGATAGGAGGGGCGCTCTCGGATAGCGGCAAAAGGGCCATATGCTCTCTTTTGAATGCAAACCTAGATATATTCACATGGGAGCCAAAGCATATGACAGGCGTGCCACGTGCGATAGCAGAGCATAAGCTCCAGATCCGCCAAGGGTACCAACCCGTTAAGCAAAAGAAGCGCGGCCAGGCGCCCGAGCGTAGCCAAGTGATATTGGAGGAAGTACGGAAACTAGTGGATGCAGGCAACATGCGCGAGGTATACTACCACGATTGGTTATCCAATCCGGTCATGGTCAAGAAACATGACGGAAGTTGGCGCATGTGTGTGGATTTCACGGATCTAAACAAGGTCTGCCCACAGGACTGTTACCCGTTACTGGAAATCGACTGGAAGGTGGAGTCCTTGTGTGGATATCCTTTCAAATGCTTCTTGGATGCATATAAAGGGTATCACCAAATCCAGATGGCGGAGGAGGATGCAGAAAAACGGCGTTCCATACGAGCCAGGGCGTATATTGCTATACGAAAATGCCGTTTGGACTGAAGAACGCCGGCGATACATATCAGCGGTTGGTGGACAAAGCTTTTGAATCACAAATAGGACGCAACCTGGAAGTCTATGTTGATGACTTGGTGATAAAAAGTCACACGGAGGAGGCACTTCTCCGGGATGTCCAAGAGACATTCGACACGCTGAGAAGGATTAACATGAAGTTAAATCCAAAGAAATGTACGTTTGGAGCAACTGAGGGAATGTTCCTTGGATATTTGATTGACCCAAATGGCATCAAACCTTGCCCAGAGAAGACGGACGCAGTGATACAACTGCCGTCCCCTCAGACACGGAAGGAGATGCAGTCCCTGAATGGGAAGTTAGCCGGGCTGAATAGATTCCTATCTAAATCCGCAGAGAAGTCATTACCCCTATTTAAGACACTCAAGAAGTGTATTAGAAAGGGAGACTTTCGCTGGACGAAGGAAGCCGAGGAAGCTTTCGGCCAACTAAAGCAGCATCTTGCATCTCTCCCTATGCTAGTAGCTCCCCGACCAAAGGAGGAACTCATTATGTATCTCAGCTACTCATGGTGCAATAAGCGCGGTACTTATGACAGATAGAGATACAGTACAAACTCCGGTCTACTTTATAAGTAGAACACTACAAGGGTCGGAGTTGAATTATTCCTCCATGGAAAAATTGGTGTTAGCACTAGTGTTTGCTACAAAGCGGTTGCACCGGTACTTTCAGGCGCACCCAATTGTGGTCATTACGGATCAGCCAATCAAGCAGGTTATTTCTAGACCGGACGTGGCAGGGAGGCTACAGAAATGGAGCATCCTATTGGGGGAGCACAATATATCTTACAGACTAAGGACGGCTGTTAAAGGCCAGATCTTGGCAGATTTCCTGATCGAGAAGCCGGATGAGGAAGGACCAATCATTAAGCAAGACGAGATCCCAACGGAACCTTGGGTGTTATTCACGGATGGATCCTCGTGTACGGACGGGTCCGGAGCAGGTCTCATCCTCACAAACCCAGAAGGAATGGAATTCACATACGCCCTCCGTTTTGAGTTCACGGCCACTAACAACGAAGCGGAATATGAAGCATTAATTGCGGGTTTAAAAATCGCCGCTAGAATGGGGGTCCGCAACCTTGAGGCCTACGTGGACACACGGCTTGTCGCGAACCATATTCTAGGTGGGTATGTGGCTAAGGAGGACAACATGGTCAGGTACTTGGAAAAAGTCAAGTCACTAATCGCGACTTTCAGTAAGTTTTCCATCAAGCAGGTGCCAAGGGGCGAGAACAAGAAAGCGGACGCTCTTAGCAAGATCGCATCCACAAGCTTCGCTCACTTGTCTAAACAAGTTTTGGTGGAAATACTCAAGGAGAAATCTATAACGGAAGGGGAGGTTGCCGCTATAGTTGAAGAGGAGGGACCTACATGGATGACCCCAATCATCAACTATTTGACTAATGAGACCCTTCCAGACGAGGAAAAAGCAGCAAGGCGCATTAAAAGGAAGTCGCAGCATTTCAAACTTCGAGAAGGCATCCTTTACAAGCGCTCTTTCTTGCAGCCGTGGCTGCGGTGTGTTGGACCACGCCAGGCAGCTTACGTAATCAGTGACATACACGAAGGGTTGTGCGGCATGCATGCAGGCCCACGATCCGTGGTAGCTAGAGCCTTACGAACAGGATATTATTGGCCTACCATGCATAGAGACGCGCGTGACATGATTCACAACTGTAGTGATTGCCAAGTGCATAGGCCAGTACCGCGGCACCCGCAACAGGAGCTTACACCTATCACGTCCCCATGGCCATTTTATAAGTGGGGAATTGACATTGCAGGACCATTTCCTGTAGCTGCGGGGGGGGGGGGGGGGGTTAAATTCTTGATTGTTGCAATGGACTACTTCACACGATGGATAGAAGCCAAGGCAGTCAAGTCTATCACAGGCAAACAAGTTAAGAAGTTTGTTTGGGAGCATATTGTGTGCCGTTTTGGTTTACCAGGAGAAATCATCTCGGATAACGGCAAGCAATTCACGGACAACCCGTTCAAAGATTGGTGTGCATCATTGAACATCAAGCGTCGCTTCACATCTGTTAAGCATCCGCAGACAAACGGCCTTGTCGAACGAGCTAATAGAAGCTTGGGGAATGGTATCAAGGCGCGTCTGGATGAACGAAGTGGTAAATGGGTCGATGAGTTATCACATGTGCTATGGGCGCATAGAACTATTATCAAAACAGCCAACGGAGATACTCCATTTGCATTGGCTTACGGCACTGAAGCTGTTATACCAGCAGAAATAGGAATGCCTACCATCCGCACGGCGGAGGTTAATGTCGTCACGAACGATGAACAGCTGCGAATCAACCTGGATATGTTGGAAGAAAAAAGGGAAATAGCAGCCATCAATGAGGCTAAGTCAAGGCTAAGATGAAGGCTTATTATGACGCCAAGGTCAAGGGTGTTTCCTTTCGACCGGGAGACTACGTCTACCGTGCTAACGAAGCAAGTCGAGCGGAGAACACAGGAAAGCTGGGCCCTAAGTGGGAAGGACCGTATGAAATCACTGAAGCTTTGGGACGAGGCACGTACAAGCTACGTGACATGGATGGCCGCGACCTTGAGCGCACATGGAATATTTCCAATCTCAAAAGGTGCTATCTTTGAAAGCTACGGCTTCCGCATGAGGAACTTCGCTATGTGCGGTCTTAATAAAGAACCATGCGGTTTTATCTGTTTTGTTTTGCCTTATGTTTGTTTAGATTCCTTTCTTATTCTTTAGGACTTGTCATTATTGTTCAAACAAAAGTGTAAATGTTCTAATAAAATGCCGTGGTGCCTAGCTAGCTCCACGGCCTGTTTCGTGCAAATCGTTTCTTAGAGTTTTTGTTAGTTGTATGATTTGTACATGTACTATACGCCTCCAGGCGGGGTAAGAGGATTAAGTGAACCTACTCATTCAACTTGCCGCGTAAGAGGGATGCAACCCCAGCCGCACGGATCATGTATCCTTACTAGACACCTTACTTACAAGACGTTGGGGTAAGTTCCATATGCTGAAGCCGCACAGTGCTCCGCATATTAAAGACGCACATCGCATGTCTAGTAAAATATGGACTTGTATGTATTTTTTCTCTTTGTGTGTAAGACGTGATATATCATGCAGTATTGTGGTACAATATTTAAACACAGTCAAAATACACAAGTTTCCAAAATAGATAACAAAATTGCCGTGGTCACTCACGGACTTATATACAAAACACAAATATTGTTAGCCGTGTACATGCACGGACAAATAGAAACAATACACATTCATAGGTTACAAACCAAAGTGTCTGAAAGGGATCATAAAGTAGGAGCATCCAACATAGAGGGGAAAAACTTACCCATTTCTGCTTGCTCTTCGACCAGACACGACAACCATTCATCACTTTCTCCCCGCTTCTGGGCTTGAGCCGCAGTCCTCTCCAGCACCACACTTAAGGGTTCTTCGTCAAGCACGATCCTGGTTACGTCCTCATATATGGGAAGTGTCAGGTGGCTGGGGGATGGAGTGAAGGCATCATGGGCGGACGGGCTAGGACTGAGCCGTGCCATGATTTCCATATTTGACGCATCTTTGGTGGCCTCCAGTTCGTCCAGGAATGGGTAGTGCAGATCTCGCATCGCGGCCATAGAGGCAGTCATCTTGCTAGCAGCTTCAGGCTTAAAGAAGGCATGATTGGCGACATCCTCTCCCTTCGTGATCAGCTCAGCGACCTCAACCATTCCCTCGTGCCGTCCGTGGTCAATACCATCAGACACAAGGTTCGCGAATTGTTGCACAAATTCCGGGGCCTCTAATACCTTCATGACGGCCAGGCGTGCTCCGTGCCCAACCATCCACCTACGACCGACAATAGCTGTTAGCAGTTGGGGGCATAGCACATTGTCACGCTCGGCAGTGAGGGCATCAATCATCAACTCTTTTTGGGCAAATGCCTCTTTCAGCTCTTGGATGACCGCCCTCTCATCAGCAAGGTCCCTCTGTACTTTCTCCATGTTTTGGACGGCCAGGTGCGCGTCTTCCAGATTCTTGTTAAGCACGTCTACTTGACTGGAGTACGAGTGGGCAGAAGCTTCCGTCGTGGCTACCTATAAGGAAAATACGTGTTAGCATATATTCCTTTTATATGTATGGGTGGTGCGGCGCGGATATGTACCTTGGTGGTTGCAGCATCTAGTTGTGACTCAAGATTGGCTACTTGCTGGTCGTATTCACTCGCGCGGGCTGACTGTTATTTAATGGTCGCCTCGGCATTGGCCAGTTGGGATTGGAGGTCGGCAATTTGAGCTTCATTATCTTCAATCATTTTCTCCCTCCGTCCAACTTTCCTCTTGAGAGAGTCAACATGCCCAAGCGCGGCTTCAAACCTAACCCTCATCGAGGTTCCCATCGCCATTTGGTGTACTAGGGTACCATTGTACTCATCCGCCAAATCTGCATGACTGAGCGAATTTACCTCTCGCACCAAGCTTGGTGGTATGCAATTGTTGAGGTACTCCCGGCACTCATCAGCGTCCCTTAGTCGTGACGCCGTGGTAATATTCCATACGGGATTGAACGGTTGAGGGGCGCTGGATGCGGGAAAATCTTGGGAGGCTGCGGGTGAACCTTCTTCAAATACAGGGCCAGACTTAGTGGGGGCCGTAGGGTCTCTTTCCACTTCTTTCCCTTTCCCCTTATCAACTTGGGTGTCAGAAGGAGGTGCGGCACCGGTCTGGTCGTCCCTGTGAAACAAGTATTACGGAATATCTTAAGTATTGCTTACAAGGAAACTTGTCATTCTTACATATTAAGATGGGGTCTTACATGTTGTTTCTTGCTAATTCGGAGGCGGTTGGGGCAATCTGAGTGATGGGATCGACATGAGCTGCCCGGTTAGCCTCGGAACCCTGGGTAGCACTCCCGACAGATTGATACAAGGGGTGGTCTTCTCGAAGTCTCTTGGCAGGAGCATTGTGTTCGCCAATCTCGACTGAAGCAGTTCTCCTCACACGGTTGCTTCTTTTTCGTGTACGCCTGGCGACGGGCTGCATTGTTGTTTCGTCGATCTCCTCCTCGACTTCATCCTCCTCTTCTTCTTGCAGGTTGACTTGTTGCTGTACTTCTTCATCATCATCACCCATCAGTCGGCGAATGCTGGAGGTGGTTAATTCAATATTATCCCCCTACTGCTCCCTATGTGGTGAGGAGGGCCTGGCTCCTCCTTCATTCACTTGGTTATCACCATCAACATTATTTCCATGATCTTCCTCGTCCGAATGAGGATCTGGCACGGCTTCAAGAGCAACCGTCACGGGGCGGGTATGCTCAAGAAGGGGCTGTTCATTCTCACGAAGAGGACGAAGACCCTCCGGCACAAGCTTCGGGTCGCCCTGGCGTAAAAGTCCAAAGAAGTTCATTTCTGTTTAGCACAAAACAACATATGTTAGCTATTTATCAAATAATTGTATGCATTTTTTGCATACGGATGTTAGCCTACCTTCGCCCTGCCTTCTCCAAATAACGGGATACCTATTGGAAGGACCAAAGTAATTGCGGCTAATCCCTAGCAAACATAGGAATGATTTGGGAAGGTTTCTATGGAACCCAGTCCTATTCAAATCTAACTCTTGGGAATGACGGGAGTTGTATGTACTTGTGTGCGGCTTGGGGTCGTGAGGGATCCTAGTTCTGATGATATAATCGCCCGGCCATACCACTGCGTCAATGAAAAAGTAGTGATCATACCAATTTTTCAATGAATCCATTAGTTTGTTGTGCGATTGGGGACTGTTGGAGGCTCGTTTCTTGAAAGATACCCAACCGTTTACTATGTTGGGAACATAAAAGAGCCGGAATAATTCTACAGTTGGGGGGATTCTCCTAGCACGGAAGAGGATCTCGAATTGACTAATTTTACAGGCACCTATGCAGTGGAGCTGACTAATGTGTACATCATAGTATCCTAACAGATCTACAAGAAAGTGGGTGAAGGGGATGCCGTAATTAGCCGCATCAAAGAGGCGAGTATATAGGCCAATCTTACCCGCTGGAGCCTCAGTTATGAGGTCTCCAGCGCCAGGAAATGAGGGGTGTAGGTTGGTAGGGATGAAATAGTTTGTACAAAAGTGGTTTAATTGGTCTTGGGTCATGACATTCAGCACGGATCCAATGGTAGGGCTGTTTCTATGAGCCATTACTAAAAAAGAGTGTAAGGACGTGGTGTTCTAACCTGCGTATGAAGGGATCCGTGCGTATTTGGTTCAAGCTAAGAGGAAAGCTTTAATGGCAGAAATGGAGGTTATAACTGTGTGTTTCACACAGCCGTGGGGGTGGCTTATTTATAGGGTTGCCTCATGGGTCACGACCTGTTGGATGTGTGACACGTGTTGGCCACTATCTTAATCGTGTGGCTAGGGGGCAAGTGGCAAGTGAAACGTCAGGTGGGACCCACGGGTCACTTCTGACTCACACGTTTGCACTGCTCGAGGTTCTGACGGTTTGCACTTTTGTCAGTCAAACAAGTCAGATGAACAGTTATTAATGTCGGGTTATGCGGCTCTTACGTAAGACTTGACATTTAATGATATATTTAATTTGTCTCGGTTGTTATATGCAGCTGAGATATTGATGAGATAACTTCTTAAGCCAGGTTGCTACGTGCGGCCAATATAAATTCTTGGACAATTTGTCATTCACTATGGTTTCCTTGGTACGTCCGGGGAGCATCTTTGTAGTCTAGAGGTTCCACCTACGGTTATAACAACTAGACTGGGGGGACATGATGACGTATAGTCCCCAGCCGGGTCATGGACCCGGCCCATGGGTACTACCCGTATCCGGCCCATCACAGATGGGTGGAATAATGTCATTCAGGCTTATGGGCTTGGATGAACAGTAACCGCACACATGTGTGCGGCCCACGGCCCGGTGCGGCCGACATGGCCGACATAGGGTTAGACAGAATAATATTCTGTCTAGGAATATCTTTATCCTAATAAGAGAGGATATTCACTACCAAGATTAGAAGATAACAATCATTCTAATTCTGGTGATTATCTCTTCCTTGGGGCCGAAGCATCAGTGGAAGCCCATTAGGGTTTCACTGCCTATAAAAGGAACCCTCAAGGGTTCCACAAAGGTATTACGACTTGTACTCACATAAACCTTAAATCGATTACTTACTCTCACGCCGGAGTCTAATCGTGGGAAACATTCCCACGGTAAGCCTAACGCGTGCTGTTTAGTGTGCAGGATCCCAACCGAACGATTCACTTGGTGCAGGAGCCGGAGCCCAGCCAACCCGAATTAAGCCTAATTCGGGTCTAGCAAGGATCAACCAACTTTTGCATCAACAAGAAAGAAAGTATTGAGGCAGAAAATATGGGTAGAATGTTATAACCGTTGTTTGTAGTAAGGCCAAATGGATTGAGATATTTTGGGAATAGGATTTGGTTACCATTGTGTCCGTCTAAGGAAGGTTCTTTAGGAGTGCGAGATTTAGTGATGAATGAATCTCATATGTCTAAGTATTCAATACATCCTGGATCAGACAAGATGTATCAAGACCTTAAGTAAGTGTATTGGTGGCCGAATATGAAGGAAGATATAGCCTAGTATGTTAATAAGTGTTTAACTTGTGCGAAGGTGAAGGCTGAACATAAAAAGCCGTCTGGATTATTAGTGCAACCTGAGATTCCTGAGTGGAAATGGGAAAAGATTACTATGGATTTTATGACAGGTTTGCCAAGGACTTCTAGTGGTTGTGATATGATATGGGTGATTGTAGATAGATTTATGAAGTCTGCTCACTTTTTACCAATGAAGAAGATGGATAGTATGGATAGACTGAAGACAATGTATGTGAAGGAGATTGTTTGTGGGTTTACTTCAGATCGTGATAGTAGGTTTACTTCAGATCGTGATAGTAGGTTTACTTCAGAATTTTGGAAATCTCTACAGAAAGCGATAAGAACGGAGTTAAGGTTTGGGTACAGCATATCATCCGGAGACTGATGGACAAAGCAAAAGGACGATTCAAACGTTAGAGGATATGCTTCGAGCATGTGTGATTGAATTTGGAAATAGTTGGGATAGGCATTTTTCGTTGGTTGAATTCTCGTATAATAAAAGTTATCATGCTAGTATTAAAGTCACACCATTTGAAGCTTTGTATGGACGCAAGTGTAGATCTCCAGTTTGTTGGAGTGATGTAGGAGAGAGTCAACTGACTAGACGTGAAATGATATTTGAGACAACTGAAAAGATTGTGTAAATTAATAAGCGTTTGCTATCTGCCAGAAGTAGACAAAAGAGTTATGCTGATAATAGGAGGAAGGCGTTAGAATTTGAAGTAGGAGACATGGTTATGCTGAAGGTATCACCATGGAAAGGAGTTATTCATTTTGGAAAGAGAGAAAAGTTGAGCCCGAGATATATTTGAGTATTCAAAATTATACAAAGGATTGGATTGGTTGCTTATAAATTAGAATTGTCGGATGAACGTAAGGCTATTCATAACATTGTTCATGTGTCTAATCTGAAGAAGTGTTTAGCTGAAAGGGATTTGGTGATTCCACTGGAGGAAATCAACTATATGCTAAGTTGCATTTAATAGAGGAACCTATAGAGATTATGGATAGGGAAGTTAAGAAATTGAAGCATAGTAGGATTCCAATTGTGAAAGTGAGATGGAATTCTAGACGTGGACCAGAGTTTACCTGGGAACGTGAGGACTTCTTTAAGGATAAGTATCCTCATTTTTTTAGAGAGGGTTAAGCGCCGAGGACGTCTCTCTTTTTAAGAAGGAGGGGGTTTGATAACCTGAAACCGAGGTCATTGCTTAATCTTACTTTACGACTATTTTTGAAATTTTTTATGAGTTTGAATGATTTTTATTTTTGAAGGTTTAAGTTTAAACCGATGCTAGGAGAATTATATTTTATCTTTAATAAGTATAACGAGTATTAGCAAGCGTGATGTCGATGGATGCCTAATATTTATGTTTTATTGTCGGATGTTCGATGTTTGTCGTTTTTTATGTTTTCTTTTAAATGACGTGTTAAGTCGAGTCGGGAGACGATATTATTATATTTGAGATACGTTTTAACTTTTGAGAAGTATTTTTATGAAACCCGAGCCGCGTGAATATTTTTAAAATTGACTAATAGTCATTTCCCGCTTTTTAGCTAACTATTTACATTTTGGACCACAACTATTGGAAATTGACAAGAAAAGTCCCTCCACGACCATATATAAACAAAAAATCCTACCTACTTTCACATAGTTACACATAACTAGCAAAATCTTTTTCTTCTCTCCTTTTCTTTTACATGTCGTCACCCCCTAGCCACCTTTGATCAATTTTCATCAAAATTCAAGCTTGATCTAAGCTAAACTAATACAAGTCCTTATCTTAGAATTTAAAGGATCTCATTTTGGTACTAATTTTGGCTATATGCATGAAGTTTTATTTTTTTACGGTTGGTAGGTCAAAACTATGATCATGCATATGATTTTGATGATGATCAAGAGATTTTCATGCTAAGTTTTTGTTAAAAACTTGATTATGATTTTGGGTTTTTGATTTTGATGATGATACAAGTGTTATAAATGAGTTACGTTAGTATTAGGGTTATGGGATGATGAAAAAAATGGGTGGTTTTGGTTAAAAACATGATTACATGCAAGTTTTTGGATGGTAATTTAGATCAGTAGGAAAAAGGGTATTTTTGGGTACCTTATAATCTTATTAAGGCTTAACTAATACCATAGGGTTGTAGAGAATTCGATTAGCTTATATTTGATATAAAGTAGATCTTCTAGCTCCAAACGAGCGAAAAGTTATAATGTTTTGATTATTCGTGTACCGGGAGACGAGTATTGGCACGACATGTAGTTGTTGTCGATATTTGGATCGAATCTTGGGGACTATAGAAAGAGTTTTGAAATGAGTCAATGACTGATGAAAAAGTATAAACCCTAGAGGGTGAGTCTATTTTCAAACCTAAGTGTCGGTTTTGTAAATGGAGTCGTTTATAGAAGTAAAAACGGTTGTATGAGTCGATGATGTAAAACTGTCCTGTTTTTGTAGTTCAAAGATGAGTCTGGAAGGGAAATTTAAAAGTAAATTCATTTGATAAACTTGTTAGAGGACTTTCTATAGATAGTAAGTTAGTTCCTCGAGTCGTTTCATATACGTTTGACGAGCCTAAATGGGGTAAATGAGCTAGTACATATGGTATGTGCCGGCGGATTTTGTCGAGAGTATAGAATGATAAAGTAGATGTATAGAAGAGTGTAATAGTATTACTTGTTTCTTTTTCTCTCTATTTTGTCGTGATTTTATGAGTTTGAATTTCATATTCTTATGTATGGTTTATTTCTTGAGTCATTATTAATGAACGCGCCTTATTTGATAGGTAGCAGTTCTCGTGTTTGAAAGGCATCCTCTATCATCGACGATCATCTCGCTAGGTCTCTTATACTAAGGTGAGTCTGTAGCCACGCTTTTCATGCTAGATACTTAATGTTTAATGCCCGCGAGGGGGATACATGCTATTTGAAAATAAACGAACACAAGTCATGATTAATTGTTTGGACCCGAATGTTGTCTATGTTGCCTTGCATTGTATTGAGTACCTTGTTGCTAAAGACCCTAAATTCATGAACCGTTAACTATGTTCTGACTTGATGTTGTGAGTTGGGAATAGCCTCTTATTCAAATGATAGTACTATTGGATTAACCACCCTATCTGAGACCAGAGCATTACGCTGAGTAACCTCTTGGAAGGATAATTTATGAGAATAAGATTTGGGTATATATCTAGCAACTGATACCCTAGAGGATCAATGGTTTTATCTAGTCATGCTGGCATTTGGCGTGGGTGACTAATTGGTTAAGGGGTCAGTGTCATGAGCTTAAATACAATGTGTTGCCTTGAAATATATTGTGTGTACGACAATTCTATAAATGATTATGATTGATTTTCTTCTTGTGTTCAAATGTGATTTGTTAAACCTATAGACTCACTCAACATTATTGTTGACTCGTTTAAGCATGTGTTTCAGGTAACCGAAGTTGATTGATGGCGGAGCTTTGCTGTGGATTTTTTGGGTTGGCTTTTGAAGTTTGTTGGTCTAAAACAACTTCTATCCTTTTTTTTGGTAACCGTGATTTCCGACTCATTGGCCGACTAATCCACGGGGTTTGAGCCCACCGTCACACAGACTCAAACCAGGTAAAGCCCTCCCTTTTCAAGAGGTTGGCGTGGCCACTTCAAGGTTGTTTGCACCTAGTGGAACAATTTGTTAAATGTTTATGTACTGTACTGAAACTTGTTGGTTTCTGGTCAAGATCCGTGGGGACTAAACACTTTACTTTGGTGTCGTTTTAGTACATTATGGGATGAAATTATGTTTTAGACATTGTGTGAAATTCTTGTTTATATTTTATGTGTAAACGCCTCTCTTTTGAGTCGTTCAATATACCTTGTGTGATGATGCTTGTGTTTAGCACCCAATTGTGTATTTCCGTTGCGCAATGTGAATTGGGGGTGTTAAAATAACATTCCCTATTCTTTCAGACATGAACTATAGAGTCGGGTCATTGACTATTGTAAAATCCATGATTTTACCATGATTTTATGTAATCAAATTTCCACCCAATAATCCTAGAACACTTAATCATGTGTTATGTTTCCTTAAGATGTGAATAAACATGTCTATCATGTAACTATACTTTTACATTCATCTTTTTTGAAAATAGCTTCATAACTTAAAACCATGAGCATACAACAAGGAAAAACAAGTAATGGAGTTATAACTAACATTGTGTGTACCACACTTGTGATAATTTGGAAATATACTATAAGTAAGTAATTAGCTACAATATGTGTGTAAGTGAACGAGGAGTATATTCAAACCCTTGGACTAGCCCAAGACCATCATCCTCCATTGTGTGTAAGCCAAACATAGGCCCAACACAATCCCACCCTACCCTTTTGGATAGCCTTACACAGCACCAAGGGCATGTGGAAGGAGAAGGGATGTATGGGAAACATAAAATCCAACACTTGGCACAAGTGTTCTTACCTAGGCAATCATGCCTTTTGCATTCCCTTTCCCTCTCTCCTCTTTAAGCCGAAACCCACAAATACTCTCACAATCTCTCATACAATCCAACCTTGTTTCTCTCATCCTCTTCTCTCTCAATCATATGGCATTAAGCCATATACATCTAAAACCAAGTTTTAAATCCACCAAGATTCTTGTCTCATCCTTACTACAAATCATTAGTAGTATTATTCCTTTGGAATCACTATAAACAAGCCCTAGCCGTAATCATCAAGGCCACGGCTTGGTTTGTTTTAGGGTTTTCTTCATCATCTTGAGTAGATCTCAAATCTCCTTGTTCATCTAGATCATTTTTTGGTACCTTTAGGCAATAGAGGTATACACATCATAATCTTTCATTTCTTCATGCATGCATCATCATACATCTATAAACACAAGTAAATAACATGTTAACATCAAGATTTGATAAAGCTATGACCCGTATAGATCACGACATATTTATGCAAATCATGTTCATGATTTAAAATCTTTGAATAAGAAACTCATGACTTATGTGCTATGTTTTAAACTTGATCTAAAAACCATATGAAACCTTTTATAAATCTAAGCATTGCATGAGTTACAAATCTTTTTTATGGGACTTTGGTTAACCAATAACCATAGATCTCATGAAATGAACTTGTGCAACTTAAAGATCATGAAAACCATGACCTTAAAGGTCACGGCTAATTTAAGTGGTGACTATATGATTGATTTCTTAAGTTTTGAATAATGGGATATGAAATGTAACATGTTAAATGGAATGTTAAAAATCACAAATACAACTTATGTGTATAAATGTAGCCGTGGGTTACACTAGACCTAAAATGGGTTAGATGTACATGCATGCTTATATAAACCTAGATCTAATGATAAGTGTTAACTTAACATGATATACATGAAATAAGCTAGTAGATCTTATGGGAATATTGGGAGAAAACAATATAGCCGTGGGTTATACCTTGTTTTCTTGGAATAATAGTAGCCTTGGGAACATGCTTGTAACCTAGATAATCATGATATGTTTTTGTAAATATTTACTAGACTTAAAAACTAGCTAAAGTGTTCATCTTGGAAATACCAAGGTTTAAAATATAGCCGTGGGTTTCATATGTGTGTACATGGATCTATATTTGATTTTTTGGTCTAGACATAGTTTAAATCTTATTTTGGACTTGTGACTTATTTTCTTGATGTGTACATAGTTAGATCTAATTTTGTAACACTTATAAATTACATGCAACCTTAAAATAAGAATTGACTTATCTTAATATGCTATAACTAATGTTAGTCGTGGGATATAAGCTCCTACTAGGGCTTATGACTTACTTATAACCTTATAACACACCTAGATCTAATTTGGTATAACACATAAAACAAATTACAAGTTTTATTCATTTATTTAGATTTAAAACTAAATATTAATAAACTCATAATAAGCTTATGAGAATAATCCTAAGTTAAAACTTACATAAAATATAAAGTAATGTTAATGGACTAATTAAACCCATGAAATGTTAATCTAAAACTTAATGGACCGAATAAGCCCATTTGATAAATTTTAGTAACTTAAATGGACTTAAGATTACATATAGGCCCAGTTAACTAATTAAAGGACTTAAAAATGTATTAAGCCCAATAAATGATTTAAAGGCCCATTTAAATAAATTAGTGGATTTGGAATATATTTAAGCCCACTAAGATAGCCCATTAGGTGTTTAGTCCATTTAATGAGCCCATATAAAGTCTGAATATTAAAATAAATGTTTTTATAATAAAATATAACTATAAAAACGTTTTGGATAAAAATGACAATTTATGAAACTTAAGGATTAAAATCGTAACTTATGAAACTTGTTTTGATAAACTAGTAAACACAAGGACTGAAAATGTAAATATCCAAAGTCTAGGGTTTAATAAATACTATCCGCGGCAAATTAAACCCTAGGGACCATTTTGGGAAGTTTCTAAAAGTTATTTTGTCATTTTATAACCCCAAGGACTATTCTTGTAATTTGCCGAAACTTAAAAATGCCCTAGGGGCTGTATTTGTAATTTTACTAAAGTTACAAAGCCTAGATATAACTAGGGGGACTAAATCCGCTATAAGCCGAAACTTTAACAAACCTTAGGTACTAAGTATGTAAAATCCGAAAATTTATACTTGTTTAAAAATATAGAGGGACTAGTTTTGCCACATTCCGAAACGTTAACAAGCCCTAACCTTAAAAATCTATTTTAATTATAATAAAACATATTTAAAATACTTAGACTATAAGAATTAAGGTATAAATTGTTAAGTTTAAATTACTTTATAAATATTAAAATAATTTATGGAAACTTTAAAGTTAAATAAAATAATTTTTTTTATTTTTTTTAATATAAAATATTTATATTTACTTTAGGAAATAACTGTATAAACAATTATGAATATGTATTACTCAAACATAAACTCATATACTTTTAGAAAATAAAATCTATACGAACGTTGGAGAAATTAAATGTTAATATTTAAGTAAAACAACTTACGTCCTACTTAAAATATGAAACTTAATATTAAAGTTAAAATGAATGAGCATAATACATGAACTACGAATGTGAACTAATATTAAGTAAAATCTTTATGTTTACTTAATAATGAAATATAATAATAAATGAGTGATTATAATACTTGAACAAAGAACGTGAATTAATATTTTAAGTAAGACATTATGTGTCTACTTAAATAAGAAACTTAATTATAAGTTGAATGATTATTATAATTACATGTATGCTAACTATTATTAATAGTTAAACATTTTATGTTTACTTAGAAATGGAACTTATATAAATAAGTTAAATGAATATAGATGATACTTGAACTACGGTTATTTAGATAAATACCATAGTATAAATAAACTGACTAAAATCTGTGTAAGCATACATATATGTTCTTGTACTATCTATTAAGACTGTACTATCTGATTAGGCATAACTTTGGCGTGAGCTTTAATTGGATATTCGTATTAAACAGCACATGCCTACTCCCAGATGAGTCTACAGCCCCATATAAACTTTTGATAAAACTTTCCCTTTTGGGAAAGAAAATATGCAAAAACATAATGGACACAACTGGATTGTATAAACTTGACTATGATTGTTTATTATTGAACTGTTAAATTGTTGTAAATCGCCCGAATGTTATAAATAGATCTATTAGGGATTGACCATCCCCGTCTGGGTGAGTCATGCTCACTGTGCCTTGGCCGGGACAACAGACGTATGCCATGTTGGAACTGGAATGGGTGTCTTTTTGTAAGACACTACGTCCTCATCTGTTGAGGACTACGGAGGGTTAAGCTTCATTTTCTAATAATAAACAAATGTTATCTTCATTTTAGTGAGAATTCTTTGTGCATTGTCACTTCTATTCTTAATGTATGTCCAAACTAATTAATTGTTAAAATCTGTAAATTCACCAACTTTATGTTGACCCCCGTTAGTATGTTTTGCACAGGAATATGAAGTTAGTACGTGGTGTGTGCATGGTCTCCAGCATCTTAGTAATCTGCATTGTAGGAATCGTCAGGGGTTCTAATTGGGAAACTCAAACAATCACTCTTCATCATGTTTAAGACAATTTTTATTTATTTGTTTAAATAAACATGTAATCTGATTTGACTAACTTTTTATCTTATTCTCTATGGACTATATGCTATCGATCCACCCTAGTGACATCTCCGTGGATATTTCCGCATATTTTGACCCTACCCGGGGTGTGACAGAGAATGGTATCAGATCATTAGTTATAGAGAACCAGATAAATTTTTAAATAAAATGATTTTTCTTTTATTTAAAACTTGACTATAATTTTTAAAAATCTTTTTAGGATTTTATTTTGGGACCGTATTAGTTAAGCATATAGATCTTAGGGCATTTTATGTTATGTGAAGAAATTGTATCTATATATATATATATATGTTTACTAAACTTGATTATTAATACTGTTTAGTGAGTTATTGCTATGAAAAATGTTAAACGTGCTAAACTTGAAACTTTTACACTACATAGTAAAATACTGAAATGCGAATATAGGCAATATTAAACAAAACTTTGCACTTACAAATTGATAACTGAACTACTTAAATAATATATATATATATATATATATATATATATATATATATATATATATATATATATATATATATATATATATATATATATATATATATATATATATATATATATATATATATATATATATATATATATATATATATATATATATATATATATATATATATATATATATATATATATATATATATATATATATATATATATATATATATATATATATATATATATATATATATATATATATATATATATATAAGTATTAATATTTGTAACCTTAAAACATTATAATAATTGTTTAAAAAGGGATATATTTTCATAAAGCATGTAATCTAAAATAATATTGTTCTTTGTTTGTAAGCTTATACTTACTTCAAACTTAAAATAATACTATTTTAGAGCATCATGACCCCGCCTACTGAATCCACGACTCTTCTACCCAGAGTGGCTCCTACCCCAGTTGTTTGTTCATCCCCACGATCGACGCAGTGTGGATGGTTGTCAGCCTCGGATTCAGAGGATGACCCAGCCACCGAAGCTGTACTCCCAGAGGACCCTTTTTCCCTCTCAGCATCAGCCACACTAGCCCCAACCTCTATGAAGGAGTACCGGGTCCCTCCTAGCATACCATCTTCCATGCCTCGATCCTTATCATCGGGATATTTCTTCGGGCCCGCACCCGTGTCCACTTATGAGACCGGGGAAGGCTCCGGGGCAGGACGTGTTGATTCCGTCCAGGCTCAGATCTCTGCACTGGCTGCACGCCATAAGCGAGAGATATCCGACCTCCACAACCAGTTGGCCGTCAGTCAACAAAGCCATGCCGTCATCTATGAACGTATCGACACTCTTTTACGCACTATGAGGGGAGACTCCCAGACTGCTAAGGGCATCCAGGCTAGGACGTACGAGGCACTGAAGTGGTTATTGGATGAGAACTACCGCCTCCACCAGCGCATTCAGGTCATGGAGGGTCTGCAGCATCAGACCCATGCTGCTCTTGCCACTCAGGAGCAATCATTATGCATTTTCTTTGATCTCGCCACTGTCCGGCATGATGGGGTTACTGGGGAGATGGCTTATCTCCAAGGGGTCGTCGATAGACTCCGGAACCAGATACTGTCTGCACTCCGTACGCTCAAGGAGACCCGAACAACAGTTTGGACTTTGTGGAACACCAGGAGGAATTCTGTAGCCCCACCAGCTCCAATCCGCACCGTCGGCCCCAGCATCATCTAGTGGACCATCCAGGCAGGATTAGTATAGACGTACTAGACTTCTTGTACGTCATGATAAGCTCACGGGTTGCATCCCGGCTATCATGACATAGGGCCTTTGTACTTTTATCTCTTTTTTAGCTTTTGGTGATGTAATCCCGTACTTTATCTTTTCTTTTCTTTTGGGACAGGTAACCTTGGGATATGATGTTTTTAAAGACTGTGTGTATCATTACTTTGGATTAGGCCCGACCGGCCTATGACTTAGATTGTGTTATGCTAAGATGACTGTTAAATTTCTCATGGGAATAACATGTAATCACTTTCTTTATTATATCTGCTATGCAATGTATTATTTTATGAGATCTTGACAGGTTATCCAAATTTGTTATGAAATCAGTGCATAAGTTTCCTCGGTGCAAATAATATAAAAACTGTACTAACACTTGAACTAATAATCTCATTTTGTATATGATTATATACAAATGGTGATTATGAGGTCAAATCCCAATAACGCAACCACTTCCAATGCCGACAATGCTGAATCCCCAGAAGCTACTCGAAATGTCACTGTCGCACAACTGCGGGAAATGATAAGTGAAGGCATCATAGCAGCCATGGCAGCCAAAGGAGCTGACCCAAATGCAAACAATGATCCAAACTTCGATGCACGCAAAAACAACAGCAACAGGGGTTGCTCTTACCCCGACTTCTTAAAATGTAAACCCTCATACTACCAAAGGAAAGAAGGAGTTGTTGAATTGATGTAGTGGTTTGAAAGACTAGAGACAGTCTTCCGCATCAGTGGTTGTGCTGACGAGAACAGAGTTAAGTTTGCTACGTGCACCCTACTTGAGAGTGCCCTTACCTGGTGGAAATCTGTGGTCGCCATCCTTGTACATGAAGCTGCTTATACTCTCACTTGGGCCAACCTCAAGGAGAGAATGACTGAGAAGTATTGTCCTAGATGGGAAATGAAGAAGTTAGAAGTCGAGCTATGGGATATCAAGTGTAAGAACAATGATATCCTTTGGTACAACCACAGATTTCAAGAGTTAAGCTTGATGTGCACCAGAATGTTTCCTCTAAGGAGTGACAAGATTGAAAAGTATGTCAACGGACTCCCTGACAACATTCATGACAGTGTGCTAGCCTCACGACCCACTACTGTTGAAGGTGCTATGGAATTTGTGACTGAGCTGATCAACAAGCGAGCCCACAATCTGTCCGAAAGGCAAACAGACAACAAGAGGAAATCAGATGAAAACTCTCGTAGCCAGCACCAGCAGCCTTCCAAAAAGCAAAACGTTGGGCAAGCGGATGACACTACTCCCACAACCCGCACTAAGAACTACTCAGGGACCAAGCCTAAGTGTTCAAAGTGCAACTACCATCATGTTGCTGGAGGACAATGTCAAGGATGCTACAAGTGTGGCCAACAAGGCCATTTTGCTCGCAATTGTCAAACCAATGTTGCTACCATAGGTCGACCCAATACCGATCTCGGGAACAGCAACAAGGGCAAGTCCAATGCACGTGGGAGTGGAAATGGGCAGCAGGGAAACCGAAACCCCACTGGTGGGAGCAGTAGCGGACCGAAGAAAGCTGTGGTATGTTACGATTGTGGAACCCCTGGGCTTATGAGACCTGATTGTCCCAAGTGGGCCAACCAGAAGAAGGACAACAAGGGAACTCATTCGCAAGTGTACATGGCCGACAATGCCCCAGCAAATCCAGGCTCCAACATCGTACCTGGTATGTTCTTACTAAACCAATGATATGCAACTATCTTTTCTGATACATGTGTAAACCAAAGCACTACAATTGCTAAATTTAGTAAGGTAATGGAAATCCCTCCGATAGTTCTAGACCCCTATTATACGGTGGAATAGTCAACGGAAAAGTTATGATAGTTAAATACCATCATTCGAGGTTGTTCCTTAAAACTTTCCAAGTCGCCGTTTTACATCAATCAGATCCTAGAAAGTCTTGATAGCTATGATGTCATCATTAGCATGAATAGACTAGCAAGTATCACGCAATTATCCTATATGACCAAAAATTGGTTCGTGTACCTTGGGGAGATGAAACCTTGATTATACTAGGGAGCCATAACCCTGATATAGTTAACACTAGATATAGTGTCGTCTCTAGCACCAACAGGCCAGAGAGTACTTCGTCCGGAAATACTCCATTTCCCTAACCTGTTTCTCCCCTGCCTAAACCTGAAAGACACATCCAAATCATAATGGGTGTATTTTGTTGGGTTACATCCGCCACTTAGGCAACCCTAATCTTGAAAGGCACATCCAACTCACAATGGGTGTATTTGGTAGGGCTATGTTCGGCATCCCACGTAAAGGGATGATTGAATGACCCATGTCTCTGGACTTTCCTCTTTCCGCTTCGGGTCCAATTAGTTCGACAATACCATCACCCACTAGACTTTAGGAGATGTGATTTCCTCTCTTTAGAAGTCAGAGTTTGTACAAATTTTGAACCAATAATAGTGAGCACATGACCCTTGTTACGACACCCTGTAAGGCGCGCACTTCTTTATTCTTGGTATCTTCTTTTATTTCCACCATTTGAAGTACGTCTTTTCTGTGCCCCTCTCGCTTAGCCCCGCGACGAATAAAGCATATTCGTTGCAATTTCTTACGCAAACGCCATCAACAACAATCTTAACCTCTTTGTTGGGTAGAAACTTTAGTACTATTAACTAATGTTTGTATCTCACCATCTTGAAGAATAATCGTAAGTCTTTTCTTAGAGCTATTGATATAGGAGGGGTTAAAGTTAAAATGTTTTGTTTTACCTTCAACCCCCAATTTTCCATCCTCGTATGTGGGGATATAACCTACATCTCACCCGTGAAAAAGATGCAGATATAGTACATCCCCAGCTTCCCCAGCGTACAAGACATGCTGGCGTGTCCTCCTCATATCAAGAACCGTTTGCAATGGATTTTTCCTCCTAACAAAATCCATAATGCCATTGGTCTTCTCCCGGATCCTGGGAGGGTATAGCTGCTACCCCCGTTAAGCAGCCCACACCTATTCATCCACAGCAACAGTCTCCTTTACTGCTCACTCGGATGTATATTGCGATCCAGATAAAGATCTCTTTGCATCCCGCACCTATTCATCCATAGCAGCAGTCTCCTTTACTTCTCAATCGGATGTATAGTGTGATCCGGATAAAGATATCTTTGCATTCCTTTCCTATTCATCCATAGCAGCAGTCTTCTTTACTGCTTAATCGGATGTATAGTGCGGTCCAGATAAAGATCTCTTTGCATTGCTCCTGTCCATCCATAGCAGTAATCTCTTTTACGGCTCAATCGGATGAATAGTGCAACCCGGATAAAAATATCTTCGCATTTTCTTCTATTCACATGTAATGACAGAATCTTCCATTAATGTCGAATCAGATATATAAGAGTAACCTAGGTATAGACCATTTCGCGTTCATGCCGCCACCCGTACCTGAGAGAGAACCTGAAACGAATCATACTTAGAAGATCTTCACTTAAAAGACAACTACATTTTTAATAGCTATGAGGACAAAGCTAAAATAACGGGTTGGTGCTGTAAAATCCATGATTTTACCATGATTTTATGTAATGAAATTTCCACCCAATAATCATAGAACACTTAATCATGTGTTATGTTTCCTTAAGATGTGAATAAACATCTCTATCATGTAACTATACTTTTACATTCATCTTTGTTTAAAATAGCTTCATAACTTAAAACCATGAGCATACAACTAGGAAAAACAAGTAATGGAGTTATAACTAACATTGTGTGTACCACACTTGAGATAATTTGGAAATATACTATAAGTAAGTAATTAGCCACAATATGTGTGTAAGTGAACTAGGAGTATATTCAAACCCTTGAACTAGCCCAAGACCATCATCCTCCATTATGTGTAAGCCCAAAATAGGCCCACCACAATCCCACCCTAACCTTTTGGATATCCTTACACGGCACCAAGGGCATGTGGAAGGAGAAGGGATGCATGGGAAACACAAAAGCCAACACTTGGCACAAGTGTTCTTACATAGGCAATCATGCCTTTTGCATTACGTTTCCCTCTCTCCTCTTTAAGCCGAAACACACACATACTCTCACAATCTCTCATACAATCCAACCTTGTTTCTCTCATCCTCTTCTCTCTCAATCATACGGCATTAAGCCATATACATCCAAAACCAAGTATTAAATCCACCAAGATTCTTGTCTCATCCTTACTACAAATCATTAGTAGTATTATTCCTTTGGAATCACTATAAACAAGCCCTAGCCAAAATCTTCAAGGCCACGGATTTGTTTGTTTTAGGGTTTTCTTCATCATCTTGAGTAGATCTCAAATCTCATTGTTCATCTAGATCATTTTTTGGTACCTTTAGGCAAGAGAGGCATACACATCATAATCTTTCATTTCTTCATGCATGCATCATCATACATCTATAAACACAAGTAAATAACATGTTAACATCAAGATTTGATAAAGCTATGACCCTTATAGGTCACTGCATAATTATGCAAATCATGTTCATGATTTAATATCTTTGAATAAGAAACTTATGACTTATGTGCTATGTTTTAAACTTGATCTAAAAACCATATGAAACCTTTTATATGTCTAAGCATTGCATGAGTTACAAATCTTGTTTATGGGACTTTGGTTAACCAATAACCATAGATCTCATGAAATGAACTTGTGCAACTTAAAGATCATGAAAACCATGACCTTAAAGGTCACGGATAATTTAAGTGGTGACTATATGATTGATTTCTTAAGTTTTGAATAATGGGATATGAAATGTAACATGTTAAATGGAATGTTAAAAATCACAAATACAACTTATGTGTATAAATGTAGCCGTGGGTTACACTAGACCTAAAATGGGTTAGATGTACATGCATGCTTATATAAACCTAGATCTAATGATAAGTGTTAACTTAACATGATATACATGAAATAAGGTAGTAGATCTTATGGTAATATTTGGAGAAAACAATATAGCCATGGGCTATACCTTGTTTTCTTAGAATAATAGTAGCCTTGGGAACATGCATGTAACCTAGATAATAATGATGTGTTTTTGTAAATATTTACTAGACTTAAAAACTAGCTAAAGTGTTCATCTTGGAAATACCAAGGTTTAAAATATAGCCGTGGGTTTCATATGTGTGTACATGGATCTATATTCGATTTTTAGGTCTAGACATAGTTCAAATCTTATTTTGGACTTGTGACTTATTTTATTGATGTGTACATAGTTAGATCTAATTTTGTAACACTTATAAATTACATGCAACCTTAAAATAAGAATTGACTTATCTTAATATGCTATAACTAATGTTAGCCGTGGGATATAAGATCCTAGTAGGGCTTATGACTTACTTATAACCTTATAACACACCTAGATCTAATTTGGTATAACACATAAAAAAAATTTCAAGTTTTATTCATCTATTTAGATTTAAAAACTAAATATTAATAAGCACATAATAAGCTTATGAGAATAATCCTAAGTTAAAACTTATATAAAATATAAAGTAATGTTAATGGACTAATTAAGCCCATGAAATGTTAATCTAAAACTTAATGGACCCTATAAGCCCATTTGATAAATTTTAGTAACTTAAATGGACTTAAGATTACACATAGGCCCATTCAACTAATTAAAGGACTTAAAAATGTATTAAGCCCAATAAATGATTTAAAGGCCCATTTAAATAAATTAGTGGATTTGGAATATATTTAAGCCCACTAAGATAGCCCATTAGGTGTTTAGCCCATTTAATGAGCCCATATAAAGTTTGAATATTAAAATAAATGTTTTTATAATAAAATATAACTATAAAAACTTTTTGGAAGAAAATGACAATTTATGAAACTTAAGGACTAAAACCATAACTTATGAAACTTGTTTTGATAAACTAGTAAACGCAAGGACTGAAAATGTAAATATCTAAAAGTCTAGGGTTTAATAAATACTATCCGTGGCAAATTAAACCCTAGGGACTATTTTGGGAAGTTTCTAAAATTATTTTGTCATTTTATAACCCTAAGGACTATTCTTGTAATTTGCCGAAACTTAAAGAAGCCCTAGGGGCTGTTTTTGTAATTTTAGTAAAGTTACAAAGCCTAGATATAACTAGGGGGACTAAATCTTCCATAAGCCGAAACTTTAACAAACCCTAGGTACTAAGTATGTAAAATCCGAAAATTTATACTTGTTTAAAAATATAGAGGGACTAGTTTTGCCACATTCTGAAACGTTAACAAGCCTTAACTTTATAAATCTATTTTAATTATAATAAAACATAATTAAAATACTTAGACTATAAGAATTAAGATATAAATTCTTAAGTTTAAATTACTTAATAAATATTAAATTAATTTATGGAAACTTTAATGTTAAAAAAAATATTATTTTTTTATATAAAATATTTATATTTACTTTAGGAAATAACTGTATAAATAATTATGAATATGTATTACTCAAACATAAACTCATATACTTTTAGAAAATAAAATCTATACGAACGTTGGAGAAATTAAATGTTAATATTTAAGTAGAACAGCTTACGTCCTACTTAAAATATGAAACTTAACATTAAAGTTTAAATGAATGAGCATAATACATAAACTACGAACGTGAACTAATATTAAGTAAAATCTTTATTTTTACTTAACAAGGAAATATAATAATAAATGAGTGATTATAATACTTGAACAGAGAACGTGAATTAATATTTTATTTAAGACATTATGTGTCTACTTAAATAAGAAACTTAATTGTAAGTTGAATGATTATTATAATTACATGTATGCTAACTATTATTAATAGTTAAACATTTTATGTTTACTTAGAAATGGAACTTATATAAGTAAGTTAAATGAATATTGATGATACTTGAAGTACGGTTATTTAGATAAATACCGTAGTATAAATAAACTGACTAATATATGTATAAGCATACATATACTATCTATTAAGACTATACTATCTGATTAGGCATAACTTTGGCGTGATCTTTAATTAGATATTCGTATTGAACATCAATTGCCTACTCCCAGGTGAGTTTACAGCCCCATATAAACTTTTGATAAAACTTTCCCTTTTGGGAAAGAAAATATGCAAAACATAATGGACACAACTGGATTGTATAAACTTGGCTATGATTGTTTATTACTGAACTGTTAAATTGTTGTTAATCGCCCAAATGTTATAAATAGATCTATTAGGGATTGACCATCCCCGTCTGGGTGAGTCATGCTCACTGTGCATTGGCCGGGACAACAGACGTATAACATGTTGGAACTGGAATGGGTGTCTTTTTGTAAGACACTACGTCCTCATCTGTTGAGGACTACAGAGGTTAAGCTTCAGTTTCTAATAATAAACAAATGTTATCTACATTTTAGTGAGAATGCTTTGTGCATCGTCACTTCTATGCTTAATGTATGTCCAAACTAATTAATTGTTAAAATCTGTAAATTCACCAACTTTATGTTGACCCCCGTTAGTATGTTTTGCACAGGAATATGAAGTTAGTACGTGGTGTGTGCATGGTCTCCAGCATCTTAGTAATCTGCATTGTAGGACTCGTCAGGGGTTCTAATTGGGAAACTTAAACAATCACTCTTCACCATGTTTAAGAAAATTTTTATTTATCTGTTTAAATTAACATGTAATCTGATTTGACTAACTTTTTATCTTATGCTCTATGGACTATATGCTATCGATCCACCCTAGTGACATCTCCGTGGATATTTCCGCATATTATGACCCTACCCGGGGTGTCACAACTATTGACATAGCCCTCGGGGACCACGCTATAGAAGGCATGTGCGTCGACGGAGGGTCAGCAGCGAACATATTGAACAAACATTGTTGTGCACAACTACCATGGGAAGTAAAGAAGGAGCCAAAAGACACCGCACAAATCCTCATAGGGGTTAACAGTGATAAAACCAGACCACTGGGACACCTCTACACACATGTAACTATCAGGGGCACAGGTCACACGACAACGGTGTGGATGGATTTCATGGTTGTACGGTCTCAATAATTGTAGAACGGGATAATTGGATAGCCAACACTAAAAACACTGCGAGCGGTACCTTCTACGGTACATGGTATGTTCAAATTCCCAGTGCAAGACGGAGTGATCACCATCTACAACATAGATACGCTCGAAGGGGGTAGCAGCACTTCCAAGCACAGTGCAAAAAGGAAGGACGTAGATAGGAGTCAACGCAACACGGAATCCAGCTCACGAATGAAGAGAATGAGATGTATCTCAGAAGATTCCCATGATAGAAGCATATTTGTGCGCGAGGGCTCACCGTCGGGGCTCCCATGGGTCCTCTTTATGACAAGCTTTGCAGGAAAGGGAGGACCAGATGCAGGTTTTATCCTCACAAATCAGGGTGATATAAAAATTACCTACGCACTGCTGTTCGACTTCCCCACAACTAGCATGGAAGCAGATTATGAAGCCCTCATAGCAGGTCTAAGATTAGCACTCAGGATGGACATGAAACGTCCAATTGCCTACACATACAACCCTTTGGTGGCAAGCTGAGTCGCGGGGTTATGCGAGCCACGAGGGCATATACTAATCCAATACACGGAAAAAGTGAGGGACATAACCAGGCAGTTCGCGGAGTTTGCTATGCGAAAAGTTTCAGCAGAAAATGATGAAATATCAGTTGACATGGATTAGTTATCAAGTCTGAACATGGATAATCCTCCTAGTCACGTGCTAGTTGATTTTATCTTACATAAAAACATAAACGCTAACCCTGAGGCACAAACATGGATGACGCCTATAAAAGAGTTCCTGACACATAATACATTACCAAGTAGTAAAAGGAAGGATAGGCAAGTGCAGATGAGAGCTAGGCACTTCAAAGTCATCAAGGGGACATTGTACAGACAATCAAGTAATGGGCGAACACTGCAATGTCTAGCGCCAGGTCAATTAAGGGCGGTCATGGAAGCTTCACATAGAAGGATATGCCCGTGTGGCCCGATAGCTGTGGTTGATGAGATTACGCGCTCGGGGTATTTTTGGCCATTTATGCATAAGGATGTTCGTAAAAGGGTGGCGCGATGTCTCCGATGTCAGACAAACTCGGGTCGTAGGAAAACTCCTAACATGATCACTTGGCCACCCACAACAAAAGGCGCGGAGGGAAATGGAATCCTCTCGAGACTCAGACATACTATTGGTTCTCTGACCACATCCATAGGAAACATGGTGCGAAGGGTAGCGGCAATACTCCCATCTCAAGGTAACCGCTGGCAGCAACGCAGAGGAGCCATCCTTCCTTCAGCCAGGATAATTACTCACGCCATGCGAAAGCAGGGTCATGGGGATAGACTATCGGCAGCGCGAAGCATGCAACGTCGTGGTAAAGGAAACAACGAACTCTTAATGGCCAGGATGAACGCGGATAGCTATGCGAAGTCGGTAGCCAGTCCCGCAAAAAGTGACTCAAGAGACAGCCACGATTTTGGACGATATTCTCCCTAAGATGTCACATCATTATCATGGATCATTCCCTTGGCTATTGACAGCCCCCCAATAAAGATCCATGTATATTTTTTCCTTTTTCAATGGTTTTAGGATTTCCCCTTTTATGTCCTTTGTTTCAGCATTTTCAAAAGTATGAATAAAACACTGCGGTCCCTAGCTAGTTCTGCGGTCTAAAAGTAGTTCTTTTTTCTCTTTTATGCATAAGAGTATGTTTTCTTTTCTGAAATACACAAATTTGACCCTCCGGTGTACATGTACAATGAAACGTTTCCTGGTGAAATAAAAGGAGCAAGTTTACCCTACTAATTAAACTTGTCATGTAAGAGGGATGCACCTCTAGTGGCACCGGATCAGGTATCCTTTGTTAGGCAGCTTACCACAAGACGTTGTGGTAAGTGAAGTATTCCTCATACTTTATGACGGATATGCACAAGACACAATGTGCACGCCTAACAAACATGTCATTATCTATGACATTGCTTATGGTACACGTAATGAACTTTCGGCTCAACCATAAGTTCAGAGTCACATTCCAATGAACGTACTCATAAACAAGCGCTCTCTCTCACAATCTCAAGTGTGGGTGCAGAAACCTGGACATATATATATATATATATATATATATATATATATATATATATATATATATATATATATATATATATATATATATATATATATATATATATATATATATGCACAAATAAACATGAACATAGCGTAGGACGCTATGTGCTCACAAACACGCAGGTCGTTATAAACATTAAACAAGTTCTTAGTTTTACAAATTAAATGTACAGGGCTACAAGGAAAAGTGTCTACTATAGAATGTCGCTCGCTGATAGTGACCTCTTTAACCTGCGATGCGATGGGTTTAGTGATGCACGATGTTGTACCCACGCCTCTGTCATGTACTGCAACGCGCGCGTTTGGTATACATTGATGGAAGGCAGACTAACCGGTACGCCATCAGATCGACTAGGGTGCGCCAAACCCAGGCCGATCGCAACACCTTTGGTCGAGGTATGGTTCTTTTTTCAACACGTCTCACATGTTGCTTCAACTTATCTTCCAACGAAATCATTATCGGCACGCCAGCAACATAGACAGGAACTTGTAGTTTGTAGATATCGGGCTCGGCCATGGTATGCGGATCTTCCCCCGTTATTTCCGTACGGTGACTCGCCAGAGTGAGTCCTGTTAGAAATTCACTTTATGTGACGACATTTAAGAATTCCCATTAGTTATCAGAGTCACTCACGCATAGACTAGACTAGGAAACTATGTATAGTGTAGGCGCGTGAGTGACTATATATACCCCTCCAAGGCTTCCAAGGAGGGGTTGTTGTTTGTGTTTTTCTTTCTTCATTTTATCAATTGCCTTCTCTTTCTAGAAACACAAACTTCCATCTCTCTCTCTCTAACCATGGCATCCATCTACCACCCAACTAGACCACCGGATCATATAACATAACAAACCTACAATTGGCATCAGAGTTGACGGTTAAATCCTTGGATCGTTCATGTTTTTGTTTATTATTTTGGTGGTCTAAAATTTTTTTTTGGTCTAAATATGTTATTTTGTGTCACGATGGTCAATTTTTTGTCACAGTTCTGTCATATCTGGGTTAATCAATCATGTGGTCTCATCAGTCCATTATTTCATTTTTCTGGTCAACTATCAAACTAGTCATTTTTTTCACAGATCTGGTATTACCATTGTTTCTGGGTTTCTTTATTATTTTTTTAAGATGTAGCGAAGATCTTGAAAAACTCAGATCTAGAAACAGAGATCCAAAAAATCCGGAAAGGTCAATATGGATAAGATTTCAGTTATTGCGATGGATGTATAAATTGTGACACCCCCAAATTAAGTCAAACGCAGCGGAAATAATATTTGGGTGCCACGTAGGTGGATCAACAGCAGATAGTATGTAGAGCAACAGATAAAAGATTATCATTACATTTATTACATGAATAAAAGTGAAAATGTTATTAAAATTGTCTTAAACATCATTCAGCGTTTGGAATCATTCCCCAGTTTATAAAACCCTAGACGAGCTCTATAAATCCAGCCTATCATGATGCTTGATTCCATGCACGTCAATACCTGCTTCAGTTTCCTGAGAAAACATGCTTAGAGAGTCAACATAAAGTTGGTGAATTCACAAGTTTAATAAAATATGTTTGGACAATAAACATCCACTGAAGTAGTAACGCACAAAGCATCAACACTTAAAAGTAATTACATTCCCATATTGCCCGAAACTAAAACTTGACAGTTAAGTCCTCAACAAATGCGGGTTCATCTACAATAGGCAAATGTAATTAAAGTTTCGTAGTTTAGTTTATGTCCTTCATAAAAAATATGTTGCATGTTTTCTTCCCCATAAAAGAGTTTAAAAGATTGTCAATATACAAAAGTGGGGCTATGAACTCACCTCAGTAGTACAGCAAATAGTCACAAGAAAATCTGATATGATGCTCACGATACAATCAACGACCTAAATAATAATAAGGTCTCAGTAAATGCATAACATAATGCATAAAAGTTTCAGAACAAGTCTGAGAATGCTTATACTGGTTTTAAGCATTTTATTACGATATTTGTAATTTGGTTCATCGTTGTACAAGTTATAGTTGTATCTATTTTCAGCATAAAATAAATAATATTGTTAAATTAATTAATTTGTTTAATTAATATCCTCGTACTTGTATTGTTTATAAAGTGATTGAAATATTTATAAAAAGGAAGTTTTGTATATATTTAAAGTGAAGGGAAATAAATATAATTAATATATTTATAAGTTAATCATATTTAATTTATATCTTATATATAAATAGTGTTTATAAAATGTATAACATTTTAATTTAATTCAGTGTTCCCGATATTTGTATAATTATTACATTATTAGTTTGGGAAAATATAACGAACGTTGGACTTTTATAATTAATTAAGTTTTACCATTTTTAATATTAAAGTTATATATATAGTTAGGGTTTAGTTTAAGTTTAGGAAAATCACGTTTTAGACCCTCGATTAAATATAATACCCGTGGCAATATTAATATAATATTCCTAGGGTTCGTTTAACTTTCAATTAATGGCAAAATAAGTCCTCCCTAGTTACACGTGTAACTAGGGTTTGTAAAAGTTTCACAAGTTGTCACTTTTGGTTCTCCTAGTATTCGATTCATATTAGGTTAAATACAAGTTTCATAAATGCCCCCTAGGGCTTCAAATAAGTTTCGGCTTATGCCAAAACAGCCCCCTAGGGTTTGTTTAAGGTTTGTTATACTTTCCTAACTTGGCAAAAAGGGTCCCTAGGGTTCCTATATCTTTCGGAAAAAGGCAAAAGGGGTCCCTAGGTTCCAACTATGTTACACAAATTACCCTAACTTAGTAATAATTACATTTGAGTCCTCTCACTATGTTTGAAGTCT
This sequence comes from Glebionis coronaria, assembly GCA_025667525.1. Taxonomy (NCBI): domain Eukaryota; kingdom Viridiplantae; phylum Streptophyta; class Magnoliopsida; order Asterales; family Asteraceae; genus Glebionis; species Glebionis coronaria. The sequence goes on along the minus strand of CM046882.1, from coordinate 125,623,050 downwards.
CGGATGGTATTAAAATTCCAGCCTCAACTCTCGGCAATTTACAACCTTAGCCCTTATGTTTATCTTTTGTAAAAATGAGTTTCTATAAGTGTCCATTTAGATCCCTAAACATATGATAATTACAAAATTAACCCGAAAGTTTTATATTCATCCTTTTTAATCCGAAACTTCATGGACTTACTATTTAACCCGAAACTTTCTAAAATCATAATTTTAACACAATAAGTTTTATAATGACATTATTTAATAAAAATAAAGTTTATTTTAGGCAAGCTTATTCTAGTGGGCTTAATAACTTAATTTCTATAAGGCAAAATAGTGAGCTTATTAATCTAAGGCAACTAGTTGTACTTTTAGTTAATAACCTTAGATCTAGTGATCCTAGGCTCGTCTAAACATTACAAAGTTAACCATATCATTAAACCATGAGGATAACCACATGTCTAATATCATGCATGCTTAGGTTTTTCATAGTTTTCTAGTTAAGCATGTTCATAAGGTTATATTCATTATGTTTAGCAAGATTTTATATCACATTAACTCATAAACCCATTTTAGCTGTGACCTATATAGTCTAGGGTTTCATGGTTTTGTTTCAATATTAAGTTCTTACTAGTGATATGCATGCATAAGTTCATGTGTATGAAAATGAATATATTGAAAGTTAAGTTATAGGTTACTTACTTGTTTAGATAGATCTAGGAATGAACAAATGAATGAGTAGTGATTAGAGCTTGGTTTCAACAATGGTGAACACTTGGGATCAAAAGCTAGCCGTGACCTTCAATGGTTGTGGGTACACTTGGAGTTGTCTTGGAGATCAAGGTTGTTGTAGAAGTGACAATGATTAGTATTTAAGTTGCATGAGACATAGATTTAGGAGTAGTAAATGAGCTTGAAGGATCTTGGTTATGGGGTAAATGCTTTAGCCGTGAGTTCTTGAGAGAGAGATGTGAGATTGATTTCAAATGCTTTGTGTTGTGTGTGTGTTTCAACAATATTAGGAAATAGGAGATCAAGTGAGTATCTAGTACTATGTCCTATGTATCCTTGGGAGATTTTGCAAGATACTTGATAGATTCATACAAGATATTTCCCACATGCTCAAACTACCAATTGCACTTCCTTCCTCTTTTGTGGTTTTAACCGTAGGTTTCAAAGTTAAAGGGGACAAAGATTTAACAAGAATAGTATTTGTGTATGGTGACATAGTATGTTGTAAGTATAGAATAGTATGGGATGTGTAAGAAAGCATGGTTAAGTATAAGGATAGTTAGATGTGTAAGAAAAGTTGTAAGGTATAGTATGGTATAGTGTATTAGTGGATGGTAACTTGTAGGTTTAATAATTAGGAGTAGTGAATGCATGTATATACACGACACATATACACATTTTTGGAGAATTGTGTTAACTTTTATCAAGTGTTGGGAGATAATAATATTCATTGTATTATATTGTATGCATTTGTTAAGTTTCTAGGTATTTTAGTTAAACCTTTAGGTAATTTAGTGAAAGTATATCATGAGTATATCATTATAAGTATTTACTTGAATAAAGTAAACAGAGGACAATGTGAAATAATGTACATTGTTTTTAAGTGGTAGGTGTTTATTCATAGTATGAAATATATGTAAATATATACATATAAATATAAATGCAAGTACTTAATAAATTAAGCAAATAATGATACGGTGTATCAAAAGTGTGTACTGAGGTGATGAGTCCATGTTTCAATCATGTGGCCAGTCAATTCCCAAAGTAGTCCATAAGGACTAAAGGTGTGGCCAGTCAATTGCCAAAGTAGTCCATGAGGACTAAAGGTGTGGCCAGTCAATTGCCAACATAGTCAATAAAGACTAAAGGTTCATATAAATGTACAAATAAATATGAAATGATAGTATGACAACAATATATGATTATTAATAAGTCATATAAAAGTGGAATTGCATAGATTCCAAAAATAATAAGTACAACAGTTGACAAAGTCAATGAGATAAAAATCAAAGGTTTTACAGCACCATCCCGTTATTTTAACTTTGTCCTCAAAGCTTAAGATGAAGTCACCGGTCAGGTGAACAAGTGTGGGTACTTGGTTTTGAACGAGTCTTCTCGTTCCCAAGTGAACTCATGACCTCTCCTCGAGTTCCAACGTACTTTAATCAACGGGATGCGACTGCGTTTCAATTTCTTAACCGTCCTCTCCATGATTTCTACTGGTTCTTCTATGAACTGGAGTTTGTCGTCAAACTGAACTCCTTCTAATGACATAGCCAATGGTTCTTTAGCATAGCACTTCTTCAGTATAGACACGTTGATAGGTGTGAAAACACCCATCCTTTTTACCACTTAATTACAATAATAACCGAGCCAAAAGGTGTATTTTATGTCATTTATGTCGGAATTACGCGTGGTTTGTGTTTTTGTTGTGATTTAGGACGAAAAAAGTGAAGAGTGGAGAAAACACGGCATTCAAGGCTTTTATCGAAGAAAAAGACGAAAGATGAAGTCGAAAGATCAAGAGTGGAAAAAGAACGGAAGTCCAAGACTAATTCTGAAGATTTATCGAAGAAAAACTCAAAAGACGGAAGTTTACTAAAAGCCGAAGAACTCGAGTCTTATTTATAAAGAAAAATCAAGACGAGTTAATGAAATCCCAAGACAAAGTCCAAGATTAACAAAAGATAAATAAGAAAAGGACTTAAGTGTGCAATTAAGGCAAAGAGGAAAGAGGGAGGAAGCTTCCTAAGCTCCTCCCTAATCACCCCTATAAATAGATTAGGCCTAGTTCATTTTCATGTTGTTGGTGGCTTGACAATCCACACTTCCACCATTTTCATTTCTTGTCATTTAATTTCTTGCAATTTAATTTCATGTTATGCACTTTTAATTTCTTCAATTCAAGTAAGTCTTTTTATTTTGGAATCTTTTCTTTTAATCAAGTTCTTATCTTTAATCATCTTCTTCTCCATTTCTTACTTTGCTTCTCTTTGATTTATGTTCATCCTTGATTTGTTTTCATCTTAATGCTTATTTGATCTAAAGTTTTCTTAAAAATTTCATTTTTTAAAAGTTTGATTTGAAAGTTTGCTTATTTTTAAGTTTGATAAGTTGTTATTCATGCTTATTAAGTCAATTTCGATTTAGATTCGTGCAAGTTTTAGTTTGAGCTTATTAACCATAGCTTATTGCTTTTGCTTAATTTTCGAATCAAAAAGTTAGATCGGAAAGGATAAACCCCTTTCCAATCACGTATTCCAATCACCTTGATTGGAAAAGGGTTTTACATTCCAATCAGCATTCCAATCAACATTCCAATCAGCATTCCAATCAACATTCCAATCAGCATTCCAATCAACATTCCAATCAGCATTCCAATCAACATTCCAATCAGCATTCCTTTCACATTCCTTTTACATTCCTATTAGCATTCCATTCAGCATTCCAATCAGCATTCCAATCAACATTCCAATCAACATTCCAATTAGCATTCCTATTAGCATTCCAATCAACATTCCAATCAGCATTCCAATCAACATTCCTATTAGCATTCCAATCAGCATTCCAATCAGAATTCCAATCAACATTCCAATCAACATTCCAATCAACATTCCTATCAGCATTCCAATCAACATTCCAATCAGCATTCCAATCAGCATTCCAATCAGCATTCCAATCAACATTCCAATCAACATTTCAATCAACATTCCAATCAGCATTCCAATCAACATTCCAATCAGCATTCCAATCAACATTCCAATCAGCATTCCAATCAACATTCCAATCAGCATTCCAATCAACATTCCAATTAGCATTCCTATTAGCATTCCAATCAACATTCCAATCAGCATTCCAATCAACATTCCAATCAGCATTCTAATCAACATTCCAATCAGCATTCCAATCAACATTCCAATCAGCATTCCAATCAACATTCCAATTAGCATTCCTATTAACATTCCAATCGGCATTCCTATCAGCATTCCTATCAGCATTCCTTTTAGCATTCCTTTCAGCATTCTTTTTACTTATCGTAATTTACATTTTCATTTTACTTAGTAATAGATAACCAAACCATTTTCATTTCCACCAAGAACAATTGAGTCGCACTTTGAACCGGAAATCAATTCGAGAAGATACCGAGAAATTAAATTCGAACCCATATCAAATCCAGTGTATAAAATGGCGCCGCTGCCGGCTCTTTTCGTGAAGATTAACGGTTTTTTGTGAGAGATGCGTTGGCTTTTGGGATCCGTTCACTTGTGAACGTTATTTTTCGTGTCCAAAAATTTTCAAAAATCACAAAAACATTTGAAAAATCATAAAAAGCATTTCTTTTTCAAAGTTTTGCACCAAAAATATTCTTCTTGCTTATCTATCTTTCTTTATGGATTTTTATGTCCATTGCGTCGGTGTGGGAGACGATTGTACGGGAACGACTCTTGTCAATGGTGTACATGTGAGCGGTGCGGAAACGATATCGACAACACACAATTCGGATTTTGTCCCTTGTGCAACTCGACTAATTCATTCTTTTTGAACCCACATCCTGTTCCCCCGTGCATCTATTGTGGAAGCGATTCTCATTGGCATGTTTCGTGCCCAGTTCGATATCCGTATGGTCACGGGCAAGAACCGGGGTACAATTATGACAATGAAAATAGCTATCCACAAGACGCACCCAGTCTTTTTCCTCACCCGTTTTGCAACAACTGTGGGGGTCCTCACGAAAGTTTTCATTGTCCTACAGGGGATCACAATTACTATAATTATACCCCTTCCAGTTTTGACCAACCCCTGCAATACCCAATTGATCATCTGCCTCGTCACGGGATGAGTTACCAAGAACCAATTGACGATCTTGCTACAGCCTTTCAAGAACAAAGAAACGATCTTGCTGCAGCTTTTCAAGAACAAAGCAAAGAGCTTTTACACACGCTGCAAACTTATATGGAGTCATTTTTACAGCAGCGAGATCAGACGAGCACTCATATCCCTGAGCTTATTATTGGCCCTTTAGGTAACGAGGAGAGCGATGACGATATTGAGGTTATTTTCGACGAGGAGGAATTTCTAAAGCAAAGCAAAACTTCTCCCCTTACTCCTTCGTCTATTGCTATCACACCCGAGGAGCCCGTTGGCTCTCTCATAATGGAGGATCAGCATCTTGACATTATCTCGGCTATGGAATCAGACAAATCCCTAAAGTCTAGTGTCGAGGAACTTGTCGTCATCCCAAGTGAGCCCGCGGGTGTTCCGGAAAATTTGTGTGATGTGCCGACTTTTGTGGAGCTTACGGACAAGTTTGCTTCGCTAGTCAATGATCACATACTCACAACTCCATATCCGATATTTGATCCTCCCAACGAGAGTTCAACATGTGGTGAGTATGATGATTTCGTCTTCGAGCCAGAGATTGCGGAAATTATCGACCGAGAGCTAGCTCTTTTGCCTCCGCTTCCACCTACAAGCGAGGTCGACTTTTCCAACATCGATGCCGAACTTGATGAGTTGGAACGTCTTATTTTTCATAATAATGACGCACCAACTCACATGCCCAAACATCCTATTCTCGAGGAGTTACCTAATCAACACTCCTCTTATGAGAATTACGTTTACCACATTCGTGAGGATTTAACTTATCAACAATCCCCACAAATGAATGATGGTTTCGTACTTGATCGTGGTCTTCTCAAACGAGTTTCTACACTCCTTATCTACGATCATGAGGATAAATGCTTTGACCCGGGAGGTGACATGGACCATTCTATGATTGATACTTCTACGGCTTTGCCAATTGGTCTGCCTCCATTGTCTTTGGAGGATGACAATGTGATTCCCTTACCCACCCCACCTCCTGTCAATCTGGACTTCACTTTCTTTTCTGGTATTGAGAGGACCTTTTTACCATTCAAGACTTATCCTCCTGCCTCTCCTTTATTGATGTCCTCCGGGAACGAGGACAAGGTCTTTGATCCCGGTATTACATACGAGGCTTCCCCATGGACCATTTAATTTGGGGACGAGTCAGGCTCGTGACTCGGTTAATATAAACAAGCGCTTTTTAGGAGGCAACCCAATTATCTATCTATCTTTCCTGTTTTCACCATAAGTGTAGGGGGAGCCCCGTTGGTGTTTCTTGTTCTCTTTCTTATCATGTGCAGGGATTAGAGCTTCAAAGACACACTCTTGATGACTTTTGACGAACCGTGATTCCGTGTTCCCTTCTTCCCAGTTCTATCCTAAACTCTTTTCGATTCACTATTTTATATTTCTCAATATTAAAATAGGAATCTCTTTAGTTGTCTTTTCCTTAACGAGATTTAAACAAAGTGCACAATGTCCTAAGTGTAGGGGAGTTTACTCCCACATGCTTAAACATTGAGGACAATGTTTATATTAAGTGTAGGGGGACTTCTATCGAAGTTAAGTGGTCTTTTCCTTGTATTTGCCCTCATTTTAACCGGAAAATCAATTTTCGACATTTTTCAAAATTTTTAATCTATTTTGGCCTAGTTGTAGTCTCCTTTATTTTTGTTACTTTCTAGCATTTTAATAAAATGGTTTTAGCAAGTTTAGATATCTTAGATATATTAGGCCCGTTGTGAATATTTTGACTCAACCCGAGTTTACTTATCCAAGTTCACTCTAGCTAGTATCCTTAACCATGTAGACCTTAATTGGTTTATTAGGCTAAGCATCCACGAGTCTCATTCCTTGAGATTTTAAATTGTGGAGAACGAGAAATGATAGAGTTGGTTACAAGTTTGGTATTCTCTCATTAACTTATGTGAGTTAATTATGATCTTTTTCTCCCATCACTTGCTAATAAATTATCTGCAATAAGTAAGGTCGTACGATTTGAAAAGTTACTTAGCTACTAGCCCAAGATCGTTTAAAAGTTGCTCGGTAATGATAAAAGTTCATAGCCAAGGCATAACTTATGAAGCGGGGCGCGAAGATTGGCGAGTCCGAAAAGGCCCTAACAAGGCATGATGATTCCATTTTATTGCTGAAGATCCAAAGTGATGTGAAAAGCATTATTCCCAAAATCAATATGAAGGATCAAGACTCACGACGAAAAGCAATCAACTCCCATAAAGATCATGGAGAAGTCTATCCGAAAAGACCCTAACAAGGTATGAGGATAAATAGATCCAAGTCCGAAAAGGAGGCGGATCGTTGTATCTCAAAATCCCAATTAGAGATTGAAGAAATAATCATGAAGTCGTGGTCAACAAAGTTGGAGTACCCATAGAAAGTCTCCAAGTGAAGAAACTCACTCTATTAACGAAGAGAAGACCATTATCTCAAGAACGTCTCTCGAGATATGAAGTATGAGGTACATGCCAAATATCGGCCCGAGAAAGGTCTCAAATCGTGAACCAAGTTATGCCAAGATATGAACTTTTTGATATCCCGAGAAGCAGTTTTAAGAGATTTTGTCCTTTAGCTAACTATTGATCAAATCGTCCTACTTTGCTTTCAGCCTAAATAAATTATCGAAATAAGTCAACAATGCATCCTCGTGATCATTCAAGACATCAATAAAATATAAGAGATACTCGTAGGAATAAGGGAGTTTAAGTGATTAATTGAACCACAAGAGTAAATGTTTGTTATGCTAACTTGTACTAACAATGATCTTGTTTTTAAGCTTGGCATGGGGAACGTGAAACTTGAGGGTGATGAACATTCATGACACACAAGCCCTAATGTAAGTCTTAGATTTCTTTACAAGTTTCTTCCTTGTTGCATCTTGTTATTTTCTATCTTTTTTATTTCTCCTTAGTTGTTTAATAAAGGCCAGGGTAGGTTGATTATGATGGAAAATGTAGAACGTGCTTTGTAACTAATGCATTGCATGAGGACATTGCAATGGTTAAGTGTAGGGGATTTGATAGGTGTGAAAACACCCATCCTTTTTACCACTTAATTACAATAATAACCGAGCCAAAACGTGTATTTTATGTCATTTATGTCGGAATTACGCGTGGTTTGTGTTTTTGTTGTGATTTAGGACGAAAAAAGTGAAAAGTGGAGAAAACACGGCATTCAAGGGCTTTTATCGAAGAAAAAGACGAAAGATGAAGTCGAAAGATCAAGAGTGGAAAAAGAACGGAAGTCCAAGACCAATTCTGAAGATTTATCGAAGAAAAAGTCAAAAGACGGAAGTTTACTAAAAGCCGAAGAACTCGAGTCTTATTTATAAAGAAAAATTAAGACGAGTTAATGAAATCCCAAGACAAAGTCCAAGATTAACAAAAGATAAAGAAGAAAAGGACTTAAGTGTGCAATTAAGGCAAAGAGGAAAGAGGGAGGAAGCTTCCTAAGCTCCTCCCTAATCACCCCTATAAATAGATTAGGCCTAGTTCATTTTCATGTTGTTGGTGGCTTGACAAGCCACACTTCCACCATTTTCATTTCTTGTCATTTAATTTCTTGCAATTTAATTTCATGTTATGCACTTTTAATTTCTTCAATTCAAGTAAGTCTTTTTATTTTGGAATCTTTTCTTTTAATCAAGTTCTTATCTTTAATCATCTTCTTCTCCCTTTCTTACTTTGCTTCTCTTTGATTCATGTTCATCCTTGATTTGTTTTCATCTTGATGCTTATTTGATCTAAAGTTTTCTTAAAAAGTTCATATTTTTAAAAGTTTGATTTGAAAGTTTGCTTATTTTTAAGTTTGATAAGTTGTTATTCATGCTTATTAAGTCAATTTCGATTTAGCTTCGTGCAAGTTTTAGTTTGAGCTTATTAACCATAGCTTATTGCTTTTGCTTAATTTTCGGATCAAAAAGTTAGATCGGAAAGGGTAAACCCCTTTCCAATCACGTATTCCAATCACCTTGATTGGAAAAGGGTTTTACATTCCAATCAGCATTTCAATCAACATTCCAATCAGCATTCTAATAAACATTCCAATCAGCATTCCAATCAACATTCCAATCAGCATTCCAATCAACATTCCAATCAACATTCCTTTCGCATTCCTTTTACATTCCTATTAGCATTCCAATCAGCATTCCAATCAGCATTCCGATCAACATTCCAATCAACATTCCAATTAGCATTCCTATTAGCATTCCAATCAACATTCCAATCAACATTCCAATCAACATTCCTATTAGCATTCCAATCAGCATTCCAATCAGCATTCCAATCAACATTCCAATCAACATTCCAATCAACATTCCTATCAGCATTCCAATCAACATACTAATCAGCATTCCAATCAGCATTCCAATCAGCATTCCAATCAACATTCCAATCAGCATTCCAATCAACATTCCAATCAGCATTCCAATCAACATTCCAATCAGCATTCCAATCAACATTCCAATCAGCATTCCAATCAATATTCCAATCAGCATTCCAATCAACATTCCAATTAGCATTCCTATTAGCATTCCAATCAACATTCCAATCAGCATTCCAATCAACATTCCAATCAGCATTCTAATCAACATTCCAATCAACATTCCAATCAACATTCCAATCAGCATTCCAATCAACATTCCAATTAGCATTCCTATTAACATTCCAATCAGCATTCCTATCAGCATTCCTATCAGCATTCCTATCAGCATTCCTTTTAGCATTCCTTTCAGCATTCCTTTTACTTATCGCAATTTACATTTTCATTTTAGTTAGTAATAGATAACCAAACCATTTTCATTTTCACCAAGAACAATTGAGTCGCACTTTGAACCGGAAATCAATTCGAGAAGATACCGAGAAATTAAATCCGAACCCATATCAAATCCAGTGTATAACACGTGAAAGGTATAGTGTACCCGACTCAGTTGCTGGGGAAACTATAAATGATAAGCTACCTCCCCGATCCTGGCTATTACTTTGAAAGGGCCAACATAACTTGGATTTAGTTTCCCATATTTGCCAAAGAGTACAACACCCTTCCAAGGTGATACTTTGAGCATAACAAGGTCACCTACTTCAAATTGCATAGGTTTGCGTTTCAGGTTCGCGTAGCTCTTTTGTCGATCGTGAGCATCTTGAATTCTTTGCTTAATGAGGAAGATCTTGTCTGTAGTCTCCTGGATTAGTTCTGGTCCAGTGAGCTGAAATTCACCTACTTCTGCCCAGCACACAGGTGAACGGCACTTTCGACCGTATAGTGCTTCCAAAGGGGTAGCCTTAATACTGGCGTGATAACTGTTGTTGTAGGAGAATTCCACTAAAGGAATGTGGTCAACCCATCCATTTCCAAAGTCAATCACACATGCTCGTAGCATGTCTTCTAGTATCTGGATGGTTCATTCACTTTGACCGTCAGTCTGCGGATGATAAGTGGTGCTCATGTCTAAATTGGTACCTAAGGCTCGTTGGAAAGCCTAACAAAAGTTTGATGTGAACCTACCGTCTCGATCACAGATTATCGAAACTGGTATTCCATGTTTGGTCACTATCTCCTTCAGGTACGTTTTTGCTAGTCTTGCAAGGGAATCGTTCTCCCTAATTGGCAGGAAATGAGCGGACTTGGTAAGTCGGTCGACGATTACCCAGATAGTATCGTAACCGTGAGATGACTTTGGGAGTTTGGTGACAAAGTCCATGGTGATGTTGTCCCACTTCCATTTCGGTATCTCGGGTTGTACAAGCAAACCCGATGGTCTCTGGTGTTCAGTTCTGACACGTGAACATGTCAAACACTTTTGCACGTAGGTGGCGATGTCACCTTTCATATTCGGCCACCAGTATAATTTCTTCATATCCTGATACATGTTTTCAGATCCGAGGTGTATAGAATATTTATACTTATAAGATTCGTGCATGATCACGTTCCTCAAAGATCCATAGCAGGTAACCAACTTCGTCCGTGAAGGCATATGGTTCCATCTGCTCTTGGTTCTAGCTTCTCCTTAGTAAGGTCGGTTCTCAGCATTCCCCCGATGTCTTCCTTCACGAGGTTTTCAGGTAATTGGGCTTGAGTCTGAGCTTCCAAAATCTGTTTGGGTAGATCCAAACTGATTGTCACAATTAATGCCCGAACTCTCATAGGAGAGTCCGTTTCCTTACGACTTAAAGCATCAGTAACCACATTTGCTTTACCGGGGTGGAATTTGATCTCGCAGTCGTAGTCACTCAACAACTCAATCCAACGGCATTGTCTCATGTTCAGCTCCTTCTGGTCCAATATGTGTTGCAAACTTTTGTGGTCAGTATGCACTATGCACTTCATTCCGTATAGGTAATGTCTCCAGATATTGAGAGCAAATACTACGGATCCCAGTTCTAGATCGTGAGTGGTGTAGTTCTTCTCATGCTTCTTCAGTTGTCTCGAAGCGTAGGCGATCACTTTCATTCTCTACATCAAGGCTAATATAGGTGCACTACACAACTTCTGCTTGATCAGCTGAAAAGCTGATTCTTCCTTTTCTCCCCAATCGAACTTTATTCCTTTCTGCATGAGTTTGGTCATTGGCTTGGCTATTTTGGAAAAATATTCAATAGATCTGTGGTAGTACCCGGCAAGGCCTAGAAATTGGTGGATCTCTGTTGGTGATTGAAGAGATACCCAATCTTTGACAGATTCGACCTTCGCTGGATCTACTTGAATACCATCACAATCGTTGACATGACCGAGGAATTGCACTCTATGGATGCAGAATTCACATTTGGAGAATTTAGCATAGAGTTGTTCCTTCTTGAGTACCTTTAGTACTTGTGCAAGGTGTTCCCCGTGTTCTTGTTTGTTCTTGGAATAAATGAGTATATCTTCAATGAAGACTATCACGAATTTATCCAGGTAGGGTCTACACACACGGTTCATAAGGTCCATGAATATAGCTGGTGAATTGGTCAACCCAAATGGTATGACCTGGAATTCGTAATGACCGTAGCGGGTTCTGAAAGCTGTTTTTGGAATATCTTCCTCCTGACCCTCAGTTGATGGTATCCAGATCTCAAGTCAATCTTGGAATACACACTTGACCCTTGTAGTTGGTCAAATAGATCGTCAATGCGAGGAAGCGGATAACGATTCTTCATAGTTAATTTATTCAGTTCTCTGTAATCGATGCACATTCAGAAAGAACCATCTTTCTTTTTGACAAATAACACAGAAGCTCCCCATGGCGAGGAACTGGGTCGGATAAATCCTTTGTCAGATAGTTCCTGAATTTGTTCAGCTAGTTCTTTCATTTGTGATGGTGCCAGCCGGTATGGAGCTTTAGCTACAGGTGCAGCTCCGGGAATTAAATCGATTTGAAATTCCACTTGTCGGGTTGGTGGTAAGCCTGGCAACTCATCAAGAAAGACTTCGGAAAAATCTCGGATGATAGGTACGTCCTTGATTTGTTTCTTCTCGGGCTTTTCCTCTTCATCTGTTTGGGAAATATGGGCCAAGAAGATAGGACATCCTCTCAACAAATATTTCTGGGCTTTAGTACAAGAGATAACACTAAGTCTAGTATCTGTAAAGTCGGTGTTACCGTCTCCTCGAATGATTAAAGTTTCGTTTCCCCACGGAATACGGACTAGTTTTTCATCACAAACAATGACTGTGCGGTATCTGGCTAACCAGTCCATACCAATAATAACATCAAAACTACCAAGGTTTACGGGAATAAGGTCAATGTTGAATGGATGTTTAGAAAGATTTAAGGTACAACCTCTAATGATAGTGTCAGCATCTACAGTCTTACTGTCAGCTAATTCTATAGAGTAATGGTGATCTAAAATTTTAGGAACGACTTCTAGTACTTGGCTAAATTCAGTGGTTATAAAACTTCGATCTGCTCCAGTATCAAACAAAACAGATGCATGACGATTGTTTAGTAGGAACGTACCAGTAAGACGTTAGAACCGGGGTTGGCTTTTGCATTGCCGACCACGTACACTCTCGACGAAGCTCCTCCACTATTCTTGTTCCGGTTGGCCAACTTGGGACAACCTGGTCTCACATGTCCTGGTGCTACACACTCATAGCACACAACTCCTTTCTTAGGTCCATTGCCATTCCCTCTGGTAGTAATGCGGTTTTCCTGCAGTCCGTTCTCGTTCCCACGGGAATTGTATCCTCCCCTGTTATTGTAGTTTCTGGTGCTCTGGTTGGGTCGGACCTGAGTGACAGCATTGACTCGACAAGTCTTAGCAAAATGACCAACTTGTCCACACCCGTGACAGGTCTGGCATGGGCTATCAACAGTATGATGATAGTTGCATCTTGAGCACAAGGGTTTTGCACCTACATATGGCCTAGTTCCTCCAGTAGTAGCACTGTATACCTGTCAAGAATTTGGCCTTTTTGGAGGCTGTTGGTGCTGATTACGGAAATTTTCATCAGCTTTCCGCTTGTTTTCGGTGATCCTCTCCGACATGGTACGAACCCTCTTGTTGATCAGCTCAGTAGCAAACTCAATGGCACTCTCAACAGTAGTGGGTCGAGATGCGAGTACGCTATCATGAACGACGTCTGTGATTCCACAAACATACTTTTCAATCTTTTCATCCTCTTCAACAAACATCCTGGTACACATTAGAGTCAACTCTTGGAATCTTTGGTTGTATGCAATAATGTCATTGTTCTTGCATCGTAGATCCCATAACTCAATCCAAGCTTCTTCATCTCGTCCCTTGGACAGTACTTTTCGGTCATTCTCACTTTCAGATCATTCCAATTGAGAGCATAAGCAGTATCGTGTCTAAGAGTGGCAACTATAGAGTTCCACCAAGTAAGAGCACTTTCAAGCGTCGTGCAGGTGGCTGACTTGACTTTGTTCTCGTCCGCACAACCACTGATGCGTAACACAGTCTCCAAACTTTCAAACCACTACATTAGTTCCATAACACCTTCTTTGCCTTTGTAGTATGAAGTCTGATTATTCCGGCGGTTGTTGGAGTTTTGACTATCGTCCACGTTTCTGCTGGCGGCTATCGCAGTTGCGATGCCTTGATCAATCATTTCCCTCAGTTGGGCAGCAGTGACGTTTTGCGTAGTGTATTCATTGTTGGGTTTCGTTATAGTGATTACCATTTTTCTATTATTATACACGAAAATGAAATCATTAGTTTAAGGTGTTAGCACAGTTTTATATAAATACACGAACATAAATTCATGCATAGACTTCACAACAAATTAGATAACCTGTTTAAAAGTTCATAATATAAAACATTACAAGATATAACAATAGATAATGAGTACATGCCATATGTCTAGAATAGGAATACAATACAAATTACACAACCAATCCAAGAGAGAGCACAGACCGCCTGTCTGGGATGGTGGTACACATAATATAAAGTACATCATCTACGAATCCCTAATCTAAATAGTACAGTACAATGATACAACTAATAAAAAGAAAGTACAGATACATGAGGTCCTATATCATGATAACTGGGATGCAACCCTAAAAGCTTGTCATGATGTACAAAAGAATCTAGCACATCTAGTCTAATCGTGTCTGACAGACTCCTCTGAGATGGCTGGTGCTGCTGGTGGCGATGAGACGGCTGGTGCCTGCATGGCATCCAACATAAAATTCATGGCAGCTTGGGTCACCTTAAGGAGTCGGAGTGCCTCCAAGAACTGGTCTCTAAAGGTCTGTTGAAATCCCCGAAGATGAGTAGTCTCTGACGTCAATCCCTGGTGACGGACGTCCTAGAGATCGAAGAAGATGGCAAGCGTCTGCTCCATGGACATGAGAGCGGTGTGAGTCTCAGTCTGTTGACTCTGTAGCAGGTAGATCTGCTCACGAAAGAACTCATTCTCCTCCAGCAACCACTGGAGAGAATGGCAAGTCGTGGACCATGCTCCTCGAGCAGCGTGTGCCTCAGCACTAACAGTCCAGCATAGAAGGTCCTGACGCGACTGCAGAGCAGTGCGTCCAAGCTGTCTATCAGCCAGTAGAGTATGAATCTCTGCAACATCATGTGCCTGGCGTGCGGCCAGTGCAGTAATCTGGGCCTGGATAGGATCCACGCGCCTCGCATCCGAACCCTCGCCGACCTCAAAAGTAGAGTCGACAGGTGCCTCATACCTCCTCTCACGAGGCAGCAGAGACTCGGGTGCGTAGTCCCGAAGTGAGGAAACTGGTGGTAAGGTGGTAGGGCAGCTGTCGGCTGAACCTCTTCCCCAACAGGGGAAATATGTGAAACAGGTGGAGTACCGATGTGTGCAGCAACGAAAGCGGTGTCAATAGAAGTGTGACTATCGTCTGTGTCACTGGCAGATATCCATCGATGCAAGACGGATGTCGGTGATACGGTAGCAGGAGTATCAGTGGGTTTAAATCTGAAAATCTTATCGTTTTAATTGACATAAGTATAATCTTACTCAAGTTAAATTTTTTTAGGAATAATGATTAAATTATATAATAGTGTCGTTTAACATGACGATGTTAAAGATTACGTTAATACTTATGAGATTAATCAACTGGATGTTAATAATCAATGCACAAATAGCCACATAAGAATGTATGCTCTACACTCTATATGCTTAACCATTCTAGTCCCGAAAATCCCAAAAGATTTTTAAAGTAGTTATAGCCCAGTTTATATAAAAATTTTATTTTTATATTTATTTAAATTTTTTTCTGGTTCTCTATAACTATCGCTCTGATACCATTCTGTGACACCCCGAAATTGAGTCAAATGCAGCGAATATAATATTTGGGTGCCACGTAGGTGGATCAACAGCAGATAGTATGTAGAGCAAAAGATAAAAGATTATCATTACATTTATTACATGAATAAAAGTGTAAATGTTATTAAAATTGTCTTAAACATTATTCAGCGTTTGGAATCATTCCCTAGTTTATAAAACCCCAGACGAGCTCTATAAATGCAGCCTATCATGATGCTTGATTCCATGCACGTCAATACCTGCTTTAGTTTCCTAAGATAACATGCTTAGAGAGTCAACATAAAATTGGTGAATTCACAGGTTTAATAAAATAAGTTTGGACAATAAACATTAACTGAAGTAGTAATTCACAAAGCATCAACACTTAAAAGTAATTACATTCCCATATTGCTCGAAACTGAGACTTGACAGTTAAGTCCTCAACAAATAAGGACCCTTCGCATTAAATGCACCAAATAATAATAAGTTCTACATGTGAAACATCTGTTTTCCTGGCCTAGGAACAGTGAGCATGACTCACCCAGATGGGGATGGTCAATCCCAAATAGATCTATTTATAATATTCAGGCAATTCAATAATTCTAACAGTTTAAGATGCACGGGTCATGCGGGTTGATCTACAATAGGCAAATGTAATCAAGGTTTCGTAGTTTAGTTTATGTCCTTCAAATAAAATGTGTTGCATGTTTTCTTCCCCATAAAAGAGTTTAAAAGTTTGTCAATATACAAAAGTGGGGCCATGAACTCACCTCAGTAGTACAGCAAATAGTCACAAGAAAATCTGATATGATGCTCACGATACAGTCAACGACCTAAATAATTATAAGGTCTCAGTAAATGCATAACATAATGCATAAAAGTTTCAGAACAAGTCTGAGCATGCTTATACTGGTTTTAAGCATTTTATTATGATATCTGTAATTTGGTTCATCGTTGTACAAGTTATAGTTGTATTTATTTTAAGTATAAAATAAATAATATTGTTAAATTAATTAATCTGTTTAATTAATATCCTCGTACTTGTATTGTTTATAAAGTGATTTAAATATTTATAAAAAGGAAGTTTTATATATATTTAAAGTGAAGGGAAATAAATATAATTAATATATTTATAAGTTAATCATATTTAATTTATATCTTATATATAAATAGTGTTTATAAAATGTATAACATTTTAATTTAATTCAGTGTTCCCGATATTTGTATAATTATTACATTATAAGTTTGAGAAAATATAACGAACGTTGGACTTTTATAATTAATTAAGTTTTACCCTTTTTAATATTAAAGCTATATATATAGTTAGGGTTTAGTTTAAGTTTAGGAAAATTACGTTTTAGATCCTCGATTAAATATAATACCCGCGGCAATATTAATATAATATTCCTAGGGTTCGTTTAACTTTCAATTAATGGCAAAACAAGTCATCCCTAGTTACACGTGTAACTAGGGTTTGCAAAAGTTTCACAAGTTGTCACTTTTGGTCCTCCTAGTATTCGGTTCATATTAGATTAAATACATGTTTCATAAATGCCCCCTAGGGCTTCAAATAAGTTTCGACTTATGCCAAAACAGCCCCTAGGTTTGTTTAAGGTTTGTTATACTTTCCTAACTTGGCAAAAAGGGTCCCTAGGGTTCCTATATCTTTCGGAAAAAAGGCAAAAGGGGTCCCTAGGTTCCAACTATCTCACACAAATTACCCTAACTTAGTAATAATTACATTTGAGTCCTCTCACTATGTTTGAAGTCTCGGATGGTATTAAAATACCACCCTCAACTCTCGGCAATTTACAACCTTAGCCCTTATGTTTATCTTTTGTAAAAATGAGTTTCTATAAATGTCCATTTAGATCCCTAAACATATGATAATTACAAAATTAACCTGAAAGTTTTATATTCATCCTTTTTAATCCGAAACTTCATGGATTTACTATTTTAACCCGAAACTTTCTAAAATCATAATTTTAACACAAAAAGTTTTATAATGACATTATTTAATAAAGTTTATTTTAGGCAAGCTTATTCTAGTGGGATTAATAGCTTAGTGTCTATAAGGCAAAATAGTGAGTTTATTAATCTAAGGCAACTAGTTGTACTTTTAGTTAGTAATCTTAGATCTAGTGATTCTAGGCTCGTCTAAACATTACAAAGTTAACCATATCATTAAACCATGAGGATAACCCCACGTCTAATATCATGCATGCTTAGGTTGTTCATGGTTTTCTAGTTAAGCATGTTCATAAGGTTATATTCATTATGGTTAGCAATATTTTATATCACATTAACTCATAAACCCATTTTAGTCGTGACCTACATAGTCTAGGGTTTCATGGTTTTGTTTCAATATTAAGTTCTTACTAGAGATATGCATGTATAAGTTAATGTGTATGAAAATGAATATATTGAAAAGTTAAGTTTTAGGTTACTTACTTGTTTAGATAGATCTAGGAATGAACAAATGAATGAGTAGTGATTAGAGCTTGGTTATAACAATGGTGAACACTTGGCATCAAAAGCTAGCCGTATCCTTCAATGGTTGTGGGTACACTTGGAGTTGTCTTGAAGATCAAGGTTGTTGTAGAAGTGACAATGGTTAGTATTTAAGTTGCATGAGACATAGATTTAGGAGTAGTAAATAAGCTTGAAGGATCTTGGTTATGGGATAATGCTTTAGCCGTGAGTTCTTGAGAGAGAGAGAGAGATGTGAGACTGATTTTAAATGCTTTGTGTTGTGTGTGTGTTTCGGCTATATTAGGAAAGAAGAGATCAAGTGAGTATCTAGTACTATGTCCTATGTATCATTGGGAGATTTTGCAAGATACTTGATAGATTCATACAAGATATTTCCCACATGCTCAAACTAGCAATTGCACTTCCTTCCTCTTTTGTGGTTTTAACCGTAGGTTTCAAAGTCAAAGGGGTACAAAGATTTGACAAGAATAGTATTTGTGTATGGTGACATAGTATGTTGTATGTATAGAATAGTATGGGATGTGTAAGAAAGAATGGTTAAGTATAAGGAAAGTAAGCTGTGTAAGAAAAGCTGTAAGGTATAGTATGGTATAGTGTATTAGTGGATGGTAACTTGTAGGTTTAATAATTAGGAGTAGTGCATGCATGTATATACACGGCACATATACACATTTTTGGAGAATTGTGTTAACTTGTAATAAGTGTGAAAACACTTATCCTTTTACCACTTAATTATAATCATAACCAAGCCAAAACGTGTATTTAATGTTGTAAATATCGTAATTATGTGTGGTTTGTGTTTTTATTATGTTTTAGGACCAAAATGTGAAAAGGGAAGAATACATGGGATTTCACGGGCTTTTATCAAAGTCAAAAGATCAAAAGTACAAGAAGAACGAAAGTCAAAGGCCTATTCTGAAGATTTATCGAAGAAAAATTCTAAAGACGGAAGTTTAACAAAGTCGAAGAACCAAGTCTACTAAAAGAAGAAAATTAGAAGACGAGTTCAAGTTATCATTCGACTAATCCCGAGACAAAGTCGAGAAAGACGAGTTAATTAAAAGTCGAGAAGACAAGAAGAAAGAGAGAAGACACACGACCCTCCCCTTCTCCTATATATACCCTCCTAATCCTTCATTAGGAGGGTGTTAGTTAATTAGTTAATTAGTCTTTAGGTAATTAAGTGTGTTTTATTTTTCTTCTCTCTAGTTTTCTTTCAAGCTTATCAAACCTTCATCTTAATCTTCTAATCTTTGATATTAATCTTTAATATAATCAAGTTTATTTCATAATTCTCATTCTACCTTTCTTAATAATCTATTATTTTGCTTAATTAATCATGTAGTTGGTTTAATTTTGTTGATGATGTGATCGTTTTGCTTATTTGATTGTGCTTATTGAGTTGGTGTGTTTAAAGTTTTTAGATTAAGGTGCTCATTTGCTTAATTTTCATGTTTATTAGTTTTTAAAATAAGTTGATTTTGATAGTTTAATATTTTTATAAAAAAGTTGATTTTAAATTTTTTCTTATTTAGTGTTTTGAAAAGTTTTTAAATTTTGTTTTATTAGCTTTTTCTAAAAATTGATTTGGTAAAAGTTTTGGTGAGTGCCTATTTAAATTTTGCTTATTTTGATCTTATTCGGGTTGTCAAAACCCTTTTATTCCGAACTGGCATCTCAGCATTTCCCGAATTAGATTAGTGTTACTTTTCCCGAACTAGATGTAAAGTCTCCTTCCCGAATTGTATCCAGATCTTCAATCCGAATTAGGTCCTTCGTAGCTTTCCCGAATTTGGTTTAGGACAAACGTATTCCGAACTACATGCAAGGCTGCTTTCCGAATTAGGTACAACATCAGATTCTGAATTAGTTGTCTTGTTCGTATTCCGAATTACTTGAGAACCGGGTATTCCTAACTAGTTGGGTAACTCACATTCCGAACTAGGTCATGATATGTTATTCCGAATTAGGTTAGTGATGGCCATTCCGAATTAGGTATAGATTATGCATTCCGAGTTAGGAGTGGGACGTGTATTCCGAGTTGTGTGTGGATCATTATTACGAAGTAGGTCCGAGACTTGCTTATTCTGAACCGCGTCTTGAGTCGTTTATCCCGAATTAGGTGTTACATAATCATTCCGAACTAGGTCAAGGATTAATATTCCGAACTAGTTCGGAAAGCTCATATACCGAATTAGGTTAGAATTTGTTTTCCCGAATTAGATCAAGTTTTAGGTTTCCTGTTTTATTTTTAAATCTTTATTTTTCCCGCCATTTTCTTAAGTGTTATTTAATTTTATCTATCTTAGATTTATTTACATAAAGTTTACGTTTTTATTAAGTTTTCAAAATTTACTTTTTAAAGTTTTAATCTCTCGTCATTTATTTTAAGTCTATATTTTTAGTAACTTTTAAAGCTTTCATTTTTACTAAACGACATTTACATTTTCAATTTTTACTTTTAGTTTCAAATAGATAATCACACCACTTTATTTTTTCCACCAAGAAAGACTGAGTCGCACTTTCAACTGGTAATCAATTCGAATTGAATCGAGACGAACAAATTTTTATACTTGGTGAAAACCTTGTATTAAATGGAGCCGTTGCCGGCTCTTTTCGTAAAGATTAACGGTTTTTAGTGAGAGACGCGTTGGATTCTGGGATCCGTTCACTCTTGGACGTTATTTTTCGTGTAAAAAATATAAAAAATCCTATAAAAAATATATAAAATATAAAATTTTTAAAAATCCAAAAAATAGAAAAACATAAAAAACCAAAAATATTTCTTGTGTATCTTTGTTTTCCTTTTGTAGGTGTGTATGCGTACCCGTGCTTGTAAGAAGAAAGCAACTCAAGCCTTAGTCGAAACTCAACCTATTGTCGCCATGGACAATCGACCAATGATCGAGCTTTTGCAATCGCACGTATAGGGCAACACCGATGCTATTGCCATACCCGAGATTGGAGCCAACAACTTTGAGCTAAAATTCGGCTTCATTCAAATGGTCTCTGCTCAACCATTCTTGGGGCGTAGACTTGATGATCCTCATTACCATATCAAAAGGTTCCTTCAACTCACTAATACGGTCAAGTATAATGGGGTTTCACAAGAGGTAATTCGCTTGCAACTTTTTCCTTTCTCCTTAGAGGGAAAAGCCCAACATTGGCTTGCAAAGGAACCACCACAAAGTATTCTTACGTGGTCGGATTTAGAGACCAAATTCATCAACTACTTTTTCCCACCCTCACGTACAACCGCTTTGCGGAATGAAATCATTAACTTTGAACAAAAGTACGGTGAGACATTTAGTGAATCTTGGGACCGTTTTAAGGAACTTTTAAGAAAGTGTCCACAACATGGTTTAACAAAAGTTCATCAAATTAATACTTTTTACAATGGTTTTAGCATGAATGACCAAGATTCACTAAATAGTGCCTCGGGGGTAACATTTTGGTTAAGTCTTCTAATGCCACGTGGGATATTATTGAGAATAAGTCTAGAGTACAAACAAGGGGTGTTCGGGATAATGTGGCTAGTGCTAGTACTAGTGAGACCGACAAGAGAATTGATAACCTTACTTCGGTTGTTGAAGCACTTGCTTTACAAGCCGCTAACAATGCCAAAAACAGCAATGCTCAAGGTAATACCCTTAGTGAGTCTTATGAGACTTGTGGTGGACCACACTCTTACTACAATTGTGATAAGGTCTATGACCCCTCTCCCCAAGAAGTGTCGCCTATAACACCAATGAGAGGGTGCATTTTAATCCTAATGTGGATGTTAACAATCTTTCTTATAGATCTACTAATTATTTGGCTCCACCCGGTTTTCAACCCCATAATAGACCACCACCACCTTAATTGAACAACACACAATACCCACCAAGGAACCAAGGCCAAAGAAGTAACTACCAAGGGGGTTCTTCTAATAATCAAAGGAATTATAACTCAAATAAAGGGAATTTTCATGGTCAAAATCAAGGGGCTTTTAATGGGAAAACCAAGGGTTTCAAAATAACAACTTTAACCAAGGTTTTAATAACAACAACGCTTATCAATAACAATATCCAAACCAAGGTTTTCAAAATCAAGGGCAAAACACGAATACACCTTCAATGGAATTGGTTCTTCAAAAGTTGAGTGATAAGTTGAGTGAACATGAAAAAATCATGTATGCTATGCAAAAATCGAGTGATAAGAAATTTATGCAAATGTATAAGCCATTAATCCCCAAGGCCCACCCCAAGGTGCTCTCCCTTCTAACACCGTGACCAATCCTAGGGCCAAAGTTAATGTCATCACTACTAGGAGCGGTAAGACCATCGTAGAACCTTCTTATTCCCCAACTAACCAAGGACCCGAGATTCCTTCTACTTCTACCCACCCTCCTTCACCTTCTACTTGTGACATATTGATAGGTGTGTAAACACCCATCCTTTTTACCACTTAACTACAATAATAACCAAGCCAAAACGTGTATTTTATGTCGTAAATGTCGAAATTATGCGTGGTTTGTGTTTTTGTTGTGATTTAGGACGAAAATGTGAAAAGGGGAGTAAACACGGGCATTCACGGGCTTTTATCGAAGAAAAAGACGAAAGACGAAGTCAAGAAATCAAGAGTGCAAAAAGAACGGAAGTCCAAGACCAATTCTGAAGATTTATCGAAGAAAAGTCAAAAGACGGAAGTTTACCAAAAGCCGAAGAACTCATGTCTTATTTATGAAGAAATCTCAAGACGAGTTTAAAGAAATCCCGAGACAAAGTCATTAAAGTCGAAGAACTAAGAAGATTAAGGACTTAATGATGCAATTAAAGAAAGAAGAAAGAGGGGAGGAAGCTTCCTCTAAGCACCTCCCTAATCCACTATAAATAGGATTTATTTTCATTCCATTTGTTTTTGTTGGCTAGAGTGACACTAGTTCTTCCACCATTTTAATTACCTTGCACTTTAATTACATGTCAATTAAATACATTGTCTTGCACCTTAAATTCATTTAATTTCAAGTAAGTTTCCTTTTAATTATTGTTAATCTTTACTTTTATTGTTCATCTCCTATCTACCTTTCTTGGTTAATCTTTAATCTTTATGCTTTATATTCATGTTTATGTTTTTGATGTTTTATTGATTAAAGTGGGTTTTGATTATTGTGGTTATTATTGTTAGTGTTTTTTATTTGGTTTGATTGTTATTCATTAGTTGATCATTTTTGGTTAGCCTTGTTTAATCTTTTGGTTTATTTTGATTGGATTAGATTAGACTTGTGTTATTTTTGTTCTCCTTGTTCTTCGCTACTGTTCAATCTCAAGGTTATTCCGGATCAACACCAAACATTCCGAATCAAGGTCTTGTTGAGATTATTCCGAACCAGTGGAATATTCCGGATCAGTGGAAGTTCCAATCAAGCTGACATTCCGAGTGAGGAATTTGTTCCGGATCAAGTCGTTTATTCGGAATAATTAATATTCCGAATCAAGGGTTCATTCGAAACATTCCGAACGAAGGGATTGAGGAATTATTCTGAGTGAAGCAGAATTCCGAATCAAGGGTGTTGATTCAGAATATTCCGAATCAAGCTTGTTCATTCGGAATATATTCCGAATCAAGACTTTATTCCGGATCAGCAAAACATTCCGAACCAAGCTTCATATTCCGAACCAAGTGAACATTCCGGATCAAGGCTTATATTCCGAGTGAAGGATTTATTCCGGATAAGTGACATATTCCGAATCAAGAATTTATTCCGGATCAAGGTTTTATTCCGGGTGAACATTTTATTCCGAATCAAGGTTTTTGGTAAATATTCCGAGTGAAGAAGAATTATTCCGAACGAAGGTGACATTCCGAACGAATGATTATTCCGAACGAAGGTTTATTCCAAAAAAGCTGTTTTCAGGTTATTTTAAGTTTCTGTTTTTAAGTTTTAATTTTTAAGCTTTACTTTTCCCGCCTTTTTACTTAGTCGCACTTTAAGTTTACTTGCCTTAGATTTATTTTAAGCCTTGCCTTAGTTTTAAGTTTTAGTTGCGTTTTAAGTTTGCCTTTAGGATAGTTTTAAGTTTGCGTTATTTACTTTTAGTGCCTTTTAATTTCTCGTCACGTTTTTAATTACCGTCATTTACTTTCACTTATATTTAGATTTAAATTACCTGCTCTTTACTTTAAAAGTTTTTGGACATTAATTTTACTACAACGACACAACTATTTGTTTCCACCAAAGACAGCTGAGTCGCATAGTTAACCAGTTATCAATTCGATTAGACCACCACAACGAACTTTCTTACTAGGTAAAATCCCAGTTATCAAATGGCCCCGATTCCGGCTCTTTTCGTAAAGATTAACGGTTTTCTGTGAGAGACTCGTTGCTTTTTGGGATCCGTTCATTCGTGAGCATTATTTTCTTGCTTAAAAGTTTCAAAAACTCCATAAAAATTAAAAAATTGTTAAAAATCCATAAAAATTAAAAATTTTAAAAATTCCAAAAAGATTTTATTTTTCTTTATAGTGTCTATATATTCTCTTTGTGTTTGGTATTGTTTTCTTTTGCCTTTGTAGGTGTATGCGTACTAGATCTTCAAATTATCAAGAGCCCGAGACTCGTGAAGATTTAGCTATGGCAGGTGTGAACAACAACAATAATCCACCGCACCTCAATAATAACAACAACAATGTTCTTCCACAGCCCGATCTTCAGACAATGGAGGAGCTTTGTCAACCCACAATGTTTGGACGCGGAGGACCGATTGCGCCGATGCAAATCACGGCTCCAGAGTTTTCGTTGAAGCATCACATGATCCAGCAAGTTCAAACAAATCCATTCCGCGAAATGCCTTATGATGATGCCAACAAACACCTCGACAAATTCATTACTATTACCCAAAGAATGAAGTTGCCCGGTGCCACAATGGATGTTCTTCGCCTTCAACTCTTCCCACATACTTTATCACACCACGCCGATAAATGGTTTGATCGTCTCCCGAAGAATTCCATTCATACTTGGGATGAAATGACTCAACGCTTTTTGTCGCGCTACTTTCCACCATCCATGGCCACGAGCCTTCGCAATCAAATCAGCGGTTTCATGAAAGAACCCGATGAATCTCTTTTTGATGCTTGGGAAAGATATAATGTTTTGATCGATTGATGTCCAAACCACAACATGCTCCCTGTGACCTTAATTGATACTTTCTACAACGGTTTGACTTATCGTGATCGTGATACGATTAATGCAGCCGTCGGTGGCACATTTATGAAAAGAAGACCCGAGGAGTGTAGAGAGCTTATTGAAAACATGACTACTCATCAAAAAAACGGGGATTCCTCCGCTTCTTCAAGGAACAACCCGAGAGTCAATGTTTCTTCTACTTCAACAAGCCCCGACATGACCGAATTCACCCGCATGATGGCCGAAATGAACAAAAATATCTTGCTTCTCGCTACAAACCAACAACAAGTTAAAGCAGTAGCCAATCCTTGTGAGACATGCGGCGGTCCACACTCATACACTGATTTTCCTTCTACTCAAGGCAATCCAGAAAACGTGTATGCGGCTTACGGTAATTATTCACCGGAAAATTACCAAGCCCGACCTCAAGGGGATTGAAATTTGCTACGTTACCGGTCCAACAACTATCTTTCACCCGGTTTTTCTCCTCAAAACCAAAACCCCAACAACAATTACAATAGAAGCAACCAAATCCCACTCGAGCTTCTAATCCTTATCACCCACCCGCTCAACAAGCCCCACCCATCAATCAAGATGTTGAAGCTTTGATGAGAACCCAAGGAGAGCAAATCAAGTGAGAACCCAAGGAGAGCAAATCAAGAATCTACAGAGCCAAATTATCAATTTGAAAGGGGATATCACCAAGCAAGGGAATGACATAAGATCCGAGCTTAGAGATAATATACAATCCTCATTCAGAAATCAAACGAATGATTTATAGAATATGCTGGCTAGTTTCTTGCCCACCACTCAACCCTCTCTTTCGAATTCTCTACCTTCAAACACCGTCACCAATCCGAGAGCGAATGTGAGTGCTATTACTACCCGTAGTGGAGTTACTTTAGTAGGACCACATATCCCGCCCCCATCATCTACACCTCCTCCACCACCATTTATCCCTACTACTCCCACACCTAGTATTAGTACACCATTACCGTCTCTGCCTCGTCATGATGAAGTACCCAAGAAGAACCCTTCAACATCTCAACCTTCACCTGTTACACCTCCACCACCCAACCCCAGCATTCCTTACCCTTCTCAACTCAACAAGGCTCGAATTTTGACAAAGAATGACATGCAAGTCGCTAACTTTTTGGAAAAGATTGCCGGCATGAAAATCACCTTTACCCTTGTTGAAGCTCTTGCTCAAATGCCACAATTTTTCAAGATGTTTAAGGAATTGCTTAGCAAGAAGGAGAAGATGGCCGAGTTTGTTAATACTCGATTGATTGAAAATTGTTCTGTCGTCCTTCTTAAAGAACTTTCGGAGAAACTTGGAGATCCCGACCGTTTTGTGCTACCTTGTACTTTTAACCAAACTGAAAAATTTACTGCCTTAGCCGATCTCGGGGCCAGTATAATTTAATGTCGTTAAGTGTTAGGAAAAAGTTATCATTGCCCGACCTTACACCCACGAAAATGACTCTTGAGCTTGCCAATCGCACTCTCGCTTACCCCGTTGGTATTGCCGAAGATGTGTTCATTAAAGTTGGCACATTCACTTTTCCGGTCGACTTCGTCGTTGTTGATTATGAAATGGATCCTCGTATTCCGTTAATACTTGGACGCCCATTTTTGAGAACCGGTAGAGCTTTAATTGATGTGGATTAATGTGAGCTCATCTTAAGAGTCGGGGATGATGCACAAGTTTTTGAAATGGGTAAGCTTACAAGAAAATCCTTTGGAAGAGAATCGGTGAATATGGTTAATGTGCTCGATAAATTTGTCATCTACAATAAACCCAATTCGATTCTTGCAGTGATAATCCACTTTTTCAAGATGATGTGGATGATTCTCTCTCCAATTTGGAACCTTCACCCATATATGATTCTCCACCGATCTTTGATGCTTATGATGATGATTCTAGCTCAGATGGAAATGATTATGATGATTTTACTTCCGAGTATCCCGACATGCCCACTTATGATGATTTTGATGCGGCCGATACTCTCTCGAGTGATTCTTCACATGATGAAGATCCTCCGCCATCCATGCTTAATCCTACTTTGGATGATTACTCATTTGAGTAAGACTTCTCTACTTTTCTTAATACATACTTCCCTCATGAAAGTGATGTTCCTCCTTTAGACTTTGATGATTATGGTCTTGATCCTACTTTGGATTTGAGGAAAATTCTTTCAAAGGAGAAGCAACCGGACGACACCAACATCCGCATCACGTATGTTTTGACACCTCTTTGTCCACCTTCTGAGGACGAAGTTGTGCATTTTCTTAGCGGATCATCTTCAAATTCTGCTGAGCCTGAGTGCTATTTTCCCCTAAAGGGAAAGGTGTTCGACCCCGGTATTGAAATTCTTCAGCCATCTCAGTATCCGTCTGATGAAATAAAAGGAAAAATCTTTGGAGCTCTTGGAGATATGTTTTCACCCCATCACCCTTGCTACCACCATGCTCCATCTTTGCTTAAGGGAACCTTGCCTACTCTTCTTTGGCTTGCCTTGTTCGCCTTAAGCTTGTTCTATTTGATGGACGAAAACTATGTATTTGATCCCGGTGGATGTTTTTCATGCTTCTTCCTATGCTAATCAAGGTCGAGTCAGGCTCACGACTCGGTGAACAAAAATCAAGCACTTCTTGGGAGGCAACCCATGTATCTATCTATTAGCTATCTATATCCTAAGTGTAGGGGAGACCCGTTGGTGTTTGCTATTTCATCTCTTCTAATATTCAGGGATTCGATCGCTCAATGATCCACTCTTGATGATTTTTGACGACCCGTGATTCCGTGTTTCCGTCTTCCCGGTTCTATGCTAAACTCTATTCGATTCACTATTTTATATTTTCCAATATTAAATAGGAATCTTGTTAGTTGTCTTTCTTTAGCAAGATTTAAACAACGTGCACAATGTCCTAAGTGTAGGGGAGTTTACTCCCACATGCTTAAACATTGAGGACAATGTTTATATTAAGTGTAGGGGGACTTCTATCGAAGTTAAGTGGCATTTTCCTTGTATTTGTCCTCATTTTAACCGAAAAATCAATTTTTCGACATTTTTCAAAACTTTTGATCTATTTTGGCCTATTAGTTTTTCCCTTTGTATAGTTATTTTCTTTCTTTACTAGACTAAATTTTAATAAAGTGGTTTTAATTTTCAAACGTTGTGAATCTTTTGACTCAACCCGAGTTTACTTATCTAAGTTTTCTCTAGCTAGTATCCTTAACATTTTTAAGTCAAGTTTTGCTAGGCTTTTATATAGGGAGCTATAAAACGCGAAAGTCTTAACTATAACGGGTTAAGAACAAGAACTTTTCACAAGTTCCTATAACTGATCATAGAGAGTCATTTATCAAGGGAACTTTAGTATGCGATTTATAAACTTGAAAAAGTCTAAGAGTTTGCAAGATCCTATAGATGACTCGAAAACCCAAAACTTTGATTTAATAGGCTAAGCATCCACGAGTCTCATTCCTTGAGATTTTAAACTGTGGAGAACGAGAGATGATAGAGTCAATTATAAGTTTGGTATTCTTTCGTGAATTTATGTGAGTTAATTATAAGCCTATTCTCCCATCGCTTGTTAATAAATTTATCTACAATAAATAAGGATGTACGATTTGAAAAGTTACTTAGCTTCTAGCCCAAGATCGTTTAAAAGTTGATCGGTATGGATTAGAGTTCATAGCCAAGGCATAACTTATTGAAGCGGGATGCGAAGATTGGCGAGTTCGAAAAGGCCCTAACAAGGCATGAGGGCTACATTTTGTTGCTAAAGATCCAAAGTGATGTGAAGAATCATTTATCAAAAATCAATATGAAGGATCGAGACACACGACGAAAAGCAAATACTCCCGTAAAGATCATGGAGAAGTCTATCCGAAAAGACCCTAGCAAGGTATGAGGATAAATAGATCCAAGTCCTAAAAGGAGGCGGATCGTTGTATATCAAAATCCCAAATAAAGATTTGAGAAAAATGAAGAAGTCGTGGTCCAAATATGAAGAATCTCTCAAAATTTCAAGTGAAGAAATTCCTATTATGAAGAGAAGACCATTATTTCATGAACGTCTCTCAAGATTTGAAGTATGAAGTCGCTGCTAA
This sequence comes from Glebionis coronaria, assembly GCA_025667525.1. Taxonomy (NCBI): domain Eukaryota; kingdom Viridiplantae; phylum Streptophyta; class Magnoliopsida; order Asterales; family Asteraceae; genus Glebionis; species Glebionis coronaria. The sequence continues at coordinate 125,593,684 of CM046882.1, read as the reverse complement.
TAATCGGTCCGAGAAAGTTCTCAAATTATGAAGCGAGTTATGCCAAGATATGAACTTTATAAGGTCCCGAGAAGCAGTTTTAAATGATTTTGTCCTTTAGCTAACTATTGATTAAATCGTCCCACTTTATTTTCAGCCTAAATAATTATCGAAATAAGTCAACAATGCATCCTCGTGATCATTCAAGACAACAATAAAATATAAGAGATACACCTAGGAATAAGGGAGTCAAAGTAAATAATTAGCCCACATGAGTTCGTGTTAGTTTGCTAACTTATAATAACAATGATCTCGTTTTTAAGCTTGGTTTGGAGAAAGTGAAAACTTGAGGATGATGATCATTCATGACATTTCCAAAACCCTCAGGTATGTTTTTTATTTCTTTACTTTCTTCCTTTGAATGTTTATAATTTTCTATCTCTTTAATAAAGGCCAATATGGATTGATTATGATGGAAAATGTAATCGTGCTTTGTAACTATTGCATTGGATGAGGACATTGCAATGGTCAAGTGTAGGGGATTTGATAGGTGTGTAAACACCCATCCTTTTTACCACTTAACTACAATAATAACCAAGACAAAACGTGTATTTTATGTCGTAAATGTCGGAATTATGCGTGGTTTGTGTTTTTGTTGTGATTTAGGACGAAAATGTGAAAAGGGGAGAAAACACGGGCATTCACGGGCTTTTATCGAAGAAAAAGACGAAAGACGAAGTCAAGAAATCAAGAGTGCAAAAAGAACGGAAGTCCAAGACCAATTCTGAAGATTTATCGAAGAAAAGTCAAAAGACGAAAGTTTACTAAAAGCCGAAGAACTCAAGTCTTATTTATGAAGAAATTTCAAGACGAGTTTTAAGAAATCCCGAGACAAAGTCATTAAAGTCGAAGAACTAAGAAGATTAAGGACATAATGATGCAATTAAAGAAAGAAGAAAGAGGGGAGGAAGCTTCCTCTAAGCACCTCCCTAATCCACTATAAATAGGATTCATTTTCATTCCATTTGTTTTTGTTGGCTAGAGTAACACTAGTTCTTCCACCATTTTAATTACCTTGCACTTTAATTACATGTCAATTAAATACATTGTCTTGCACCTTAAATTCATTTAATTTTAAGTAAGTTTCCTTTTAATTATTGTTAATCTTTACTTTTATTGTTCATCTCCTATCTACCTTTCTTGATTAATCTTTAATCTTTATGCTTTATGTTCATGTTTATGTTTTTGATGTTTTATAGATTTGATTAAAGTGGGTTTTGATTATTGTGGTTATTATTGTTAGTGTTTTTGATTTGGTTTGATTGGTATTCATTAGTTGATCATTTTTTGTTAGCCTTGTTTAATCTTTTGGTTTATTTTGATTGGATTAGATTAGATTCGTATTATTTTTGTTCTCCTTGTTCTTCGCTACTGTTCAATCCCCAGGTTATTCCGGATCAACACCAAACATTCCGAATCAAGGTCTTGTTGAGATTATTCCGAACCAGTGGAATATTCTGGATCAGTGGAAGTTCTGAATCAAGCTGACATTCCGAGTGAAGAATTTGTTCCGGATCAAGTCGTTTTTTCGAAATAATTAATATTCCGAATCAAGGTTTCATTCGAAACATTCCGAACGAAGGTATTGAGGAATTATTCCGAGTGAAACAGAATTCGGAATCAAGGGAGTTGATTCGGAATATTCCGAATCAAACTTGTTCATTCGGAATATATTCCGAATCAAGACTTTATTCCGGATCAACAAAACATTCCGAACCAAGCTTCATATTCCGAACCAAGTGAACATTCCGGATCACGGCTTATATTCCGAGTGAAGGATTTATTCCGGATAAGTGACATATTCCGAATCAAGAATTTATTCCGGATCAAGGTTTTATTCCGGGTGAACATTTTATTCCGAATCAAGGTTTTTGGTAAATATTCCGAGTGAAGAAGAATTATTCTGAACGAAGGTGACATTCCGAACGAATGATTACTCCGAACGAAGGTTTATTCCGAATGAGCTGTTTTCAGGTTATTTTAAGTTTCTGTTTTTAAGTTTTAAATTTTAAGCTTTACTTTTCCTGCCTTTTTACTTAGTCGCACTTTAAGTTTACTTGCCTTAGATTTATTTTAAGCCTTGCCTTAGTTTTAAGTTTTAGTTGCGTTTTAAGTTTGCCTTTAGGATAGTTTTCAGTTTGCGTTATTTACTTTTAGTGCCTTTTAATTTCTCGTCACGTTTTTAATTACCCTCATTTACTTTCACTTAGATTTAGATTTAAATTACATGCTCTTTACTTTAAAAGTTTTTGCACTTTAATTTTACTACAACGACACAACTATTTGTTTCCACCAAAGACAGCTGAGTCGCATAGTTAACCAGTTATCAATTCGATTAGACCACCACAACGAACTTTAATTTTCATACTGGCCAAAAGCTTGTATCACATACCACCCGTTATGCCTTCGTCTACACCTTATGTTCCACCCGTACCTCAAGTTTATACCACACCTTTGGTTCCCAAACCGGTTCCTCCACCTTCCACTTCTACCCCTCCTCCACCCAAGGACGTGAGTGAGAATTCCATTCTAAAGCCTTCATCACAGCCCAATATACCTTATCCCTCAAGGTGAGGAAAGAGAAATTGAAGAATAAGGATGATATTCAAGTTTCGAACTTTCTGAAAATGTTTAAACAATTGAATTTTAACATCTCCTTTGCTGAGGCTCTCGCTCATATGCCCAAATATGCGAAGATGTTTAAGGATCTTTTAAGTGATAAGGAAAAATTGCTTGATATCGCCAATACCCAATTAAATGAGAATTGTTATGCCGTTCTTTTGAGAAAACTTCCGGTTAAGTTAGGAGATCCCGGTCGATTCCTTATTCCTTGTAATTTTCCGGGTGTAGAGAATTATATGGCTTTGGCGGATCTCGGTGCGAGTATCAATCTTATGCCATTGTGCGTGTGGAAGCAATTATCTTTACCCGAGCTAGTCCCCACTCGTATGACATTGGAATTAGCTAACCGATCGGTTGCTTATCCTGTGGGGATAGCCGAGGATGTGTTCGTTGGAGTTGACAAATTCACTTTCCCCGCCGATTTCATTGTTGTCGACTATGAAATGGATCCCCGTGTTCCCTTAATTTTGGGACGACCCTTCTTGAGAACCGGGCGTACATTGATTGATTTCGCCACGGGTGAACTTATCATGAGGGTCGGGGATAATAAAATCGTCTTTAACATGGGTAAACTTTCTAAACTTCCAGATGAGCCCGATTCCATGAATTACATTGATGTGCTCAACGAAGCATGTGAAGAACATTTTCACGAGGCTTGTAAGAGTGGGAGTTCTCCTTTACCTCATGTTGAGAACGTAGCTTCTATTGCTCCATCATTGACTCTATTTGGAGAAAGTGACTTTCTTTTAAAGAATTTGAAGCAAGTTTAGGGGATGTGGACTTACAATATGACGATTCTCCCTCCAATTGGGAAGAAGACATTCGTACCATTGAGAAACTTCTCAATGCGGACCATATTTCTCCTACTTCCCCTATAGAAGTTACGAACGATAACCCGAACTTGATTAAACCTTCCATCGACAATCCTCCGGATTTAGAGCTTAAGGAATTACCGTCTCATCTTGAATACGTTTTCCTAAAAGACAATAAGAAGTTACCTGTCATCATTGCAAAGGACTTAAAAGAGGATCAAAAGTCTCGACTTATCGACGTGCTGAAGAATCATAAGAAAGCAATTGCTTGGAAAATTTCCGATATCCGTGGAATTGATCCAAACTTTTGTACTCATAAAATTCTCATGGAAGATGACTTTAAACCCGCAATCCAAAGCCAAAGAAGGGTTAATCCAAAAATTCATGACGTCATTAAGAAAGAGGTTATCAAACTTCTAGATGCCGGAATGATTTACCCTATTTCGGATTCACCATGGGTTAGTCCCGTCCATTGTGTTCCTAAGAAAGGAGGAATAACTGTTGGTCCCAATGAAAACAACGAGTTGATTCCTACTCGACTTGTCACGGGTTGGAGAGTTTGCATATACTATCGCAGGCTCAATGATGCCACTCGCAAGGATCATTTCCCTCTCCCTTTCATGGATCAAATGCTCGAGCGTTTAGCGGGTAATGACTATTATTTCTTCTTAGACGGTTTCCTCGGGTATTTTCAAATTACTATCGATCCTAAAGACCAAGAGAAAACCACATTCCCTTGTCCTTATGGAACATTTGCTTACAAAAGAATGCCTTTCGGCTTATGCAATGCTCCTGGGACTTTCCAAAGGTGTATGATGGCTATATTCTATGACATGGTTGAAGAAACTATGGAAGTCTTTATGGATGATTTCTCGGTCTATGGTGATTCTTTCTCTACTTGCCTTGCCAATTTAGAACGTATGCTCAAACGGTGTGAAGACACTCGTCTCGTTCTTACTTGGGAAAAATGCCATTTCATGGTAAAAGAAGGTATTGTTCTTGGTCATAAAATCTCCAAAGCCGGTCTTGAAGTTGACCGTGCTAAAGTCGATGTGATTGCTAAATTACCTCTACCTTCAACCATGAAGGGTGTGAGAAGTTTCCTTGGTCATGCGGGCTTCTATCGTCGATTCATTCAAGATTTTTCTAAAATCGCTCGCCCGATGACCCACCTCTTGGAAAAAGATACTCCTTTTATCTTTTCTAAAGAGTGTATTGACTCTTTCAATCTTCTTAAGGATAAATTAACTAAGGCACCGGTCTTGGTTACCCCTAATTGGGAGTTACCTTTTGAATCGATGTGTGATGCTAGCGACTTTGCTATTGGAGCGGTTTTGGGACAAAGAGTGAACAAACACTTCCAACCAATCCATTATGCTAGCAAGACAATGACGGGGGCTCAATTGCATTATACCACTACCGAAAAAGAGATTTTAGCTGTAGTGTATGCTTTTGAGAAGTTTCGCCCCTATCTTGTCCTTTCCACCACCATTGTCTATACCGACCATTCAGCGTTGAAGTACTTGTTAACAAAACAAGATTCCAAGCCAAGACTTCTAATACAAGGCTTTGCCTAGTATAAAAATTAAGTTCGTTGTGTGTGTCTAATCGAATTGATTACTGGTTTAAGTGCGACTCAGTCGTTTTTTGGTGGAAACAAATAGATTTGGTCGTTGTAGTAAATTAACATGCAAGACTTTAAAAGTAAATGAAGGGTAAATAAAGCTAAAAGAAATTAAAAAGTAAATGGTGCAAAATTAAAACTTTTAAAAGTAAATTAATTAAATGACTTAAAATTAAAGCTTGACGAAAAGTAAATTTGACAAGTTAATAAAAATGAAAGTAAAATTGACAATTTAATAAAAATGCAAACCTGAAAACTTAAACTAAGGCAAAATAATAAAACAAAACCTACCGTCGGAATACTCTCCATCGGAATCCCATCGGAATCCCGTCGGAATGTAAACTTACCTTCCCTATCGGAATATGGTCGGAATGAACCTATCGGAATGTGAGAAACAGGAGATATCGGAATAATCCGGTCGGAATCTAGATCAGAATATATAAAGGGACAATAATAAGAATAATGGAAACACAGAAGCTATCAGAATATCCAAATAACACCTCCGTCGGAATCCCAATCGGAATACCCGTCGGAATCTCAAAACCCTTGTCGGATACTCCAATCCGAATCCTGGTCAGAATTCGAAACCATTTTCCGATGGGGGGTGATCGAAATGTTGGTCGGAATCCAAAACCCCTTTCTGACAGTGTGATCGGAACAACAGTGGAAAACATAAATAAGAAAGATAAAATAAGCTATGTCTAATAAGCACTAATCGAAGCTTTACCAAATTAAAAATAAAAGGGACTAAATAAGCACAAATTAAAGACTTTCAAAATTCTAAAAATAACAAGATTTATAAAATAAACTTTAATAAAAATTAATCTTTTAAAACTCTTAAATGGAAATAAGCAAAAATCACAATAAGCTAAACCTTAACTCGTATAAAAACTTTGATAAGAACAACAAGATAAAAACTTTTATCAAAATAAGCATAAAGATAAAAACTTATAGATTTAAACGAATCAAATGAAAGATATTTAAGAACAAGAAAGGAAGAATGAGAGATTAATAAAAACATGATTACAAATAAGATTCAACAACAAAATTAAAAGACTTACTTGGAATTCAAGGCAACAAAATAAAGGTGCAAGACAAGGAAATTAAAATGACAATTAAGTAAATGACATGAAACTAAAGGTGGAAGAACTATGTGTCAAATAGCCAGCACCTCCTAATGTGTCATTAGGAGGGTATTTATAGGTGATTAGGGAGGTTAGCATGTGTTGCTCCTTTCTTTCTTCTCTCGTCTTTTCGTATTCTAAATTCTTCGACTTTTTCGACTTTGTCTCGGGATTATTTGAACTCGTCTTATAATGTCTTCATTTATAAGACTTGAGTTCTTCGACTTCATTAAACTTCCGTCTTTAGACTTTTTCTTCGATAAATCTTCAGAATAGGCCTTGGACTTCCGTTCTTTTTGCACTCTTGATCTTTCGATTTTGTCTTTTGTCTTTTTCTTCGATAAAAGCCTGTGAAAGCCCATGTTTTCTTCCTTTTTCACATTTTGATCCTAAATCACAAAAATAACACAAACCACGCATAATTCTGACATTTACGACATAAAATACACATTTTGGCTTGGTTATTATTATAATTAAGTGGGAAAATGGTAAGTGTTTTCACACTTATTAAATCCCCTACGCTTGACCATTGCAATGTCCTCATGCAATGCATTAATTACAAAGCAAGTTTTATATTTTTCATCATAATCAATTCACTTTGGACTTTATTAAAGAGACAAAATATCTAAAGGAAGAAAACAAGTAAAAAGATCAAAAACTTACCTTAGGGTTTTGGAATGTCATGAATGATTATCACCCTCAAGTTTCACGTTCCCCATACCAAGCTTAAAAACGAGATCATTGTTATTATAAGTTAGCAAACTATCACAAACTCATGTGGGCCAATTATTTACTTAGACTCCCTTATTCCTAGGTGTATCTCTTATATTTTATTATTGTCTTGAATGATCACGAGGATGCATTGTTGACTTATTTCGATAATTGTTTAGGCCGAAAATAAAGTAGGACGATTTAATCAATAGTTAGCTAAAGGACAAAATCTTTTAAATCTGCTTCTCGGGACCTCATAAAGTTCAAATCTTGGCATAACTCGCTTCACGATTTGAGACCTTTCTCGGACCGATATTTGGTAGCGACTTCATACTTCAAATCTTGAGAGACGTCCATGAAATAATGGTCTTCTCTTCATAATAGGAATTTCTTCACTTGAACTTTTTGAGAGATTCTTCATATTTGGACCACGACTTCTTCATTTTTCTCCAATCTTTATTTGGGATTTTTGATATACAACGATCCGCCTCCTTTTAGGACTTGGATCTATTTATCCTCATACCTTGTTAGGGCCTTTTTGGATAGACTTCTCCATGATCTTTAGGGGAGTATTTGCTTTCGTCGTCTGTCTCGATCCTTCATATTGATTTTTGATAAATGATTCTTCACATCACTTGGGATCTTTAGCAACAAAATGTAGCCCTCATGTCTTGTTAGGACCTTTTCGGACTCGCCAATATTCACATCCCGCTTCAATAAGTTATGCCTTGGCTATGAACTCTAATCAATACCGAGCAACTTTTAAACGATCTTGGGCTAGAAGCTAAGTAACTTTTCAAATCGTACAACCTTACTTATCTCAAGTATATTTGTTAACAAGCGATGGGAGAAAAAGCTCATAATCAACTCACATAAATTCATGAAAGAATACCAAACTTATAATTGACTCTATCATCTCTCGTTCTCCAGAATTTAAAATCTCAAGGAATAAGACTCGTGGATGCTTAGCCTCTTAAATCAAAGTTTTGGGTTTTCAAGTCATCTATAGGATCTTGAAAATTTTTAGACTTTTTCAAGTTTAGAATTCTCATTTTAAAGTTCCCTTGATAAACGACTTTCTAGGATCAATTATAGGAACTTGCGAAAAGTTCTTGTTCTTAACCCGTAAGAGTTAAGACTTTCGCGTTTTAAAGTTCCCTATATAAAAGCCTAGCAAAACTTGACTTAAACACGTTAAGGATACTAGCTAGAGTAAACTTAGATAAGTAAACTCGGGTTGAGTCAAAAAATTCACAACGTTTGAAAATTTAAACAACTTTATTAAAATTTATTCTAGCAAAGAAAGAAAATAACTATAACAAAGGTAAATACAACTAGGCCAAAATAGATCAAAAATTTTGAAAAATGTCAAAAATCAATTTTCCGGTTAAAATGAGGACAAATACAAGGAAAAGCCCACTTAACTTCGATAGAAGTCCCCCCTACACTTAATATAAACATTGTCCTCAATGTGTAAGCATGTGGAAGTAACCTCCCCTACACTTAGGACATTGTGCACTTAGTTAAAATCTTGCTAAGGAAAGAGACAACTAAAGTGATTCCTATTTTAATATTGAAGAATATAAAATAGAGAATCAAAAGAGTTTAGGATAAAACCGGGAAGACATATACACCGAATCACGGGTCATCAAAAGTCATCTAAAATGGATCATTGATAGCTCGAATCCCTGCAAATGAGAAGAAAGAAAACAACAAACACATACTAGGGTCTCCCCTACACTTATTATAAAAAAAGAAATAAAAGGATAGATAATGCGGGTTGCCTCCCGAGAAGCGCTTGTTTTTGTTAACCGAGTCGTGAGCCTGACTCGACCTTGATTAGCATAGGAAGAAGCTTGAAACACATCCACCGGGATCAAATACATGGTTTTCGTCCATCAAGTATCACAAGCTTAAGGCGAACAAGGCAAGCCAAAGAAGAGTAGGCAAGGTTCCCTTAAGCAAAGATGGAGCACGGTGGTAGCAAGTGTGATGAGGTGAAAGCATATCTCCATTGTTTCCAAAAATCTTTCCTTTTATTTCATCAGATGGATACTGAGATAGCTTGAAAATTTCAATACCGGGGTCGAAAACCTTTTCCTTTAGGGGTAAATAACACTCAGGCTCAGTAGACCTTGAAGAAGATCCGCTCATAAATCTCACAATCTCATCCTCAGAGGTGGATAAAGAGGTGTCAAGACATAATTACTGCGGATATCTGTGTCGTCCGGCTTCTGCTCCTTTGAAACGGGTTTCTTCATACCCAAAGGAGGATAAAGACCAAAATCAAAGTTGAAAGGAGGAGAAACATTCTCATTTGGGAAGTAGGTATTGAGAAAATTAGCAAAGTCTTACTCAAATGAGTAGTCATCCAAAGTAGGATCAAGCATTGTTGGTGGAGGATCTTCATCAAAAGTGGATGCAAGGTCATCATGTGAAGAATCACTCGAAAGAGTATCGACATCATCAAAGTCATCATAAGTTGGCATGTCTTTATACTCAGAAGAAAAATCATCAGAATCATCATTGTGAGAACTAGAATATATAAAGGGACAATGATCGAAATAATGGAAACACAAAAGCTATTGGAATATCCAAATAACACCTCCGTCAGAATCCCAATCGGAATACCCGTCGGAATCTCAAAACCCTTGTCGGATACTCCAATCGGAATCCTGGTCGGAATCCGAAACCCTTTTCCGATGGGGGGTGATCGGAATGTTGGTTGGAGTCTAAAACCCCCTTTCCGACGGTGTGATCAGAATAGCAATGGAAAACACAAATAAGCAAGATAAAATAAGCTATGTCTAATAAGCACTAATCGAAACTTTACCAAACTAAAAATAAAAGGGACTAAATAAGCACAAATTAAACACTTTCAAAATGCTAAAAATAACAATATTTATAAAATAAACTTTAATAAAAATTAAACTTTTATAACTCTTAAATGGAAATAAGCAAAAATCACAATAAGCTAAACCTTAACTCGTATGAAAACTTTGATAAGAACAACAAGATAAAAACATTTATCAAAATAAGCATAAAGATAAAAACATATAGATTTAAACGAATCAAATGAAAGATATTTAAGAACAAGAAAGGAAGAATGAGAGATTAATAAAAACTTGATTAAAAATAAGATTCAACAACAAAATTAAAAGACTTACTTGGAATTAAAGGCAAGAAATTAAAGGTGCAAGACAAGGAAATTAAAATGACAATTAAGTAAATGACATGAAATTAAACGTGGAAGAACTATGTGTCAAATAGCCAACACCTCCTAATGTGTCTTTAGGAGGGTATTTATAGGTGATTATGGAGGTTATCATGTGTTGCTCCTTTCTTTCTTCTCTTGTCTATTCGTATTCTAAATTCTTCGACTTTTTCGACTTTGTCTCGGGATTATTTGAACTCGTCTTATAATGTCTTCATTTATTAGACTTGAGTTCTTCGACTTCATTAAACTTCCGTCTTTAGACTTTTTCTTCGATAAATCTTCAGAATAGACCTTGGACTTCCGTTCTTTTTGCACTCTTGATCTTTCGACTTCGTCTTTTGTCTTTTTCTTCGATAAAATCCCGTGAAAGCCCATGTTTTCTTCCCTTTTCACATTTTGATCCTAAATCACAACAAAAACACAAACCACGCATAATTCCGACATTTACGACATAAAATACACGTTTTGGCTTGGTTATTATTATAATTAAGTGGTAAAAGGATAAGTGTTTTCACACTTATTAACTTCTTCGTTGGGTTTTGCTCCTACAATAATTTAAAATCGAAATTCGTGATAAGAAGGGAGCGGAAAACCTAGCCGCGGATCATCTTAGTAGACTCGAGGATCCTTATCAAGGGGAGCTCCCAAATCAAGAGATTAATGACTCTTTTCCCCTTGAGCCCTTGATGTCTATTAACTCCAATCTTGATGAAACCTCATGGTTTGCGGACATTGCAAACTATTTGGCGGGTGGAATTCTCATAGAAGGGTTAACGTCCGAACAAAAGAAAACGTTCTTTAAAGACATTAAGCACTATTTTTGGGACGACCCTTACCTTTTCAAACAATGTGCGGTTCTTTTCATTCGTAGGTGTGTTGATGGGCCGACAACTTTACTAATCCTAGGAGCTTGCCACAAAGGACCCAACGATCGTCACTTTGGTCCTAACTACACTGCGAAGAAAGTTTTCGACTCTAGATTTTATTGGCCCACTATATCATGATGCTCATGAAATGGTTAAGCGTTGTGTTGCTTGCCAACGCCAAGGCAAGATCACACATAAAGATGAGATGCCTCAAAATTTCATCCAAGAGTGTGAAATCTTTGACGTATAGGGTATCGAATTTATGGGGCCATTTCCATCATCCAAAGGGAACAAGTACATCCTCGTAGCCGTTGACTACGTATCTAAATGGTTTGAAGCAAAGGCTCTCCCTACGAACGATGCGAGGGTGGTTGTGAACTTTTTGAAACAACTTTTTGCTCGATTCGGTGTTCCTTGTGCTATCATCAGTGATCGCGGGACTCATTTTTGCAATGATCAATTTGCTCGAGTCATGGCTAAGTATGGTGTCAATCATCGTCTTTCCACCGCTTATCATCCCCAAACAAATGGTCAAGCCGAGATTTCAAACCGTGGACTTAAGATAATCTTAGAGCGAACCGTAGGAGAGCATCGTGTCTCATGGGCCGATAAGTTAGATGATGCTTTATGGGCTTTCCGTACCGCATATAAGACTCCTATTGGTTGCACTCCATATAGTCTTGTGTACGAGAAGGCATGCCACCTCCCTATTGAGTTGCAGCATAAGGCGTATTGGGCCCTGAAGTGGGCTAATTTTGATATCAACAAAGCCGGTGATCTTAGGAAGATTCAACTCAACGAGCTAAATGAACTGAGGAATGAAGCTTATGAGAATTCATTGATCTACAAGGAGCAAAACCAAGCTCATTCATGATTCTAGGATTAAGAACCGAGAGTTTCACATAGGTGACCAAGTTTTACTCTTTAATTCTCGGTTGAAAATCTTTTCAGGCAAGCTTAAGAGCCGTTGGTCTGGTCCATTCACCGTTGCCAAAATCTTCCTTTATGGCACCATTGAGTTATCGCAACCAAATGGGCCAAATTTTAAAGTGAATGGCCAGCGTGTGAAGTTGTACTTTGGTGAGGACATCTCTCATGAGATGATTCCATCCCTCACCACGTTTCCCTTGAATTAGTTCTGGGTCGAGTTAGGCTTGTGACTCGGTTAACAAATACAAGCGCTTCTCGGGAGGCAACCCGATGATCTATCCTTTACCCGTTTTCATAATAAGTGTAGGGGGAGCCACGTAGGTGTTTGTTGTCTTGGTTCTTATGATGTGCAGGGATTATAGCTTCAAAGAGCACTTTTGATGATATTTGACGACCCGTGATCCCGTGTATCCGTCTTCCCGGTTCTATCCTAAATTGTCGTGATTCAATATTTCATATCTTATATGTTCACATTGAAATCACTATAATTGTCTCTTCCTTAGCAAGATTTAAACAACGTGCACAATGTCCTAAGTGTAGGGGAGTTTACTCCCACATGCTTAAACATTGAGGACAATGTTTATATCAAGTGTAGAGGGACTTCTATCGAAGTAAGTGGGCTTTTCCATGAATTTGTCCTCATTTTAACCGGAAAATTTGATTTCTCGACATTTTTCAAAAACTCTAATCTATTTTGGCCTAGTAGTATAGTAGTATTTTCCTTTCTTATCGTTATTTAATTTCTTTGCTAGAAATTTTTTTAATAAAGTGGTTTTAAATTTTACGCGTTGTGAATCTTTTGACTCAACCCGAGTTTACTTATCCAAGTTTACTCTAGCTAGTATCCTTAACGTGTTTAAGTCAAGTTTTGCTAGGCTTTTATATAGGTAACTTTAAAACGCGAAAGTCTTAACTCTTACGGGTTAAGAACAAGAACTTTTCGCAAGTTCCTATAATTGATCCTAGAAAGTCGTTTATCAAGGGAACTTTAAAATGCGAATTCTAAACTTGAAAAAGTCTAAGAAGATGCAAGATCCTACAGATAACTTGAAAACCCAAAACTTTGATTTAATTGGCTAAGCATCCACGAGTCTCATTCCTTGAGATTTTAAATTGTGGAGAACGAGAGATGATAGAGTCAATTATAAGTTTGGTATTCTTTCATGAATTTATGTGAGTTGATTATAAGCTTTTTCTCCCATCGCTTGTTAATAAATATATTTGCAATAAATAAGGTTGTACGATTTGAAAAGTTACTTAGCTTCTAGCACAAGATCGTTTAAAAGTTGCTCGGTATTAAATAGAGTACATAGCCAAGGCATAATTATTGAAGCGGGATGCGAAGATTGGCGAGTGCGAAAAGGCCCTAACAAGGCATGAGGGCTACATTTTGTTGCTAAAGATCCCAAGTGATGTGAAGAATCATTTATCAAAAATCAATATGAAGGATCGAGACATACGACGAAAAGCAAATACTCCCCTAAAGATTATGGAAACGTCTATCCGAAAAGACCCTAACAAGGTATGAGGATAAATAGATCCAAGTCCTAAAAGGAGGCAGATCGTTGTATATCAAAATCCAAAATAAAGATTGGAGAAAAATGAAGAAGTCGTGCTCCAAGTATGAAGAAACTCTCAAAAACTTCAAGTGAAGAAATTACTATTATGAAGAGAAGACCATTATTTCAAGAACGTCTCTCAAGTTTCGAAGTATGAAGTCGCTGCCAAATATCGGTCCGAGAAAGGTCTCAAATCGTGAAGCGAGTTATGCAAAGATATGAACTTTAAGAGGTCCCGAGAAGCAGTTTTAATAGATTTTGTCCTTTAGCTAACTATTGATTAAATCGTCCCACTTTATTTTCGACCTAAATAAAGTATCGAAATAAGTCAAACAATGCATCCTTGTGATCATTCAACACAATCATAAAATATAAGAGATACACCTAGGAATAAGGGAGTCTAATTGAATAATTAGGCCACGTGAGTTTGTGTTAGTTTGCTAAGTTATAATAACAATGATCTCGTTTATAAGCTTGGTTTGGGGAACCTGAAACTTGAGGGTGATAAACATTCATGACAACCAAAACCCCAATGTAAGTCTTAGATCTCTTTACTTATTCTTCCTTTAAATATTTTGCAATTTTCTATCTTTTTAAGTTTCTTAAATATTTATTATTTAATAAAGGCCAAGGTGGGTTGATTATGATGAGAAATGTAAATTGTGCTTTGAAATTAATGTATTGCATGAGGGCATTGCAATGGTCAAGTGTAGGGGATTTAATAAGTGTGAAAACACTTATCCTTTTACCACTTAATTATAATAATAACCAAGCCAAAACGTGTATTTAATGTAGTAAATGTCGGAATTATGCGTGGTTTTTATTTTTATTGTGTTTTAGGACCAAAATGTGAAAAGGGAAGAATATATAGGCTTTCACGGGCTTTTATCGAAGTCAAAAGATCAAAAGTACAAGAAGAACGAAAGTCAAAGGCCTATTCCAAAGATTTATCGAAGAAAAAGTCTAAAGACGGAAGTTTAACAAAGTCGAAGAACCAAGTCTACTAAAAGAAGAAAATTAGAAGACGAGTTCAAGTTATCATTCGACTAATTCCGAGACAAAGTCGAGAAAGACGAGTTAATTAAAAGTCAAGAAGACAAGAAAAAAGAGAGAAGACACAAGACCCTCCCCTTCTCCTATATATACCCTCCTAATCCTTCATCAGGAGGGTGTTAGTTAATTAGTTAATTAGTCTTTAGGTAATTAAGTGTGTTCTATTTTTCTTCTCTCTAGTTTTCTTTCAAGCTTATCAAACCTTCATCTTAATCTTGTAATCTTTGATATTAATCTTTAATATAATCAAGTTTATTTCATAATTATCATTCTACCTTTCTTAATAATCTATTATTTTGCTTAATTAAGTTGGTTTAGTTTTGTTGATGATGTGATCGTTTTTCTTATTTGATTGTGCTTATTGAGTTGGTGTGTTTAAAGTTTTTAGATTAAGGTGCTTATTTGCTTAATTTTCATGTTTATTAGTTTTTAAAATAAGTTGATTTTGATAGTTTAATATTTTTATAAAAAAGTTGATTTTAAATTTTTGCTTATTTAGTGTTTTTAAAAGTTTTTAAATTTTGTCTTATTAGCTTTTTCTAAAAGTTGATTTGGTAAAAGTTTCGGTAAGTGCTTTTTTGAATTTTGCTGATTTTGATCTTATTCGGGTTGTCAAAACCCTTTTATTCCGAACTGGCATCTCAGCATTTCCCGAATTATATTGGTATTACTTTTCCCGAACTAGATGTAAAGCGCCTTCCCGAATTGTATCCAAATCTTCAATCCGAATTAGGTCTTTCGTAGCTTTCCCGAATTAGGTTTAAGACAAACCTATTCCGAACTACATGCAAGGCTTCTTTCCGAATTTGGTACAACATCAGATTCAGAATTAGTTGTCTTGTTCGTATTCCGAATTACTTGAGAACCGGGTATTCCGAACTAGTTGGGTAACTCACATTCTGAACTAGGTCATGATATGTTATTCCGAATTAGGTTAGTGATGGCCATTCCGAACTAGGTATAGATTATGCATTCCGAATTAGGATTGGGACGTGTATTCCGAGTTGTGTGTGGATCATTATTCCGAAGTAGGTCCGAGACTTGCTTATTCCGAACTACGTCTTGAGTCGCTTATCCCGAATTAGGTGTTACATAATCATTCCGAACTAGGTCAAGGATTAATATCCTAACTAGTTCGGAAAGCTCATATTCCGAATTAGGTTAGAAATTGTTTTCCCGAATTAGGTCAAGTTTTAGGTTCCCTGTTTTGTTTTTAAATCTTTATTTTTCCCGCCATTTTCTTAAGTGTTATTGAATTTGATTTATCTTAGATTTATTTTCATAAAGTATACGTTTTTATTAAGTTTTCAAAATTTACTTTTTAAAGTTTTAATCTCTCGTCATTTATTTTAAGTCTAAATTTTTAGTTTAACTTTTTAAATCTTTCATTTTTACTAAACAAAATTTACGTTTTCAATTTTTACTTTTAGTTTCAAATAGATAATCACACCACTTTATTTTTTCCACCAAGAACGACTGAGTCACACTTTCAACTGGTAATCAATTCGAACTGAATCGAGAAGAACAAATTTTTTTACTTGGTGAAAACCTTGTATTAACTTGTATCAAGTGTTGGGAGATGATAATAGTCCTTGTATTATATTGTATGCATTTGTTATGTTTCTAGGTATTTTAGTTAAACCTTTAGGTAATTTAGTGAAAGTATATAATGAGTATATCATTATAAGTATTTTACTTGGATAAAGTAAATAGATGACAATGTGAAATAATGTACATTGTTTTTAAGTGGTAGGTGTTTATTCATAGTATGAAATATATGTAAATTTATACATATAAATATAAATCCAAGTACTTAATAAATTAAGTAAATAATGATACGGTGTATCAAAAGTGTGTACTGAGGTGATGAGTCCTTGTTTCAATCATGTGGCCAGTCAATTGCCAAAGTAGTCCATAAGGACTAAAGGTGTGGCCAGTCAATTGCCAAAGTAGTCCATAAGGACTAAAGGTGTGGCTAGTCAATTGCCAACATAGTCAATAAAGACTAAAGGTTCATATAAATGTACAAATAAATATGAAATGATAGTATGACAACTGTATATGATTATTAATAAGTCATATAAAAGTGGAACTGCATAGATTCCAAAAATAATAAGTACAACAGTTGACAAAGTCAATAAGATAAAATTAGAGGTTTTACATAAATGGTACATTGCGATGATGTAGGTTTGTATTGACATTGCGACGCTTTATTTTACATCCACATTGCGACATGTTTTTAGAAACATTCTGAGATTGTTTTTAGAAAACTTTGCGACATGTTTTGTTTCTAGAAAACATTGTGAGATCTAGTATTTTGTTTAACATTCCAAGATTATTTGTTTTACAAAATACAGAGACCAGTATCACCATCTATCTAAACAACAATCAAATCAGCCTATACCAATAAACCCTGACTCGATCTATATCCTATACCCCTTCGTCATTACTCACTACCGACACTAACTCATAATCTATCTATATCAACTCAATATAAAATAAAACTTACTACATCATGATCTCAGGATAGATCTCGGTTATTCATTTCAAGAGTCATCAAAGATCTTGAAATCGAGACGTGCTCATCATCGAACTATAAAAAGATCAAAACCTTTTTCATTTATATTCGAAAAATAAGAAAGAGTAATAACAACTTTATGTTATCACCATGTCTTGTTTCGATTTATGACTCAAAAACCACATGCATCATTTCACCTACCCAAGACCCCTTCAAGGATCTTGAAGAAGAATCCGTATCATGTCTTATTGGTTCGAATTAATCAGGGTGTATTATATGTATGAGTATTGGTGTTGATTTCGGTTCGATGGGTATTTGATTATCTTTGGTGGCAGATATGGATATGGGATTAATGATTTACGAGATGTGTTTGGTTTATTTGATATAAAGAAAATATTGTTGACTGCGTAGATGAAGAGAAGGGAGTAGTGGGAGATGGGAGGGGTATTTGGAAGGAGATGAAAGTGTCGGCTGGTGTTTAGATGTGTATTAGGGTTATGAATCCTAAGAATTAGGGTTGTGGCTTTATATAACCCTAATGAGTTGGATGTATCCGGGTATTGGGAGTATCATGGGCCATCTATTTTTCGACAAGATATATCTATCCACTCGGTTGCTGAATAGATTGGTCTATATTTTTTATGGGCCGCAAATGTTAACACAGTATTGGACCGGGCATTATGCTTCATGTGATGAGCCAAATTTAAAAAATACAAAATAAAAAAATTAATAATAATAAAATAAAAAATTGTTATATCTAAATTATATTTATCCTTTTATTTGATAAATAATATTTTGATTAACGTTTTGAAGTTGACAAAAAGACGTGACAAAAGTGACAAGATTTGAAGACACGTATCGAGACAAAGTGACAAAATTTATTTGACGAGACCAAGAAAAATGGCTATATTTTCAGTGGCTACCGATTTTTTGATCGGGTATTATTATTTGGAATTGAAGACGGATTTATCGAAGGCGTGCCCTTATTTTATCTTTGATAGATAACTTGTTCGTGCTTAATCTTAGGATGAAGACTTGCTTAACTAGTTTCCGGGTTCGGGGTGGTTGGTTGATGACCTGGATAACTATCACTTAAAGGAGATACATTGTTGTACTAAGTGTCACGCGCATAGTCGACATGGAAAATTTCAAGAGGTGATGTTCTTATATACATCGTCATTAATGTATTGGGTACTTAGAAATTTCTCAGCAAGGATATTTCTACACCGTTCCTCATTCAACAATAGTGCAAGCTTAAGTCACAAGGTCGAGGAATTCTTATTCAGTTTCATGTTTGGTATATCTGGTTCATTCCATCAGTGGTCACTTCAAATTGCCTACAAGGGGTTGGTAAATATATCCACGGAGAGTTTATGAGTAGAGAATTTCGATCAGCAACTGATTCTCGCAAAATATAATTCAGCTTATTTATTATTCTCACGAGATTTTCAGGTACATGTGCGTACGATTTACTGCTAGTTCCGAGGTTTCGAAACCATCAAAGGGGAAGAAAAAGACATATCGAACGCACAACGAGTACACATGATGAACTTCATACCTTCTTTTGATTTGAAGATATTCCGGAAAGACAATTTTCATAACCGTAGAAAAAATCAGTGTTTTAACTCATAGTGTTATCAGTCTCTAAACGGTACACTATTGTTTGATGTTTAATTGTTTTGATGTTGCAATTATACATCATCATCATCCTATATGGAGAGATATGTGTGCATTTCTGGGACTTAATTGACTTTGGTGTTATGATCTCAACTTCATGAATGGGATAAAGTGTCTACTTCAGTATTTGAGCTTCATACATGGGTTTGTTTTGCTTTCTTTAACTACGTGGGGGAAGAAATGTCTTGATTCTTTCTAGTATGCATAACTTGAACTTTCAGGGGGAAGAACAAATCAGAAGAATTATTCAAGCGCGAGAAGAGAAGTTGTTGATCTACTTGGTGTGCCCCAAACATTCAATCATTCATAGCAACATTATCATTTCATATGATGGGGTTTGCTTGTTAAATTCCGTTATGCGCTTAATCATTCTAAGCTTTATTGAAAGCTTTGAAACTGCTTATGAGGATTGTCGGTTTATGGGGAAGCTATTAAAAGCTTCTACATCAAGATTATGTGGCATGAATTAGGGGGAAGTTAATTCAGAAGCTTCTCCTTGACAAGAAGTATATGAGTTACTTAGATCGTGCCGTTACAGTATTTCTACTACAAGTTACTACAAAGATGAGTCGTTTTGAAGTGATGTCTTGAAGTCAAAGGCCTTAGAAGACTTCATCAGCATTGGACGCTTCATGGAAGCTCTTGTTCTTAATCATTATGTACTTGTTAGGAAGAATATTGTAAGGAATTCTACACGTCCTCCCATGGGGAAATATTGTTGGAAATTCACTTTATGTGACGACATTTAGCAATTCCCATTAGTTATCATAGTCACTCACGCAAAGACTAGACTAGGAAACTATGTATAGTGTAGGCGTCTGAGTGACTATATATACCCCTCCAAGGCTTCCAAGGAGGGGTTGTTGTTTGTGTTTTTCTTTTCTTCATTTTATCATTTTGCCTTCTCTTTTTAGAAACACACACTTCCATCTCCCTCTCTCTCTAACCATGGCATCCATCTACCACCCAACTAGACCATTGTATCATATAAAATAGCAAACCCACAAGGCCGGACATGATCACGCTTATCGGTTGATCTTGATCCTTTTCAATGACATCTATGATAGGAAGGGGGAGGTCTTCTAATCTGTGGAATGCGGCGTCAAAGACCTCTTGTGCGTACCTAGAATAGATTTCGCTACCCTCCAATTTTCCTATCAATAAGTTATCTTTGAAGGCGCGCTCCATGGCGAGGCTTTATCCTAGTAGCTGCACAGCATCGAAAATGTCCTTGATCGCTTTGCTGAGGTTGGGTAGCTCCACGAAACCTTTGGCGGCTAGTGGAAGACCGTGTTTTATTAACCATTGGTTCTCAGCGCGTACTACCATGAGATGCGGGTATAGTTCCTCATCAAAATTTGTGCTCATATAATTCAGAATTTCTTCCTTCTTCGCCATATCTTTGTGACAATTGGCAACAAAATTCTCACAATTTGAAGTAAGGGTCCTCATTCCCTCCTCTAGATTGGACATGGCCTAGTGGTTTTCCTCCTCTTGTCTCGCACGAAGGCGACGCTCTTGACTTATAGACTCAGATAATGATGCCTTCTCATCCTCTAGGTATTGTATGGATCCATAATTTATACTGGAAACACTGTGTATGTGCGCGCGCACTGCTAGAGAGGAAGGAATCTTGGGGATTTCGAGGTGCTGGTATTATCTTGGTTGCTGCAATATGTGGGTTGCAAATTTGACATCCTGCAAGTGTTAGAAAGGGGCTCCTTTGTTCAAAAGACCGTAGGGAGCAGAATTGGGATACACCTTGATGCATGTGTATCTTCACGCGGCCTTGAAAGCATGCCCCATGAAGAGATATCGGTGCGCGGTCTGGTATGCAGTGTCCTGCTCCTCTTGGGAATTTGATCTTTTGGGGAGCACAAAAACCTTTTGTAGCTGGGGACAGGTATGGACTCTTTTGAGGGACCAGCGTGCGAGCTGTCCTCGTGGTCCAATTCTTCTAACGTGGTTAATGCCTTTCCCGGTTCCTAAAGAAAGGTAGTACTAGTGGATTCTGACGTGGATGCATATTTAAAACTCGTTTCATGTGTGTTTTACATGAAATTTATTTTTATGGGATGTCTACGGGGGGGGGGGGGGGGGGGGGCTTAGAGATTCATAGTCTAGTAGTCGCGGTTAGCACCTGCGACCACTAGACTGGGGGGACATGATGACGTATAGTCCCTGTTCGGGCTGGATAGTCCGACTCACGAGTCCTACCCGCATCCATCAAGGATGAATTGATACTTATGCGATGTGCGCACAACCCCGGGGGACCAGTAAGTCGCTGTCGCATATATGGTTCATTGCTTAAACCGTGTCCTCGTCGCACTAAGACAGGATCAGGCAAGAATATAATCTATCATATAGATATATTCGCCTAAGGTAAAGAGATATACACCTACCTTAGTTACGTGATAAGGATCAAGATATTTTGAGTCATTATCTCTTTCTTAGGCCGCAAGAACAGGGAGCCCAGCCTGGACTCTCTCAGGTATAAAAAGAACCCCCATGGTTCCACAAAGGTACGATACACACAATACCCTAAACACTATACACTTAAATCGATTACTTACTCTCATGCCGAAGTCTAATCGTGGGTCACAAACCCACGATAAGCCTAACCGTGTCTGTTTTATGCGCAGGGTCCTCAAAGCAAGTTTCACTTGGTGCAAGAGCTAGAGTCCACAAGACCCCGAATTAAGCCTAATTCGGGTAAAGCTCGGTCCATCCAACTTTCGTATCAACAAATACAACAAAGGACATTAACCGTTTGCATTTTTCAGAAAAACTTTTGGATACCAAATTTAATTTCCAAGACGATTTGATATTTTATCCCCCTTAAACAATGAACCGTTTTCTATTTAAAGAGTTGTAGTCATTGTTTAAAGAGTCAAATACCAATGAAGACATTTTCTGTTTAGTGTTTTTGAAGAAACGATTCTGGTGGCAATAAGATTTCTCTTATTTTAACAAATAAATGCACTAAAGCGTACACAAATTTGTGTTAGACCAAGTTATAAAGTAAACTTGATCCCTTGTATGATTTTAAAGTAAACCATACTCGAGAAAATTAATTCGTGTTGTGAGCCAACGTTTTCAGAAGAAATACGTAACTTTAATGTAAAAAGCGGGTTGCAGTCTGAAATAACTACAAGCCATATAGGCATGTTTTAAAATTACAACTTTTATACGAACTCTATTTATGGCGTCATGTCAATATTAATCGACATTTCAAAGGCCGTAAATATTATCGTACTAAAAGACATGCCTTTTTGAAAATGAAGAATATTTTTGGATTTTCTTGATTTTATAATTTTTATGGTTTTTGTAGATTTTATATTTTGTATTTTTTTCTTTTTGGGATTTTAATATATACAATATATACTTGATCACGAAAAAGTATACTGGCGAATAATTTACCACCATAATTCTGTAGTTTCTTCTACCAACTCCATAAGAGTCTTTGGAGAGAATGATTTCATACCCAGCTTGTCGATCAAAAACTCGATTCGTCCTCGATTTAAATCCTTGGTGAAAATATCCGCCAGTTGATACTATGTGTTGACAAAATACAGCTCGATTACTCCGTTATCCACTTGCTTTTTGATGGAATGGTAGCGTATGTCAATATGCTTCGACCGAGAGTGTTGAACATAGTTGCAGCAAAGGGTAATAGCACTTTTGTTGTCGCAGTACATCGGTATTTTGTTGAATCCATGACCGTAGTAAGTCAATTGTGATCTCATCCAACGGACTTGAGCACAACAACTAGAAATGGAAATGTATTCTGCCTCGGTACTGGATATCGCATCGCTTTTCTGCCTTTTAGATGCCCAACTTATCAAACGATCTCCAAGTAATTATAAACACCCAGATGTGCTACGTCTAGTATCTTGACACCCAGCGTGATCCTCATCTGCATATGATATTAGTGCAATAGAGGAGTCTTTTGGATACCATAGACCACGATGAAGTGTTCCTTTAAGGTACCGAAAGATCCTTTTCACAACATGTAAGTGCTTTTCGGTAGGCCGAGCTTGATACCGGGCACACATGCATATAGCAAATTGTAAATCAGGCCTTCTAGTAGTGAGATAGAGAAGGGTGCCGATCATTCCACGATAAAGTTTCATATCGACAGGAACCCCATCTCTATCCTTATCTAACTTGGATCTCTCCACAATTGGAGTATCCACGGGGTCACAATTTTCAAAATGATACTTTTTCAAATATATCGAGAGCATATTTAGATTAATTAATGAAGATGCCTCTAGGATTTTGAGAAATTTGTAACCCTAAGAAAAAGGAAATTTTTCCCATCATAGACATCTTGAAACGTGTGGACATGATTTTCTCAAAACGGACAAATAATTCTTGGGTAGTGGCAGCAAATATTATATCATCAACATAAATTTGTACGAGTATCATGTTGTTGCCTTCCTTGAGAATGAAAAATGTCGGGTCCACTTTGCCTTTGGAGAAGCCTTCTGAGATGAGATATGATGACAGTAGATCGTACCATGCGCGTGGAGCTTGTTTCAACCCATAAAGAGCCTTCTTGAGCTTCTACACATGATTAGGATACTCTGAGTTCACAAATCCATTCGGCTGGCTAACATAGACTTCTTCCCTTAGTTAACCATTCAGAAATGTTGTCTTAACATCTATTTGATAGACGATCATATTCATGTGAGCAACATACGCAAGGAATACTCTAATTGCCTCCAATCTTGCAACGGAAGCAAAGGATTCTTCAAAGTCAATACCCAATGCTTGTTTGTAACCACGAGCGACCAATCTTTCCTTGTTCTTTAATATTCCACCCATCTCATCGAGTTTGACCTTGTATACCCACAACAAAGTAAGAACATTGACGTTGTCGGGTAACAGAACTAATTCCCATACTTCAAGTCGTTTAAATACATTAAGTTCCTCTTGCATGGCTTCAGTCCAACATGACTGTGTCATAGCCAGTTGCCATGTTTTAGGTTCAATCTTAGAGAGAAAGGCATGAAAGTAGCAAAATGATTCCTGTTCTTGTAATTGGTGGCGAACAGAGACTGGTCTTTCAATGGCACCAACAATATTTCGGATTGGGTGATCCTTTGTCCACTTGGTGATGTGAGTTTCAATCCGGTGGGTTCTAGATTAAACGGTTGCAGGAGCTTCCTCTGAGGTAGATGCACCGTTAGGGTTTTCGGGTATTGGTAAACCAAAGTATGGAAGCTCTTGTATGTGAGAAAATTCCAAATCTTGATTAGTATGATCCTCTTCAACATCATAAGAAACGAGTGAGGGTGTTGATTTAGGTGTAGTTTTAAAATTACTGAAGGATGGTGCATCCGGTTCAATAGTGAGTGTCGATGCATCGGATTGATCACCATTATCTTGAGCAACAACTTCGGGAATCAGATCTACTATTGTAGGAGCTAGAACATCATCACTGGGAGGATCAAAGAATTTATCAAACATCGGTTGAAATAACTCATCCCACTCGAGCCTTGTAGGTGGAATAAATGATGGAGAAGTAGGATTTTGGGAGCTAATCCAGAACTTATAGTATCGGGTCCCATCTCATGAAGGGCGGGTTTAGAGCAACGTTGCTCAAAAGCCATCGCTGTTAGCTCATCAAAATCGACATCCATAGTTTCTATAATCTTTCTAAGAAGACGATTATAAATCCGGTAAGCTTTCTTCGCGGGTGAGTAACCAATGAAAATTCCTATATCAGCCTTCGGTTGAAGTTTTCCCAAATTTTCACTGTTGATGGTTGG
Organism: Glebionis coronaria; assembly: GCA_025667525.1. Taxonomy (NCBI): domain Eukaryota; kingdom Viridiplantae; phylum Streptophyta; class Magnoliopsida; order Asterales; family Asteraceae; genus Glebionis; species Glebionis coronaria. The sequence goes on along the minus strand of CM046882.1, from coordinate 125,569,158 downwards.
GTAACAAAGTGCACCAAACACATGAAGAAATGACAAGTCGGGTTTTCGTTCATGAAGAAGCTCATACGGTGTTTTCCATGGCGCTTACGAACAATAGAGCGGTTTTAGGTATAACATGCGGTTGCTACAGCTTCTACCCATAAGAATAAAGGAGCATTTGCGTAAATCAACATGGTTCTAGCAGCTTCTATAAGTGTACGATTACGTCTTTCCATGACACCGTTTTGTTGTGGAGTGCGAGTAACTGATGTTTCATGTGAAATGCATACTTTTTCATAATAATTCCGCGAAGTCTGATTAAGAAACTCAGTTCCATTATTAGTATGGATTCGGCGGACAGTAGCATTAAGACGCACTTGGACCATCCTTAGAAACTTGATAATATATGTTGGTGCTTGATCCTTCATTTTTAAAAACTTCACCCATGTAAACCTTGAAAAATCATACATAATGATGAGGACGTGTTTTCTACCGCTCACATTTGATGTACGCATTGGCCCGCAAAGATCCATGTGCAAAAGATACAGTTTTTCTTGATTGGTGTCTTTAGCTTTGGGTTTGTAAGATTTATTGGTGCTTTTCTCCAATGAACACGTAGAACATAAATGATCCTTGTGAAACTTGAGCTTTGGAAGACCACGAACAAGTTCGTTTTTCGCCAAATAATTAATAGCATCAAAATTAAGATGAGAGAAACGTCGATGCCACAACCATGACTTAGCCTTAGAAGCTTTGGAGAGTAGACATACGGGAGAAGCGGCCATCATATTTGTTATGGACAATGTGTAGAGATTATCCCCTCGAGAACCTTTTAACAAATCTCTTCCTTCCAAATCACGGATGAATCAAGTATGTTGTCGGAAAGCAACTTCAAGGTTTGAATCACAAAACTGTCCCACTGAGAATAAATTATGACCGAGTCCTTCCACATAATACACACGAGAAACCGTGACATTCCCAATCTGATATTCACCATAACCCATGATCTTTGCAATGTGGTCATTACCAAATTTAATCATGCCTAGAAACTTGCTGACGAAATTTTTGAGCATAGAGAAATCTCCGGTCATGTGCTTTGAGCCCAAGAGTCCATGTAACAGAGGATGATTTGGACCACCTAAAAATATCACCAGACAAAGATGATGTATCAGATTCTAATTGTTCCTTTGTGTTAGCAGGTACATATACAATTATCTTAGATTTGCTATCATAGGTTTTTTAGATTTCCAAATTTTCTTCCTAGTTGTCGGCTTAGATTCTAGTTGTCTAAGATCCTGAGGTACTTCTTCACTGGTAGGCACAATAGTGGGGGCAAACCTAGTTAAAGGGCGCTTTTTCCATTTTTTATTGCTAGTGTTCCTAATTAAAGGACGCTGAGACCTAACTTCAGTGGATGTGATCCTAGTTAAAGGGCACTTAGTTCGATTTGCAGTAAAGGTTCTACCAGTGGGTAGCCATTGCCATCCAACTTGGGTGAATTTCTTCCCCGTTAGTTTCCGTTCAAGGTTGTTCCTAATGGCACACATTTCATTAACATTGTCAACAAGGCATAAATCATGACGCTAAGAAAACATACATTAATGACAATTCCAACATATCAAATCAGAATTCACATTACGCTTAGGCTGCTGCACAACCGCAGGGCATTTAGTCTTATCTACATGATTCTTTTCATTTAAATCTGAATTAACATTCCTAGGATGAACTTCTACTTTCTTCTTCATTGTCCATCTAGTGGAAGGTTTGATTCTATCATTCTTGACTTGAGATCTTTTAGCCTTAGTAGAAACATTTACTCATATAGAAGGCAAGGGAACATTAGTGGCAGATTTTGATTTAGCCTTGTTCGGTGTACCTAGAGAAGGTTTAGTTCCTAGGGTTTTATTGAATGGAGTAATGGCAATGGCAATGGGTTGTTTTTTGAGTGGTGCAGAACCTGGTTGACCGATGTAACTAAGTTACGCTAAGCAATATTCAACCCGCTCAATGTATGCATGAGCAGAGTTATAATCGCTATTTGTGGGATTTGATTCATATAAGTCATCTAAAATGTCCCTCTTAAGGTGCACATGCTTAATTGAGTTCTTCATATAATCCATATATGCGAGGGGGTTGTTCTTATGATACGGGTTCTTATAGATCACCACTTCTTTGGTTTTTGGAGAACTAGAGGTCGGGGCAGAGATTGTAGCTGCGTTATCAACAACTTCTTATCCTATGAGTTGAAGTGTTTCCTTTAACTTAGCTAAAACCATGTTTTTGTCTATGTGCTGAACATTTAAATCAGATATTTCCGCAACTTTTGGTTCAGTTGGTCAACAAGTGACTTGTACTCTGCCGCATTAAAAGCGAAGCGTTCTTCTAGTGAACTATAAATTTTCAAAAATCCCTGTTTTACTCGTTCAATCTCCCCTAGAATAGAGATGATTCTATTTTCCAAGGCATGGTTTTTAAGCACTGCGACCTCTAGTTCCATTTTCATAGATTCTACTAAGGACTCTCTCTTAAGTCTCATATTCTCTTCCTCTAATGTCTTAATCACCTTGTCACTCGTCTGAACGTTAATTTCACATTCATTTGTTAAAATAAGAGTTTCTTTTTTATTATTGTTCTATTTCAAGAGATATACAATTTTTTGAAGCTCATCAAAATGTTTTGAAAGTGAATTATATGAATCTTGAAGCTTTAAAAATTCAGCGTCAGATTCGTGACAAGGTTGATTATCTACCACAACATTTACATTCTCGACAATATTCACAGAGAGATCATGCACATCATCACATTTATTCACAAAGAGATTTACATTATCAAAAGATAGCACTTTTTCCAAGAGTCGGTCGTTTTCTTTCTCAACTAGCATGAGCTCATAAGCATCATCCATTTCATAGAAAACTTTTTGAACATCTATAAGTTCCGAAAGTAAGTTTTGATCAATAGCTTTAAAGTCGGCTTTAATATCATCCACAAACGAAACAACTTCATCCCAAAACGCCTCTTTAGTGTGTTCGATCTTCCATTCCCCTTTGGTTTGTGCCATTTGAGTCATACGTTCCTTAATGACCTTGTCAACCCTTGTAAAATGTCGTCGTAGCTCTTGTAATCCAGTAAACACTTTACTTACCGGTGGAACCTCTTTTGGAGGTTCTTTAGGTAATTCCGATTCGACAAGTGTAGGAGACGTATTAGGGTCAATGACACTTTGGGGGTGCAAAAAGAATGTCCGTGTGTGGTTTAAAGCGAGTTTTAAAATCCAATTGTTCTTTATTATGTGATATATAATCAAATAGTTTTGGAAATTTAGCAAGCGTTTTAGACCGATTCTCTTCATAAAGTGGTATATCTGCCTCATTATCATGAACATCGGGTAGACCTAAAACCTTTCCAAGTTTGGTAGCATCATAAAGTCTTGGGTTGTGGATAAGAGCTTGCTTTGCGTAACCCGGGTTAGGTGGAAGGTCTTGTTGACAAGATAAATTAAATTCCTTAAAATATGTATCAAACAAATGTACTATATGTGAGGCAGAATATTGTGTTAAAATCAAATTATCAATCTTTTTAATTTGGTTAGAAGCATTAATTTCCGTTTCAACATTTTTAGACTCGAGGATTTCGAAATCCGTATTAAGTTTTTGAAAATTAGTGACGACTGACTCTTTTTCTTTAATTTCTTTTGAAATATTTGCTCTGAAATTTACAATCTCTTGTAAATGATCCATTTAAAGTTTTCGAAACTCATTAAATTCGGGATTGGTTAGCGTATTGGTCGAGGGAGTTAATTCCAAGGTTTGAACCTTTTCCTTATACAAGGCAAGCTCGACAGATAAGGTCGTGTTAATACTAAGGGCTTCAAGGACCGTAATATTCATTTGGCTAAGCATTGTTGCCTAATCCGTCACCAAATCTTGTTGAGCAGGGGAATCCATATGAGAAATAGCTCCCAGTTGTATTTCACTCAAATTCTGGGGACTTGCATTGATATTTCTATCATTGTTTGTCTCCTCATTTGAATTACTCACCACCGGAGGCTCTTCCGGATACTAAGAATCTTGCCTAACTTGATGTGGTGCAATACTAATATCAGTGGTAACACTTGGTACCTCCATATAGTTGATCGGACCCATAAACTGAGAGATTTTCCATATGATCTGCTTTGGCGTTGTTGAATTCATCACAGTCAGAATCGTATGCATCGAGATCATCTTCTTGATAAACTGCATTATGAGTGAAAGCTGTTGTGTGTCCTTCATTATCCGCAACTCCTAGATCAGCAAGAAACGCTAACTCCTCCTCGTCTAGCTCATGGTCATTTGCCTGGGCATTAACCAATAACACCTTCTCTTGAAGCCACGAAGCATCCCTTCTCCTCTTGGGTTGCTTGTAATCCCTAGCCATATGTCCTTCCCCCTTGCAGTTGTAGCATGTGATCATCTTTATCTTGCCACTAGAATTTCCCCTTAGAGTAGTGTTGTAAGATCTTGTAACGGTTTTAGATGAACTCGGTCTCCCCGGAATAGGTTGAACCATGACTCTGCCTTCTTGAATGGTAGATTGTTGACGAGAGTTTGAATAAGTCCTCAACTGATTGTTGGTGGTAGGAAGTCCTCGATATGCTCGTTTGTTCAACGTTTGAGTGATATAGGCTGACATGCTAGCTAACATTTCAGTAGGATTATCACTGTGTTTGAATTTGAGAATTGGGACCTCATCATCACAATACAGTACTGGTGCTGGTGGAGCCACATAAACAATTGAAGGAGTACTGACATGTTAGGAGTAGTTGGGTTGAAGAAATTCAGGTTTTTGATAGGTTATGGCAGGAACTATAGGTGGTTGGTAAGAAGAGTATTATTGATGAGCATAAGTTGATTAATATTGATCTATGTGTGATGATGTTGCTGGAAGATGATATTGTTGATGTAAAGTAGGTGGTGGTAGTAGAAGTGAATACTATGGAAAGCTTGGAGTTTGATACAAGGACTTCTGATATGATTGTTGCCTATTTGCATAAGAAGGATTGTTATATAACATCATTTGATGATATGTCATTAATGTCATTGGTTCAGGGTAAGATCCTTGAGACATACGAATCTTTATCACATGCTTCTCATGTTGTTGCAAGAAAGCATATTGTTGATGGGAACCATATTGTTGATTTGAAGTAGGTGGTGGTGGTAGAAGTGAATACTATGGAAAGCTTGGATTTTGATAAAAGGACTTCTGATATGATTGTTGCCCATTTGCATAAGAAGGATTGTTATATAACATCATTTGATGATTCGTTATTAATTCCATTGGTTCAGGGTAAGATCCTTGAGACATACGAATCTTTATCACATGCTTCTCATGTTGTTGCAAGAAATTATAAAGTTGATCTAGATTTGTCTTGTGCAAATCCCTTACTAGTTTAACATCAGTGACATAGTGGCTCCACTCAAGAGGTAACGAATTCAAGAACTTGGTATTGATTTGAAATTGAGAAATCATCATATTATAGGTATGCAATTCATTCATCAATGTAGTAACTCACCAATTGTAATCATGAAGAGTTTCCCTTGGAGTGTATGTGAACCTATCAAACAGATCATAAAGTTTACACTCGCGTTCTTGCTTAGTGAGTGAAGTTCCATGTAACAAAACAGCCAAACGATCCCATAATTCCTTTGTTATCTTGTGTTGACTTACCATTCGATAAATATCGGTTGGGAGAGCTTGAAGAATAGTCTAAAGAGCCTTTTCATCCGCATCAGCAATAAGTTGATTTGCAGCCGTTAATGTAGAGAATTCCTTTAACACCCCCAAATTTATACACAGCGGAATACATCTTTGGGTGCTAAACAATGATACAATAACACATAATTTATAAAGAACGACTCGAAAAGAGACGTTTCAAATTTATCGTTTTCTAAAACATTTATTAGAGTAGCGTAGTCCCAAGTAATCGTTACCAAAATATAAGTTAAAACAACATATTAGCTTGTTTTAAAAATGGAACGATAAATAAATCAAAGAGTTTGAACAACAAAAGCAGTACACAACTTCATTCCCGTACCTCCAAGCTTCCACTTCATGATTACCTGAAATACATGTGAGTAAAACAATCAGCAAAAATGCCGAGTGAAATCTATAGGTTTATGTAATCAATTTGAACACAAGCAAAGATTATAAGTTTGTGGCATGCTTAATAAGCATCGAATAATAATTTGCATCAACAATGATAATTGTATATAGCATAAATTGCAATAAGCCCATGGAACCTAGCCCTTAGACACTCCCATATCAGTCTAATAAGACGAGAGATTTATTAATTGTCGGTTACCTCCAGATTATTGGTACATTTCCGTATACCTGATGATGAGATGGCATTTATACATGATCTCATCGTTCTTTTCGGGCTTTAAATGCATAAAAATGTCATAAACTACCATATATATGCTTGTGTTTGTTTACTTGTGTATTTTAGGTATGGATATCATGAAAAAGACAAAAGATCACAAGTTACAAGGAAAAACGGACACGAGAAACAAAGCCGTACAAAGAACCGGGCCCTAATCATGGAATTTTCAACAAATACCCTTGAAGACTTGAAGACAAACAAGATTGATCCTCATTTATTGAAGAAATGACACTTAAAACCCTTGTATATTCATAATTACAAGTTTGGTCCCTTAAGTTTGTCAAAATTACACAAAAGGTCCCTCAACTTTGAAGAAATGGCAAGATTAGTCCCTCAACAAATCAAAATTGCCAAAAATGGTCCCTCATGAAGTCAAAGTTACAATGAAGACCTTTGAAGATCAACAATGTCCAAAATCAGCCCTTAAATTATCCAAAAATGTCAAAAATAACCCTTGATAACCTTTTTCCAAAGTTTGGTGCCAAAAGTGACAAGTGGTGAAAGTTATTAACAAAGGGAATACGTTTTGTAAGCTGAAAGATCTTGTTTACCAAAAATACCAAAGAACAAGGACTGAAAGTGTGCATTTGAAACATTTAAACACAAAAATGCGCCAAACACACACTTTTCCCCCAAAATCGGATCAAACACTTCACTGTTTACCATTCTTCACCCCCAGATTTTACTCCACTTAAACTTAAGGTAAAAATCAATTACCTTTGCACATGTGTGATTCACACATGCAGAAACCTATCCCAACCTTAAAACCCTTAATCCCACTCACTATGGACCCCACCCCCAATTCCCGTTTAACCAATCACATGACACCTTGGCCTCCAAGTTATCTGACATGGCAAAATCAACAGCTATCCTTCCTTGCTTCATTCCAAAGCTAAAATGAACAGCCAAGATCATTTTGGACAGCTCAGACCAAGAATTCGTCTAGAAGACTCAAGGGCATTTAGGGAAATTCAGTTCTAGGGTTTGTGAATAGTGTTAGCCAGGCATTTGCCTATAAAAGGAGACCTCAACATGTGAGAGTCCCTTTGTTCCAGATTTTAGCTTTTAATCTTTGTAATTCCTTTTTATGAAATAAAGTTTAAATTTCTTAAAATTCTGAGTTTAATCTGTTATTTATAAAAGTTTGGTGTTTGAGAAGCTAAAATCTGAGTTCCATTTATATGTTTGAAGGTTTTTGAGGCAAGGTTTTAGTTGATCTTAGCAGCATTGGAAGCTGGTACTTGTTTTGCTAGTACCTCAGCTCAAACAATCCAGGGCCAGGATGTAGGTCTTGGAGGTTTGCACCTTCTTCCCTTTTCATTTTCTCTTTATGTTTCTGAATATTTGTGATTTTTGTGGATTAGTGCTTGAATCTGTGTTATTGTGGATGTTTATTGTTGATTTGATTTGATTTGATGTTAATGAGGTGTTATTGATCTGATTTGTGGGTTGAATCTTAATGATCCTTTGAAAATTTGTGAAAATAAGTTTTAAAAGGGTGTTTGGGATTACTGCATAAGTTGGATTTGAGGTTTGTTAAGTGCTTGTGTGTTGTATGCAAGTATTGGTATCTGTTATTTGGGAGTATTTGTGCATCTGTTTGCAGGTTTTGTGGTCTTAAACACATTGATTCATAGATTGGCTATAAAATCTTCATAACTTGGTAAAATTGGCTAGGATTTTGAGGACACCTAGATCTAAGCATAGGTTAAGGGTAACAAGTGCTAAATCATAGCTAATCACACCAGGGTAGAGGGATTTGAGGCTTGAAATTGGATCAAGTGTCAAGTATATCATCAAACTGTTTCTGCATATTGTTCTTTGTTCATCAGTAACTTTTTATGCTTTGATCTTGCTATTTACTTTGATTCAGTGTTTGATTCTTGTTGCTTTGTGTTCATTGTTAGTTTATATAGCTTGTGTGTGCATCTGGTTAAGTTTGGTTGGCTTATTTTGCTGAAATCTGCTTATTAAGTGCTTAACTGCTTATTTGCATATCTGGTGCTTATCTGGTGACTGTTTGGCTTATTGTGGCTTATTGTGTGGATCATTTTGTGATTTTATTGTTGCTATTGACTCCTTGTGGTTCACTGATCACAAGGGTGCCTTTGTTTCCAATTGAATCAAACCAGAACTCTCAAATAAGCTTGGTCAATTAGTCAAAGCAGTGGGAACTCCTTTCCCCTACTGGTTGCCACTGATAGTGCATTTTTGGTGTCAGCTTATCAATAAGCTATAATAGCTTATTTTAACCAGCAACAACTTTGTTTTTGTAATAGGTGCTCATATTTTGACCCATTTGTTCATCCTGGAGCAATTGGGTGGTTGACTTTTAGGTTTGACTAGAAAACCAAGTCCTTTGACTTTTACATAAGCTCTTTTGTGCTTATTCTGACTTATTGCTTGTGCTTATTGGATATTTGTTGATTGATATTGCTTATTGAGTCCATTTGAAAGCTTTTGCAAGTTAAATCAGCTTCTGAGGTTGAGTATTTCTCAAAAACGACTATTTTGTCGTTTTGTGAATTTTTACTTTTCTATTTTCTGGCTTATTGAGTGAGCTTATTGAAAATTTCTTTTGACAGATCTCTTAAGCATCCAAAAAGAGGGTTGTGTGTTAAATTAGAGCTTATGGCATTAGCTTATGGCTTAATGGGCTGAAAAGCCCAATAAGAATAAGCTTTGTGTTCAATAAGCTGTGATAAGCACATTTTCAGCTTTTGGGCCTTTAGAGTTTTGTTCTTAGAACTGAATTTTAAGTCAGATAGGGCTTTTCCAAGTCAATTGGGCCAAGTTTGACTTTTTGGGCCCAAAAACCCATTTGTGTTGACTGTTTTTGGATTTGGCCCATTTGAGGGCCCATTAGGGGTATTATGGTAATTTCACTTTGATTTTCTGATTATTTAGGTTAAAATAAACTAGTTTGCAAATTTTTAGAATTTTTTATAATTTTTGGATTTTTATTATTATTTTATTATTATTTTATTATTATTTTTAAAATTTCACTTTTTCCAACTTTTTCCATTTTTCTTAGGTTAAATACATTAAAATAAGAATTTACCAACTTTTAGAATAATTTTATCACTTTTAGATTAATTTTTATAATTATTTTAAGTTTTAATAGTTTTTAAATCATTTTAAATAGTTTTTATTAGTTTTAAAATTTCTAAAAATAGTTTTTAATCATTTTAGGTCATTTTAGAGGTTTATCAATTGAAAAATCTTTATTTGGACTTTTTGATAATTTATTTGATTTTTAGGGCTTTAATTAGCATTTAAAAATTGAATATTTAATTATTTAAAAGGTTTGAAAAAGTTTTGATAATTGGTAAACTCTTAGTTTATTATTTTTTATTTTTGGTGAATTTTTGGTAATTTTTAGAATTTATTTTAATTTTGGTGATTTTTTAGGTTCTACGTCTTAACTTTCTAATAGTGATTTTGTGTTAATTTTTATTTTTACGACTTCGTCATTTTCTCTTCTAATCCCCTTCTAAACCAAATATTAATCTCAAATCTTGTACATCTTAGTCACACACATATACCTCCTTGGGAAACGAACTTAATTGGGTCATTAACACTTGATTTTTCCTAAAGTCATTTGTTCAATACTTACCGCTTGTACGCCTTTTTCCTAAAAGGTGTAATTTACCACAATCACTTTGGCGCCGCTGCCGGGGAGGTGTGTCGTGATTAATTTGAATTGTTGTTTTTAATATTAACCAAATAGTATTTGTATTAGTAGAACTCTACTAATACGTATTATCGGTTTTCTTGGTTTTTCTTGTACAAATATTATTACTATATTGTATTAAGTATCACAATAAATTTACAATATCTCCAAAAGTGTGAAAACACAACCTTAATTGGGATTTGATCTCCTAATTATTGTATTCGAATCTCAAACAAAAAGAAAAAGGCAAAAATAGATAAATACTTTCGTGAAGCTCGATTTTGAAAAATACAAACTATAAGGTGGGTATAAGGCGGGTATTATAAAATATACCCTAAGGAAAAAGGCTCTTAAGTGCTTCGCGCCGCCTCGTTTCCCCGCTTGCTTGTGAGTATTTTGAGATTGAAGGCTAATCGAGGGTTTTGCCGCCCAAAGTATTATTACGTATAATATATTTGCTTGGTTTTCTTTGTGATTAAACCCTATTGAACAATTTGGTTTTCACCAAAGTTCTAAAGTCATTCGAAGGCGTTCACTCCACGTGATCGTTTTCATTCCTTTGAGGCTTCTTTAATCAAGAGTTTGATTCAAGGAGAGATTTTGTAGATTGTTGTCTACTAAGATACACCAAAATCCAAAAAAATTAAATATCATCAAAAACACAAAAAAATTGAAAATTCACAAAACACCCAAAAAGAATCTTCTTTGCTCACCTCCCATTCTTCGTGAAGTTTATGATCACTCGTAATCAAGCAAAACGAGCTCGTAAACGTCTTCAAAAGCAAGCCAATCAAGAGACGTTGATTGTTGAAGAACCTCCAATTGTTGAACCTATTGTAGAACAAGAAGTCGTCATGGCTAATCGTACTATGATGGAGTTGCTACAAGCACCCACCAAGGGTTTTGGAGAGGCTATTGTAATTCCCGCCATCCTTGCGGAGAATTTCGAGATTAAGACGGGTTTAATGTCGATGTTGCTAGCAAATAAGTTTAGAGGTCACGAGAAAGACAACACGCATTACCATATTAGGAATTTCAACCGTCTCACCGCCACTAGCAAATTTAAGGATGTTCCACATGACGCCATTAAGATGATGTTGTTTCCATACTCGTTGGATGGACCCGCAAAAATTTGGCTCGAGAAAGAACCGCCAAATTCGATTTTGACATGGGCCGATCTCGTTTCTAAGTTTGTGAACAAGTTTTTTCCACCATCTAAAACAACACACTTAAAAAATGAGATTTCACGATTTGTGCAAAGAAATAATGAAAGTTTTTCAATGGCATGGGAACGATTTAAAGAGATGTTACATGAATTTCCACACCATGATTTTACGGAATTGCATCAAGTGGATACTTTTTATAATGGGCTTAATGATCATGAACGAGATTATTTGAATGCCGCCGCGGGTGGTAATTTTTTGTGCAAGACGACAAATGAAGCTTTACAAATCATTGAAAATAGATCTAAGGTTTATAACCCTCGTAACACACCGAGTGTTGCCAATATGGGTTCGTCATCTTTGTCACAATCGTCTCGTAGCATTAATGCCTTACGTGATGAAGCTAATGAGGAAAATCGGTTTTTTGATAGATTTGCTAATCTAATGTCCCATTGGAAGGCTCAAGAAGCTTCTAATTCCGCTTCGGTTAAAGCGGTTGCTAAGAGTTGTTTATCTTGTGGGGGAGCTCATGATCTTTCCGAGTGCATTACCGCGGATGGTAACACTTCGAGTGCTTATGTAGCAACGGGAACTTACAACCAAAACGGTCAAGGTTCCCGTCCAAATCAAGCTCCACCAAACCAAAATGTTAACAATTATCGAAACAACAACCAAGGTAATTACCAAGGCAACACACGCAATTACAACAAAGGGAATTATCAAAGTGGGAATGGACAAATCTCTAATCAAAATCAAAACCGTGATTTTCAAAACACTACACAAGGTTTTCAAAATGCTCACACTAAAAATTTGCAAGGAGAATTTTTGGATTATGCTAAAGCAAATGATGCTAAATTTGATAATATGCAACGTGAGATGATTAGCTTAAGGTCCGAGTTGAAAAACGAGCTTAAAACTGAACTTGCTAATGAACTTAAAACTCATGCAAACAAAATGGAAGGAAATGTCCAACGTCTTCAACAAAACCAACAAAAGATGGAATTAGGACAACATGAGATTAAGCAAGAATTATTAAAAGCGGATGCTAGGCAATCAAAATTTGAGGACCGAATGGCTAAGATGTTTGAAGCAATCATGTGTAAGCCCTCTTCTTCGGGTGGTATTCCTAGTGATACCATTAACAACCCGAGGGGAGAAATGAAGGTTATTACTACACGAAGTGGTAAAACTTTCAAGGAACCAATCTCTCGTACAAGAACTTCTAAGGAGAAGGAAATCGAGAAAGAACCCGAGGTGATGGTCGAAAAGGAGCACATTACAATCCCACGAAGTACCGCTCAAACCACACCTACGGTTGAAGGCCGTTGCCTAATGACCAACCCACACCACCTTTACCCTACCCTTCAAGACGTAACAAAGAAAAGGCACAAGAACGGAACAATTATCAATTTGAGCTATTTATGAAAATGTTTCGTGATATGCATTTTAACATAAGTTTTGCCGACGCTCTTATCATGATGCCTCGATTTGCCGCAAACTTCAAAAGTACGCTAAACAACAAAGAGAAGTTACAACAATCGTCTAGTTGTTCATCGGTTTTTCTTAGCCGCATACCACAAAAAGTCGGTGATCCCGGTAAATTTTTGATTCCGTGTGCAATTCAAGATATGGAGGAATGCTACGCCTTGGCCGATCTTGGCGCTAGTATTAATTTAATGCCTCTTGAGATTTTCAAATCGCTTTCGCTTCCGGCTCTTACTCCTTCGAACATGTCCATCGAGATGGCCGATCATTCTACGATTTTAGCATGTGGAGTAGCCGAGGACGTTTTCGTTAAAGTCGGAAAGTTTTACTATCCCGTTGACTTTATCGTTGTAGACATTCCTATCGATCGAAAAGTTCCTCTCATTTTGGGTCGTTCATTTTTGGATACATCAAGAGCACTTATCGATGTTCATGCTCGAAAAAACACCCTTCGTTTCAATGAAGAAGAACTTGTCATCAATGCAACACAAAACTCCAATCTTTCTCATGTCTATTCTATTGCGACTTTAAACCATGGTGATTCGACCAATGTCGTTTGCAAAGAATTTTCACCAAGAGTTTTAGGAAATGTCGCCAAAAACAATTTACCATTTCCTCCGCCGGTGGAGGTTATGAGTGTAAAGCCTACAAAGAAGAAACCATCAATACTTGAATCGAAAAATCCTTCGCCTAACCTCGAACATTCATTCTTGAAAAGTGTTGATAAATTGCCGGTTTCTACGGAAGATCTTTCGGATGATGAATATGTAGACCCCGATGGGGAGGTTTTCTTCGTCGATAAACGTTTTGAGAACTTGCCACCACCAAAACCAAAACGATTTACAAATGTGAGAATTTTTAGTGTGACTAACATCATCTTAGAAACACCAAATATTTTCGACATAATCAAAAAGGGTTTTCATAAGGAGAGTTCAAAAGATAAAAATGAAAAAGATCTTAAATGTGATTTAATCGATTTTTCTACAAATCTAACTCCGTCATCACCACGTGTTTTGAGTGCTACAAGCTCGTCTACTCCTTTTGACGACGCTTTGTGTGGTTTTAGTATGGGGGAAGCCCCTTATGTTCCCTCCCCTTTCTCCACCGAGGACGAGATATTTGATCCTGGAATTGCTTATATAAGGAAATCTCGGTCTTCCACCGATGCAATAAATGGAAAATCTTTTCATTTGATTGGTGCGAGTCTACCTCGAGTAGCTCAATGTTTTGACTTACCCATTGTCCCACCCTTCTATTTCTTCTCTCCTATTTTCTTCTACCCCATTGGGGTTTGTGTTGAAGAAGCGTTGTTTCGTCTTTCATCCGAAAACGAAGACGCTATCTTTGACCCCGGTATACGCTTATCGGGTTTTTAAAGTACTTCACGTACTTTTGGGCCTTGTTTATCATGTAAGCCCCACTAAAAATAGACCATACCATGATTTTCCCTAAATGTTCACATTTTGAGGGGATCGAGTCGAGCTCATGACTCGGTAATCAAAAACGAGGTGCCTCGTGGGGGAGATCCCATGCTTATCTTTTATGCTCACTATTCACTATAAGGGGACTTGTACCCTTTCAACTCGTTGTCTCGTGGTTGTTTGTGATTGTGTTATCTAGATCATCATCATCATCTACGATTGAAGACTCTCGTGTTCGTTTACGTGAGCCTCCATCGTTCGTTTGAAGAAGTTTTTCACGAATCCATGACATATCCTTTATTGTTCTAACAATTATCTTTTAGCATACTTAATAAACGGCTTTAGATATATTGTTGATCACCCTTTCCATGCTAGATCCTAAGCATTCGACTCTTCGTCTCTAGTATGGGGGTGCTCCACCTTTAGACTCGGAACATTGAGGACAATGTTTACTTTTAGTATGGGGGGTGAATAGATATTTGCTTTGCTACGCCCTCACGCTTTCCAATTTTCAATGTTTTGTTTTGCTAATAAGGCTAAAAATGGCCAAATTTTAAAATTTTTCTTAGTTTTCATAAGTGTTTTTAAGACACGAATGTATATTTTCCGATGGGTAGAATAAGAGTTAATTTTTGACTTGATGGGCATTTGGAGCCATTTACATTCCTTAACCCGCTCAATTCAAGTTTTGCTAGACTTTTATATAGGGAGCTTTAAAACACGAAAGTCTTAATTCATACGGGTTAAGAACAAGAACTTTTCGCAAGTTCCTATAATTGATTCTAGAAAGTCACTTATCAAGGGAACTATAAAACGCATTCTCTAAACTTGAAAAAGTCCAAGAAAGTGCAAGATCCTATAGGTGGCTTGAAAACCCAAAACTTTGATTTGATATAGTCTTAATGAAAGCTAATCCAAATTTAGCTTAATTTTGACTTGCATGGCTAAGTATTCACGAGTCTATTTAATTAGAGGTCTTTATATAGTGAAGAACGAGAAATGATAGAGTTAGACAAGTGATCATGCTAAACGTAGAACATGAAAATGTTCTTTCAAAAACTCATATGTTTTTAATTGTGGCTTTTTCTTCCCATAAGATCAATGCATTAGGAATAAATCATAATTGCAATAAGTAAGGTCGTACGATTTGAAAGGTTACTTAGCCTCTAGCGCAAGATCGTTTAAAAGTTGCTCGGGGTTGAATAGAGTTCATAGCCAAGGCATAACTTATTGAAGCGGGACGCGAAGATTGGCGATTATCCAAAAAGGCCCTAACAAGGCATGAGGAGCTCTATTTTTGCTAAAGATCCAAAGATGATGTGAAGTATCATTATTCCTAAATCAATATGAAGGATCAAGACACACGACGAGAAGCAATTACTCCCCTAAAGAATGGAGAAAGTCTATCCAAAAAGACCCTAACAAGGTATGAGGATAAATATATCCAAGTCCGAAAAGGAGGCGGATCGTTGTATATCAAAATCCAAAGTAAAGATTGAAGAAAAATGATGAAGTCGTGGTCCTATATGAAGAATCTCTCAAAAACGTCAAGTGAAGAAATTCCAAATATAAGAAGAGAAGACCATAATTTCAAGAACGTCTTCCCATGATTTGAAGTATGAAGTACATGCCAAATATCGGTCCGAGAAAGGTCTCAAATCGTGAAACGAGTTATGCCAAGATATGAACTTAAGGAGATACACGAGAAGCCGTTTTAAAAGATTTTGTCCTTCGGCTAACTATTGATCAAATCGTGCTACTTTTCTTTCGGACTAATAACTACTCAAATAAGTCAATATGAATCACTTGTGATCCATGACAAATAGATAAAAAATGCTAGTAACCCATTTCCTTTTATAATAACTAGGATTGCGGGGAGAAAAAGTATTACACAATTTGGACGTATGAGTAGTGTTAGCATTGTGACTTGTACCAACAATGATCTTGTTTTTGCACTTAGCATGGAATGTATGACAATCAAGGATGACGAAGTTTACTCTAAGGGACATTTACTTGTTTCTATTCTTTGACCCTAAAAGTCACCTTTTGTGATGAAAATCATACATTATGTCTTTACACATCTTCGTAAAATGTTGCAAGTCTTTTTACTCTTCAATAAAGGTTAATAAAATTTGAACTTTGGTAATGCTTAGATACTTTATTCTAGCATTGCGTGAGGGAACGGCAATGGCTTAGTATGGGGGAGTGATGAGATGGCATTTATACATGATCTCATCGTTCTTTTCGGGCTTTAAATGCATAAAAATGTCATAAACTACCATATATATGCTTGTGTTTGTTTACTTGTGTATTTTAGGTATGGATATCGTGAAAAAGACAAAAGATCACAAGTTACAAGGAAAAACGGACACGAGAAACAAAGCCGTACAAAGAACCGGGCCCTAATCATGGAATTTTCAACAAATACCCTTGAAGACTTGAAGAAAAACAAGATTGATCCTCATTTATTGAAGAAATGACACTTAAAACCCTTGTATATTCATAATTACAAGTTTGGTACCTTAAGTTTGTCAAAATTACACAAAAGGTCCCTCAACTTTGAAGAAATGGCAAGATTAGTCCCTCAACAAATCAAAATTGCCAAAAATGGTCCCTCATGAAGTCAAAGTTACAATGAAGACCTTTGAAGATCAACAATGTCCAAAATCAGCCCTTAAATTATCCAAAAATGTCAAAAATAACCCTTGATAACCTTTTTCCAAAGTTTGGTGCCAAAAGTGACAAGTGGTGAAAGTTATTAACAAAGGGAATACGTTTTGTAAGCTGAAAGATCTTGTTTACCAAAAATACCAAAGAACAAGGACTGAAAGTGTGCATTTGAAACATTTAAACACAAAAATGCGCCAAACACACACTTTTCCCCCAAAATCGGATCAAACACTTCACTGTTTACCATTCTTCACCCCCAGATTTTACTCCACTTAAACTTAAGGTAAAAATCAATTACCTTTGCACATGTGTGATTCACACATGCAGAAACCTATCCCAACCTTAAAACCCTTAATCCGACTCACTATGGACCCCACCCCCAATTCCCGTTTAACCAATCACATGACACCTTGGCCTCCAAGTTATCTGACATGGCAAAATCAACAGCTATCCTTCCTTGCTTCATTCCAAAGCTAAAATGAACAGCCAAGATCATTTTGGACAGCTCACACCAAGAATTCGTCTAGAAGACTCAAGGGCATTTAGGGAAATTCAGTTCTAGGGTTTGTGAATAGTGTTAGCCAGGCATTTGCCTATAAAAGGAGACCTCAACATGTGAGAGTCCCTTTGTTCCAGATTTTAGCTTTTAATCTTTGTAATTCCTTTTTATGAAATAAAGTTTAAATTTCTTAAAATTCTGAGTTTTAATCTGTTATTTATAAAAGTTTGGTGTTTGAGAAGCTAAAATCTGAGTTCCATTTATATGTTTGAAGGTTTTTGAGGCAAGGTTTTAGTTGATAAAGCTTGGGTTTCAAAAATCAGAAAGTTGGCATTATATTTGATCTCACTTTGTGTTTGTTCATCTTAGCAGCATTGGAAGCTGGTTCTTGTTTTGCTAGTACCTCAGCTCAAACAATCCAGGGCCTGGATGTAGGTCTTGGAGGTTTGCACCTTCTTCCCTTTTCATTTTCTCTTTAAGTTTCTGAATATTTGTGATTTTTGTGGATTTGTGCTTGAATCTGTGTTATTGTGGATGTTTATTGTTGATTTGATTTGATTTGATGTTAATGAGGTGTTATTGATCTGATTTGTGGGTTGAATCTTAATGATCCTTTGAAAATTTGTGAAAATAAGTTTTAAAAGGGTGTTTGGGATTACTGCATAAGTTGGATTTGAGGTTTGTTAAGTGCTTGTGTGTTGTATGCAAGTATTGGTATCTATTATTTGGGAGTATTTGTGCATCTATTTGCAGGTTTTGTGGTCTTAAACACATTGATTCATAGATTGGCTATAAAATCTTCATAACTTGGTAAAATTGGCTAGGATTTTGAGGACACCTAGATCTAAGCATAGGTTAAGGGTAACAAGTGCTAAATCATAGCTAATCACACCAGGGTAGAGGGATTTGAGGCTTGAAATTGGATCAAGTGTCAAGTATATCAGCAAACTGTTTCTGCATATTGTTCTTTGTTCATCAGTAACTTTTTATGCTTTGATCTTTCTATTTACTTTGATTCAGTGTTTGATTCTTGTTGCTTTGTGTTCATTGTTAGTTTATATAGCTTGTGCGTGCATCTGGTTAAGTTTGGTTGGCTTATTTTGCTGAAATCTGCTTATTAAGTGCTTAACTGCTTATTTGCATATCTGGTGCTTATCTGGTGACTGTTTGGCTTATTGTGGCTTATTGTGTGGATCATTTTGTGATTTTATTGTTGCTATTGACTCCTTGTGGTTCACTGATCACAAGGGTGCCTTTGTTTCCAATTGAATCAAACCAGAACTCTCAAATAAGCTTGGTCAATTAGTCAAAGCAGTGGGAACTCCTTTCCCCTGCTGGTTGCCACTGATAGTGCATTTTTGGTGTCAGCTTATCAATAAGCTATAATAGCTTATTTTAACCAGCAACAACTTTGTTTTTGTAATAGGTGCTCATATTTTGACCCATTTGTTCATCCTGGAGCAATTGGGTGGTTGACTTTTAGGTTTGACTAGAAAACCAAGTCCTTTGACTTTTACATAAGCTCTTTTGTGCTTATTCTGACTTATTGCTTGTGCTTATTGGATATTTGTTGATTGATATTGCTTATTGAGTCCATTTGAAAGCTTTTGCAAGTTAAATCAGCTTCTGAGGTTGAGTATTTCTCAAAAACGACTATTTTGTCGTTTTGTGAATTTTTATTTTTCTATTTTCTGGCTTATTGAGTGAGCTTATTGAAAATTTCTTTTGACAGATCTCTTAAGCATCCAAAAAGAGGGTTGTGTGTCAAATTAGAGCTTATGGCATTAGCTTATGGCTTAATGGGCTAAAAAGCCCAATAAGAATAAGCTTTGTGTTCAATAAGCTGTGATAAGCACATTTTCAGCTTTTGGGCCTTTAGAGTTTTGTTCTTAGAACTGAATTTTAAGTCAGATAGGGCTTTTCCAAGTCAATTGGGCCAAGTTTGACTTTTTGGGCCCAAAAACCCATTTGTGTTGACTGTTTTTGGATTTGGCCCATTTGAGGGCCCATTAGGGGTATTTTGGTAATTTCACTTTGATTTTCTAATTATTTAGGTTAAAATAAACTAGTTTGCAAGTTTTTAGAATTTTTTATAATTTTTGGATTTTTATTATTATTTTATTATTATTTTTAAAATTTCACTTTTTCCAACTTTTTACATTTTTCTTAGGTTAAATACATTAAAATAAGAATTTAGCAACTTTAAGAATAATTTTATCACTTTTAGATTAATTTTTATAATTATTTTAAGTTTTAATAGTTTTTAAATTATTTTAAATAGTTTTTATTAGTTTTAAAATTTCTAAAAACAGTTTTTAATCATTTTAGGTCATTTTAGAGGTTTATCAATTGAAAATGTTTATTTGGACTTTTTGATAATTTATTTGATTTTTAGGGCTTTAATTAGCATTTAAAAATTGAATATTTAATTATTTAAAAGGTTTGAAAAAGTTTTGATAATTGGTAAACTCTTAGTTTATTATTTTTTATTTGTGGTGAATTTTTGGTAATTTTTAGAATTTATTTTAATTTTGGTGATTTTTTAGGTTCTACGTCTTAACTTTCTAATAGTGATTTTGTGTTAATTTTTATTTTTACGACTTCGTCATTTTCTCTTCTAATCCCCTTCTAAACCAAATATTAATCTCAAATCTTGTACATCTTAGTCACACACATATACCTCCTTGGGAAACGAACTTAATTGGGTCATTAACACTTGATTTTTCCTAAAGTCATTTGTTCAATACTTACCGCTTGTACGCCTTTTTCCTAAAAGGTGTAATTTACCACAATCACCTGACTTCCTCAATACAATATGTTCAAACAGTGTGGAGGTCGGGCCTAAGCTTCTGTGACAAGTCCACACAAACTGAACCGGGGCGGCTTCCCCCATAGATCTATTAATTTTACTAGCGGTTAACCCATCATACGTTAATTACGGTCCATAATTGAGGCTTTAACAATGGCAATCACTTAATGCAATTTAAAGGCAACCACGGGTCCATTCAAAGAGGGACAAGAATACCATAAAAGACTTGTGTTCTAAGTTTATAAAAACATGTATTCCCCCTCGCGGGTTTAAAATCATTTAATAATTAGTATAAAGCGAGGCTATAGACTCACCTTAGCCAGTAGTGGTAATGAAACGATCGCCAACGATAGATGATGTCTTTCAAATACAAGAACTGCAACCTATCAAATTAAGTGCGTTCATTAACAATAGACTCGAGAAATAAACCATACATAAGCATATAAAACTCGGCTCATAAAATCACGACAACTCGAGAGAAAATGATACAAGTGATACTATTACACTCTCCTATATGTTCATTTTATTATTCTATGCCTTTATTAAAAATCTGCCGAAACATACCGAATGTCCAAGCCGTTTTCCCAAACTTAGACACGTCAAAACTTTATGATACTACCTGAGGAACTCACATACTATATGTAGGAAGTCCTCCCAAGAGCCCATCAAAAGATTTTACTTCTAAAGTTCCCTGCCCGACACATCTTTGATTTACAAAATCCGGAAAGTTTAGCGACCTTGACTTACGAAACCATTTTGACCATTCTAAACAACTCCATTTAGAAAACCGACACTTGTTTCTAAAAATAGACTCAAAACACTAAACTTTGAGCCTGAGAACAGCCCTTGAATCATTTTTTAACTCATTTTATAGTCCCCGAGATTCGATCTAAATATCGACAACAATTTTCGGATCGTGTCAACACTCGTCTCCCGGTACACGAAAATCAAACTAGTGTATATTCCACCTCGTTTGGAGTTGGAAGGCCTACTTTATATCAAATCGAAGCTAACGAAATTCTCTACAACATAATACAATAATATCAATCTATTTTCAGACTTAGCACCCCCGAAAATGGCCTCAAACCTACTGCCCAAAATCACCTTTCAAAATCTCTTACAAAATCAAGTTTTTGATCAAAACCAATCATTTTTATCATCATTCTAACATTCTAATATCACCATAAACCCATCCTAACACTCCTAAATCACTTGTATGTACAAATCTAATAAATCAAACTCAAAAATTCAACTATGTAAACACACCACTATGTAATATAATAATATTAACACCTATTTATTCCTTCAAAATGAATCAAACATGTATAGTTCATCAAGAAAATAAATTTTTGAAAAAAAGTTAATACATGTTGAAGAAAATCATACCAATGTGATCACAAGATCAAAACTAAGGTGGGTCTTGTTTTAGTTTGGATTGAATCAAAGCTAAAATCAAATTTTTTGATGAATTGTGTGTGTTGTGGTGTACGGCCAAAAAGAAAGGGAAGAATAAAATGGTGGATTTTATTTTTTTATTGATTTTTAAATGAAAAGTTGCTAGTGGAAAATATATATATAGTATAAGGTTAGGGTAGTTTTTGCCAATTTGTAATAGTTTTGGTCCAAAATGGAATAAAATAGTTTAAAAGGGTAGAAAATATAAATTGTAATTTTTGAAATATTTACGAGACTCGGGTTTCGTAAAAATACTTTTTAAAAGTTTAAACGCACACGAAAAATAATAATATAACGACTCGATACGTAATTAAAACGATATCGTCGAAAGTATTAATTATCGAAACGATCGATAATAAAATATAAAATTTTTGGCATCCGTCGGTATTGTGATCACTAGTAGTCCTCGTTACTTGTCAAAATATTAAAATATAATATTTAATATCGGTTTCAACTTAAACCGTTAAACATAATAATATTTAACGTTATAAAATACTTCAAAATAATTGAAAATATAATTAAATTATGACCTTATTTTTACGGGTTTTACATCCTCACCACCTTAAGGGAGCGACGTCCCGGAGCTCAACTCTCCTCATACTCGAGTTGTTCACTACCCGGAAGGATGAGGGCATTCCTTATAAAGAAGTCCTCACGTTCCCACGTGAATCTCGATCCACGATCTCCACTAGTTCTTTTACAAAACGCAATTTGTTGTCAAATTGTATCTCACCAAAAAGGAATAAATAAATCCTTATCCATCAGTCACCCGTCAAGCTCGACACATGAAAATTTTATGAATCACACGAAGCTCATTCGACGAAAAGAATAGATGACAGGATTTTCGGGTAAGCCCATTTAAAAGGAAGGTTGCAATTTAAAGGATAGCCACTGGCCAGATAGCCATGGACACACATAAAAAAGAACTAACAAGAAAAACATTTTCGTCATCGGAGGGTGCTCACACGCGGGTCCCTACTCAAAAGATAATACAAAGACACCATCTCACTTTCGCCAACGCGCATTAAAGTCTCAATAAACATCGTCGTTGAAAGTCAAAAAGATATTACATAATATGTGTTCTACATGATCGGATGTCATCGGATGATGCCGTCTCAAGTTCTCACAACTTACGATCATTTGACTAGATCACACACCATACAAGTACATAAAAGAAAAGGTCGAACATAAACATCAAGTATAGATCTCCACCGTTAATCATCGAGAAAACCTTGAACGAACCCTTGATAATAACCACTTGATCTCAAGAGTCTTTCCACTTGCGGTGTCGGCTTCAACATACTCCTCGAGATTGTAACGAATTTATTAACTCCATTCATTAAGAGATTCGGTCCATTGGTGAAGATTCTCAATATAACGCATAAATCCTGGTGACACTTATCGTTTCTTCTTATATACTGCTTCCCGAGATTCATTTTATACTCAGAATAAAATAGTGATCTTCAATACGAGGAACAGAACGAGATAAAAAGAAATTCAATAAACGCATAAACGGACAAGATATGGTAAAATGATTTAAGGTTAACGATCGACGAGGGATCTCGAATCACATAACCATAAAACATAATAATTCACAATACTAGAAAAATGAGAGCGAAGAATGAATTAAATATTAACATTAAAATAACGTTTGTCACAATTATCCGTCCAGGATTTGTATTACCTTAAAACTCAGTTGAGGTACCTTCTTGATAAAGATGATATATTAAAAATAGAAGTAAAATAGTTTCAAAATTTATTTTGGTCGTCTTAAGAAACTTTGAAAGAATGACATGAATTTATTAATTAAACTCGTATTGATGGTTACGATTTAGAAAATATTATTTCCAAATTAAATCATTATTAGGAATATAAATTCAACTGGTAATTTCATAACATGAAAAGTAAAGTATGATAAGTCAATTAGTTCAAAAGATAGAGCATAGTTTCATTTTAAACATTAGTTTTAGTTATACAAAAGATGATGTATAAATTTGTCCTTTTACTTGATGGTTATTTCGATAATTATAAATCATTGGGAAATGTCTAAAAGTTCCATAAAAATTTTATAATACGTTGTAGAAATACATAAAGGTGCTTATTATTTCAAAATAAACATGGGATATATTCGGTTTCAAAATGTGACAACATAATAAACGAATACGAATGGAATTAATAGTCAACAATCAGTACGAAATCAACGGTACAAAAGGGGACGAAACAATGTCGTATTAATTCTTAAAGAGAAAATAAAATAAAGGCATTGATGGTATGACGATAAGAGATAATAGATTAAACAAGTTGTCAATTTTGTTAGTGCGGTCGGTAGTTCACCAACATCAGCTCATTAACTTAGCGGCGGTCGATACACGATCGGAAATAAGATCCATACAAAAATTTTAATCAAAGAAAATTCCTAATAACCACTTGTAATTAAAACAAATCAAATGAACGATGTTAGTGTTTAAAGAGAGAAGTCAAAGCACGGTTCACAAGAGTGGATTTCGAGACAAACGAGAGTGACGGACGTCATCCCGGATATACGGAAATCACTCTAGTGATAATTCATTATTCACGTGCGGAGACATTCCAAAGATCTACCCAGTCGCATAAAGAAGATTGGACGAGAAGGAAGGATAAAACATCGAGACTTTCAAGTCATTTATCAACAGTCAGTTATTAGACGAACGGTCAAAAGAAATCAGTTATAAGACAAAATGAAGTAACAAGTGGAAAAACGATCGTCGAGTAAAAACGTATTCGTAAACGCGTAATTCGTTCAAGAAAAAGGTAAGAAAACGTATGCGGATGCATAGAAATTGCGCTACTTGCATAAAATATAAAGGTTTTTAAAACTTCTTTTCACCTTATTTCATTTTATTTATCTTTATCATAAATACAAGTAAAAAGTTGATTATTATCAAGATTTTTAAGGTGACTACTATTCAGCCTAGCATGGCTCCTTCTAAATTAGACATAGGTGATCAGGCCATGTATAATTTAGAAATAGCAATGCAATGCTCAGTTTCGTCGAAAAATGTTACGTTTCTTATGTTTATATATAAACCATGCCATTTGTAAAATGGAATATAAAAATATTTTATAAATTTATAGGATACAAGTAATTTGTGAGATACTCAATAAGCAACTTTTGATATCACGAAAAGTTTTTTATAAGACCAAAGTAAAAACAAATGGTGAAAATAATCGTAAAACCATATCAGATTCATTTATAAGGTGACATTATGACAACGTATAAAGTAGCCAAAGTTTTGCAAAAAGTGGCAATAGTAGCTCATAAAACAACCAATGAAATTGTTACAAGTTGTTAAGGTTTCAAAAGGTTATAAGCTTTAGACGGAAACGCCATGAGACACGTGATGAGAATGTCGACGAAGAATGTGAAGGCAAAACTTCAAAACTCAACCCAAATCAGTGGAAGGTTAGAAGAAAATAAAATAACATCGAATGACAAATGAGTCATATATATAAAAAGAATAAATCAATCCATATGTGTATTCTATGTAAGATACTCGACACACCATGCTTTTAAGAAAGTATGTTATTCGTTTTCAAATTACACCATTAATCCGGTAATTGCTAATCCTGTAATGTTTCTATTTTTAAACATTTTCACATGCAACTAGTATTCGTTAGTTATAAAATAATATTTGTTAAAATTTTACAATCTCAACTGAAATCAAAACTGCTTAGAAACGTTTAAAACCCATGTTCCGAATTTTCTATCAGATTTGACTTTTAAATATAAGCCGATTAATTGACCCGATAAACGACATCTCCAAGACTCGGAGTCTAAAGCATTTTGATGCAAAACGACGTTTCAGACGACTTTCTAGTTTTACCCGAAACCTGAAACCCAATACAAATTGACCAAAATACCCCTGCAAGTTCTGTGCAGGTTTGACTATTTTATTTTAAAAACGCAGGTTTTACTCTTAAGTTTTGACCTGTTTATACTGCCCCTGCATTTTCTCCATTAAATTTATTTTTCGACACTTCCTAACCACTCAATATATATATATACACATGTCTTGTGGATTTTACAACAATGAAAAATAAATCTTGTAATAAGCACTAAGTAAAAGTATAACAAAATGAATGACTGGAGATGCTTCAAGGTATCCAACACGAAATTTAGGAAGCAAAACGGTAAATGACGTTCATAATTTAAGTTTCAAGGTGCAATGTAAGCAAATTTCCTTGGTGCCACGATTGTCCAAAAACACAAAACATAACAAGAAAAGAATGGAACATTCATAGGTTGCGTTCCGGGAGCTGTAAAATCGTATTCCAATCTAGCGCCATAATCAAGACGATGATTTATAAAATGACGATGACGTTACCGAGATATAAGCGAACAATACACTTCGGAGTCGATACATATAAATGTCAACGAATTAAATCTTCGCATGTCGTGTAAAACGGTGATAAAAATCAACAAAATATTATGAAAAATCATGATATTATTCAACACGATAATAGGAAGTGCTTCAAAATGTGCGACTCACATGATGGCGTTTAATCTTTTCTAGGGACACATTGAGCTACACAATGGTCTAGATATTACGTTTCAAGACGTCCAAGCACAAACAGCCAGAAGACGATTTGGATATCTATATAGATATCTCAAAGGGTTAAACAATGAACATAGCACACGCAGATGAGGGTATGTAAGGTCATAATATAAAATTTTTCAATAAAAGCAATTTAAATATTTCAAAAATAAATACAGATGATCTTGGAAATTCATTGTATTTATTTAAGTTAATCATTAATAAATGATAAAATTTTATCGAAAAGTTTAACTACATAAATATATATCGATAAAGGGATCCTAGATATAAATATATATCCATAAATGGATCATAGTATTTATTTATAAATACTTGCCAATAAGGTATACGTAATAACGCATACTAAAGTGGTAATCCCAGAAGTACCTTGAACCTGAAGTCACGCGAAGTCATGTGCACCGACTCTTTGAAAAGTAAAAACTGACAGTTATAGTTTTGGTTTTTAAAATAAAGACCTAGTTCTCTATAACTCATGGCTCTGGTACAAATCTTTAACACCCCCAAATTTATACGCAGCGGAATACATCTTTGGGTGCTAAACAATGATACAATAACACATAATTTATAAAGAACGACTCGAAAAGAGACGTTTCAAATTTATCGTTCCTAAAACATTTATCAGAGTAGCGTAGTCCCAAGTAATCGTTACCAAAATATAAGTTAAAACAACATATTAGCTTGTTTTAAAAATGGAACGATAAATAAATCAAAGAGTTTGAACAACAAAAGCAGTACACAACTTCATTCCCGTGACCTCCAAGCTTCCACTTCATGATTACCTGAAATACATGTGAGTAAAACAATCAACACAAATGCCGAGTGAAATCTATAGGTTTATGTAATCAATTTGAACACAAGCAAAGATTATAAGTTTGTGGCATGCTTAATAAGCATCGAATAATAATTTGCATCAACAATGATAATTGTATATAGCATAAATTGCAATAAGCTCATGGAACCGAGCCCTTAGACACTCCCATATCAGTCTAACAAGACGAGAGATTCATTAATTGTCGGTTACCTCCAGATTATTGGTACATTGCCGTATACCTGACTTCTCAATACAATATGTTCAAACAGTGTGGAGGTCGGGCCTAACTTCTGTGACAAGTCCACACAAACTGAACCGGGGAGGCTTCCCCCATAGATCTATTAATTGTACTAGCGGTTAACCCATCATAGGTTAATTAACGGTCCATAATAGAGGCTTTAACAATGGCAATCACTTAATGCAATTTAAAGGCAACCACGGGTCCATTCAAAGAGGGACAAGCATACCATAAAATACTTGTGTTCTAAGTTTATAAAAATATGTATTCCCATTTAATAAATAATATAAAGCGAGGCTATAGACTCACCTTAGCAAATAGTGGTAATGAGACGATCGCCGACGATAGATGATGCCTTTCAAATACAAGAACTGCAACCTATCAAATGAGGTGCGTTCATTAACAATAGACTCGAGAAATAAACCATACATAAGAATATAAAACTCGACTCATAAAACTCGAGAGAAACGATACAAGTGATTCTATTACACTCTCCTATATGTTCACTTTATTATTCTATGCCTTTAATAAAAATCTGTCGGAACATACCAAATGTCCAAGCCGTTTTCCCATACTTAGACACATGAAAACTTTAGATACTACCTGAGGAACTCACATACTATATGTAGAAAGTCCTCCCAAGAGCCCATCAAAAGATTTTACTTCTAAAGCTCCCTGCCCGACACATCTTTGATTTAAAAATTCCGGACAGTTTAGCAACCTTGACTTACGAAACTATTTGACCATTTAGAAAACCGACACTTGTTTCTAAAAATTAGACTCAAAACACTAAACTTTGAGCCTGAGAACAGCCCTTGAATCATTTTGAAACTCATTTTGTAGTCCCCGAGATTCGATCCAAATATCGACAACAGTTTTCGGATTGTGTCAAAACTTGTCTCCCGGTACACGAAAATCAAACTAGTGTATCTTCCACCTCGTTTGGAGTTGGAAGGCCTACTTTATATCAAGTCGATGCTAACGAAATTCTCTACAATATAATCCCATAATATCAATCTATTTTCAGACTTAAGACCCCCGAAAATGGCCTTAAACCTACTGCCCAAAATCACCTTTCAAAATCACTTACAAAATCAAGTTTTTGATCAAAACTAATCATTTTTATCATCATTCTAACATTCTAATATCACCATGAACCCATCCTAAAACTCCTAAATCACTTGTATGTACAAATCTAATAAATCATACTCAAACATGCAAACACACCACTATGTAATATAGTAATATTAACACCTATTTATTCCTTCAAAATGAATCAAACAAGCATAGTTCATCAAGAAAATAAATTTTTGAAAAAATGTTAATGCATGTTGAAGAAAATCATACCAATGTAATCACAAGATCAAAACTAAGATGGGTCTTGTTTTAGTTTGGATTGAATCAAAGTTAAAATCAAAATTTTTGATGAATTGTGTGTGTTGTGGTGTACGGTCAAAAAGAAAGGGAAGAGGGAAATGGTGGATTTTATTTTTTTATTGATTTTTAAATGAAAAGTTGCTAGTGGAAAAAATATATATAGTATAAGGTTAGGGTAGTTTTTGCCAATTTGTGATAGTTTTGGTCCAAAATGTAATAAAATAGTTTAAAAGGGTAGAAAATATAAATTGTAATTTTTGAAATATTTACGAGACTCAGGTTTCGTAAAAATACTTTTTTAAAGTTTAAACGCACACGAAAATAAATAATATAACGACTCGATACGTAATTAAAACGATATCATCGAAAGTATTAATTATCGAAACGATCGATAATAAAATATAAAATTTTTGGCATCCGTCGGTATCACTATCACTAGTAGTCCTCGTTACTTGTCAAAATATTAAAATATAATATTTAATATCGGTTTCAACTTAAACCGTTAAACATAATAATATTTAACGTTATAAAATACTTCAAAATAATTGAAAATAGAATTAAATTATGACCTTATTTTTACGGGTTTTACAATTCCCTTGGTCGTGTCACATCATTTTCAGTGACGATTCCCCAATCAAGTGGACCTTGTTCAATTAACTTAATCATATGTCTCCCACTGGGTCTACAGATAATATATGACTTCATTCGGCCTAACCATGCGTCAAATAGATCTTTGATGAGCAATGGTGGACGAGTATCAATACCCGATATGACGGATAGGTCAGTAACCGATGGCATTGTCGGCATTACTGAGTGAGGATTCATTTTGTGATCACATGAAAAAGATTACTGAATGATTGAGCAATGAAATAAAGGATTACGTAGATGATATACCTTGTATTGAGGACAAAGTCTCTAAGCTCTGGCGTCAAGAAGTACTTACATCATGCGATCTGTAACACCTGGTAATTTTCCCTACTTTGTAAAATGACTATTTTACCCTTTGACTTTTTATTTAGTCAACTATGTGATTTAACTGTGTTGGAACCGGGAAGTTATCCCGCGTTTTCTAAAAAACTGTTTGCTGACGAGTAATGACCTGACACTGTGCTCAGTCATTATTCTGAACATTTTCTATGAACCTGACCAAAGTGCTGAGACGGTCAATGAATTGACGATAATCCATGAGATTATTCGTTATCTGTGAATTATGTGCTTAACTGTTTAGATTTTAATAGCGTGATCGTATTTTCATGAGCAGCGTATTTAAATATTTCTGTATATGTTTATATATGCCTGTATTTTAGTATTTTTTTATTTATAGTAATAAATCGTATTTACTGTGAATATTTAATTAACGTGTCGCGTTTTCGTATTTTACGTCGTTTTTACGTTTAACCGTCGTTAGCGTGCATAAAATACTTTACCAATCATAAAATATCAGTTTTCGTCGAAAAATCGTAAATTTAATATATTTTGTCAAATTCTTATGTTTTACGTAATTTTAAACTTAACTATATACTTTTTGATATTTACCTAAAACTAACTAACTTTTTTACCTTAAACCTTTTAACTAATTACCATAGTAAAAAATTTGAAAAATTTACCCCCATATGGGACCTCATAACCGACCAAAAACAAGCACCATGTGCATGATCTTACACTTTGCCATATTTGGCTTAAGGTTACATATCTTACACACCTTAACTTACTAACCAAAACCACCTCAAATAATTCATTATTCACTTCACTTTCACTTCAAAAAAAAAACACACATATCTCTCCTCCTCTCTCAAAACACACGGCACACAAACACAAACACTTTCCACCATTGTTGATTTCTAAAAGCTTCATTTTACCAAGAATTAACACAAAGCAAAATCACCCTAGAGTTTGTACAAGCATAAAGAAGAATGGTCTTTCTTGGTTTATTGATTTGA
Source organism: Glebionis coronaria (assembly GCA_025667525.1). Taxonomy (NCBI): domain Eukaryota; kingdom Viridiplantae; phylum Streptophyta; class Magnoliopsida; order Asterales; family Asteraceae; genus Glebionis; species Glebionis coronaria. The sequence goes on along the minus strand of CM046882.1, from coordinate 125,538,628 downwards.
GTAGTTTTTGGGTTGAAGTTGTAGAGTAGAGTTCTTGTTGATTATTAGTGGGTTAGAGCGTAGATCGGGTCGTTGTGATTACGTAGAATCGTTACTCAAGGTTACTTCTTAAACCTTTTTCATCTTTTCATTTTCCATGCATAATCTTTGTAGATCTATGCATGCATGTTACTCATCAAGTATTTTCTTGAAATAAAATGATAAAAACTATTTTGGTCATGAAATATTTTTTAGATTTATGGAAATTATGTGTGGATCTATTAGATCCATACATGAAAATGGTTTAATTAAAAGACTTTGATTTTGTTGGTGTTTATGAAAATGGTTTAATTAAAAGACTTTGATTTTGTTGGTGTATATTTTGGATTTGTGAACTTGAAGAAAAATCTTTGATTTTGTTGGTGTTTATGAATAATTGGAGGGAACTAGTAGTGTTACTACTAGCGGTTACGTTTGAAAATGGTCGAAAATGAGTTTTTACGAAAAACATACAATCTGTCCGATTTTTATAAGAGGCGTAGAGGGTCGTAAAAATTGTTTTGACACTTGTTTACTACCATATTATGAAAATATAAGTTAATACCTTCGTTTCGATATTTTATGGACTAAAAACGGAGCTAAAATGAGTAAGATGTGGTCGTTTAGAGTTCGTTGTCGGAAAACATAATTTTTGGAGAAAAACACTATAAGTGGTTGCTGTCCAGATTTTTAAAGTGGTCGAAACGACATTTTCGAGTTAAACGGAGTTGTTTTAAGTGTCGAAATAGTTACTAAATGGTATGTATGAATGTTGGACTTGTTTTGTAAAAGCGTATTAGCGCGAAATGTGAGTACTTGGTGTAACGTTAAAAGTTTGAACGTTGGAAGTGGAAATTGATACTATTGCGGGAAAATGACTTGTTGAAACATTGTGATTGACAAATTGTTGAAATAGGGGTTTTAGGACGAGATTTGAGTACTTACTAAAAATGGCAAATTTTTACGTGACGCCGAAAGGCTGCCGAATTTTTGTTAGAAATCATGTAGGAAAATTTGTTAAGATAAATTTTGGTAAATTAAAATTTACGCCGAAAGGCTGTCGAAATTTCGTCAAGTCAAAAATAAATATTTTTGCCTAAGTATATATATACTGTAATGTTTATAACGATATAACATTTACAAGTCACGATTTTAGCAACAAAATATATACTTGATTGATGAGTAACGTACGCGATGAACTAATGTGACTTATTTGCTAGCGCCTAAACTATAGTATTATATTTAGGTTGTTGCTAGAGTTGCTCGCTACTATTTGATCATACTTTTGCGGTTTGAATCGTTGCTTGAGGTGAGTTTATAGATCCCTATTAAACTGTTTTATATGTTTAATGTTTTGGGATGTGATAAATGCTTTGATGCTTGCTTCTGGACGCAAGTAAAACTTGATTTCTGTGAACGTTTTGTGAACACTATTTATGAGATAGCTTAAGTTGCTTTAGCCATAGTCCCCATTATCGTGAATCGTTAGTTACTCTGCTGGAGTAAACTCTTATGTTACGAATAGATCTATTGAGGGTTGACAACCTCCACTCGGGCATTCTAACGCCAGACGAGTGTGTACCATTTGTATGAACGGAGTTATCTTGGCTAGCTACTCCATTGGGGCAAAAATTTATGTATGCAATCTATTGTATGCACTGGATCACTAGTTTCGATGTCACGAGCTTAGCTATCATAAATATTGTGAACACCCAATTTATCCTACACTTGGCACTATACCTCCTATAGTTGCATGTGTACATGAAATGAAATATGAAATTGAATTACTATGAATTTTTACTTGAAACCTATATTCTCACCAACTTTATGTTGACCCAATTTAGCATTTATCTCAGGTAATTGATGATGAGTTGTATCTGCTGTATGAAGTACTTGGAGTCCGCATGCATTTCTTGGCTATCTTCGGACATTTATTTACTTATGCTTTTGAACTATTATATCGTTGATGTTTAAAACTTTTACATTCCGCTGCACTATCTTTTGAAACTGAGACCTTTTGTACTGTGATGCTTTTAATTTAAATTCAACGAGGTATTTTTATAAAACGTCTCATTTAGAGTCGTTCTCTTGTACCTTGAACTATGATACAATGACATAACAACCCCGAGCTTCACCGCTTCCGCATATCACATTTTGGGGTGTTACAGAATTGGTATTAGAGCCTTGGTTATAGAGAACTAGGTTTGCATCTTAGGCCTAGACTATAACCGATGTGGCTACTTGTTACTCTGTATATGTATGTGTACTACGTAAAGTATTACGTAGGATAACACTATAAGTAATATGTAATATATATTATGTAATACGTAATATGTATTATATACATATGTATTTCGTTGATTGCATACTTTAATTTCTATACATGATTATTTCATGCATACCCTACAACTGCTTTAATACGCATTTTGGTTGTTGCAGGTTATGTCGTCGTCTACTGTTACTTACCAGTCCGACTCTGCCGACGAATAGTGGGAAGACGAGATTGAGATGGTACCAGATCATGTTGAGTCGGAGAATGACCCAGAGGAGGCTGATCCTGAGGAGGAAGGTGCGGAGTATGACCCTGACGAGGATCCGGAGGAGGATGATGAGGGTGAGCCTGATGTGTTGTCTGATACTTCCGATGTTGTTGATGGGATGCCACCGGTTGTGCATCGTACTTTGATCGAGTGGGTTAGTGGTAGTGAGGACGATGAGGATGATGAGGATGACGTGGATGGTATTGAGGTAGATCACGAGGGTGATGAGGATATGGACGGACATGAGGTAGGTCATGAGGATGATATAGATGGTGTTGATGTAGATCATGAGGTTGATGATGATATGGATGGATATGAGGTAGATCGTGAGGATGATGAGGACATGGATGATGAGATTGAGAGTGATACTGACGTTAGGATGGTTGTGGCTAGTAGTGATAGCGAGGGTGCTGAGGCTGATGATGATAATAGGGTTGATGCTTTGACTGTTGTACCTGATTGAGTTGAGCATAGTAGGATGAGTAAGATTAGGAAGACGTTCAACTTGAGGAAGAAGCCTAATGTTCCCTATCAGGGGTTTAGAGAGGAGAGGGAAGCTTTATGGGGTACGCCACCAGCTGAGGTTTATACTGATTCCGATGATACTGTACCACCTGTTGATGGAGCTGGACCATCCGGTGTTAGATCTCGAGCTTTGTCCGATTCTGATTCGTCATGCCCACGGAAGAAAGTTCGTATGTCTGATTCACACACTACACCTGAGGCATCGCCTACTCATGGGAGTCGAGTTGCTACTACTGTTTCTACACCACCTACTCATCATGTTGGAGAGCCCGCTAGACCTAGGTCATGTGTTGTTATGATAGGATCTGCTAGGGATTCAGATGCTGTTCATTTTCGTCTACTTGAGGATGCGGTGTTTGGATTGTTAGAGGATAACGAGGATACCCGCGACTTGTTGGATACCACACTTGAGGAGGTTGCTAGGTTGAGGCGTGAGTTGGAGTCAGTTCGTGGAGGAGACCGAGCTGCAGATGGAGACCCGAGGAGTGATTCACCGAGATGTGCTGAGTGTGATCGTCGTCGTCGCACTTAGAGATTCATCGTTATTGTGCTTAATTCTAGAGTAGATTGACATCTTTATCTTTTGGGTATTGTATCCACTAAACTAGAGTAGTACTCGGTTAGTTGGAGTAGACTATATGTAATCATACTCTTATTTTATGACTATGTACTCGATATTTTGATTGTGAATGGGAATTTAACTTTATGACCTTGACCAGTGACTATCCTTTTTATGTTGTTGTACTGCTAAATTCTACATTCTATTTTAGCATATGAAATATATAACGTGTATATTCGTGCCCGAACCTTAATTGCATTGTTGTCTTAACGCAGAGAAACAATGGTGAACACACGTAACGGAATGACTGACACACAATTGGAAGCACTGATTACGCAACGAGTGACTGCTGCACTGGCAAACGTTCAAGCTAACAACAACGTGAACGAAGCACCACCGAACAATGTTGACAATCGACCGCCTAAGCCGTGTACTTACAAGGACTTTAGGAGCTGTGACCCTTTGACTTTTAATGGTACTGAAGGAGCTGTCGGATTAGCTCGTTGGGTCGAAAAGATGGAAGTTGTGTTCTGTGTTAGTGGATGTGCTGTTGAAAACCAAGTGACTTATTCTACTTGTACTTTAGCTGCTGGAGCGTTGACGTGGTGGAACACCCATGTGCAGACGGCTGGAGTCGGGGAGGCGTATGGAATGAGTTGGGAGGAACTTAAGAATTTGTTGACTAAGGAGTATTGTCCTCGTAATGAGATTCAGAATATGGAAATCGAATTGTGGAACCTGACTGTGAAGAACAATTACATTGGTACGTACACTAGGAGGTTCCAAGAATTGTGTTTGCTATGTCCTGGAATGGTTCCGGATGAAGAAAAGAAGGTTGAGCGCTATATTTGGGGTTTACCGGGTAGAGTTCAAGGTAATGTGACATCGTCTGGACCGACAAAAGTTAGTGATGCTATAAGGATGGCTCACAGTTTGATGGACCAAGTTGTTCGAGCAAATGTTGGGAATGCCGCGGACAACAAGAGAAAATGAGGGAATAACCAAAGGAACAACCATGGGAACTATCCTAATAAGAGGCAAGACACCGTGAAAGCGTACACTGCTGGTACTGGGGAAAAGGGAGTATACAATGGGACGTTACCTTTGTGCAATCGATGCAAGCGTCACTATAATGGACAATGCAATGTACAACGTCACAACTGCAAGAAAACTGGACACATTGCTAGAGATTGTAAGTCACCACCCAACACGAAAGCCAACGTCACTTGCTTTGAATGTCAGCAAAAGGGACACTACAACAATGAGTGCCCAAAGAAAAAGAACAAGGACCAAGGAAAGGTTGCTAAAGCTGGGGAAGCTCGTGGAAGGGTCTATGTGTTAGGAGGAGGAGAAGCGCAACAAAACCCTGACGTCGTGACAGGTACATTTCTTCTCAATGGTCGTTATGCTTCTATTTTATTTGATACTGGAGCCGATAAGAGTTTTGTGTCGACTATCTTTAGTGTTTTACTTGATGTGACCCCTTCGCCCTTAGACAATAAGTACACTATTGAGTTAGCTAATGGGAAGTTGATAGAATCCGACACTATACTTCGTGGATGCACTTTAAATCTTCTAGGTCATCCTTTCGTAATAGACCTTATGCCTGTTGAGTTAGGGAGTTTTGACGTGATTGTCGGAATAGATTGGTTGTCGAAATATCATGCTACGATTGTATGTGACGAGAAGATCGTTCGCTTACCATTTGGTGATGAAGTTTTGGAGGTACAAGGGGATACAAGTAACGGAAAAGGGAAGTCACGACTGAACATTATCTCGCGTGTCAAGGCTCAGAAGTTGTTGTCGGAAGGTTGCCACGTATTTTTAGCCTATGTTACTGAAAAGCAGACGAAAGAAAAACGGTTGGAAGATGTACCTATCGTACGGGATTTTCCGGAAGTCTTTCCTGAAGATTTGCCTGGATTACCGCCGGCTAGACAAGTTGAATTTCAGATCGATTTAATACCGGGAGCTGCACCTGTTGCTCGAGCGCCTTACCGTTTAGCACCGTCGGAATTGCAAGAACTAGCGACACAACTACAAGAATTGACTAATAAAGGATTCATAAGACCGAGTTCTTCACCCTGGGGAGCTCCAGTCTTATTTGTGAAGAAGAAGGATGGGAGTTTTCGGATGTGTATCGACTATCGTGAGTTGAACAAACTTACCATCAAGAACAGTTACCCGTTACCTAGGATCGATGATCTGTTTGATCAGTTGCAAGGATCGAGTGTATACTCAAAGATTGACCTTAGGTCTGGTTATCACCAATTGAGAGTCCGTGAGGAAGATGTTGCAAAGACTGCTTTTAGGACTAGGTATGGACACTATGAGTTCCAAGTGATGCCATTCGGTTTGACAAACGCATCTGCTGTGTTTATGGACCTCATGAACCGGGTGTGTAAACCGTATTTGGACAAGTTTGTCATTGTGTTCATCGATGACATACTAATTTACTCAAGGAATGAGAAAGAACATGAGGAACATCTTAAGGTAATATTGGAATTGCTTAAGAAGGAGGAATTGTACGCTAAGTTCTCGAAGTGTGATTTTTGGTTGCAAAGAGTACAATTTCTAGGTCACGTTATTGATAGCAAGGGGATTCATGTTGATCCTGCCAAGATTCAATCAATTAGGGAGTGGACTGCTCCTACGACACCGACTGAAATTCGCCAATTCTTAGGACTCGTCGGATATTACCGAAGGTTCATCGAGGGATTCTCGAAGATCGCGAAACCATTGACGAAGTTGACTCAAAAGAAGGTGAAATACGAATGGGGAGATAAGGAGGAATTAGCATTCCAAAAGTAAAAAAAATGTTGTGTAGTGCACCTATTCTATCGTTACCAGAAGGATCGGAAGACTTTGTGGTCTACTGTGATGCATCAACAAAAGGATTGGGAGCTGTGTTGATGCAGAGGAAGAAAGTTATCGCCTACGCGTCACGACAACTGAAAACACATGAGAAAAACTACACTACGCACGACTTGGAGCTAGGAGCGGTAGTATTTGCCTTGAAGTTGTGGAGACACTACTTGTATGGAGCCAAGTGTGTCGTCTATACCGATCACAAGAGTTTACAACATATTCTTGATCAGAATGAACTGAACATGAGACAACGTCGATGGATCGAGTTGCTCAGCGATTATGAATGTGAAATCCGTTACCACCCTGGGAAGGCCAATGTAGTGGCGGATGCGCTAAGTAGAAAGGAACAACTGATGACACGTAGAGTTAGATCGTTAGCTATGTTTATCAATCCGAACTTACCTGTGCAAATTCGTGAAGCACAAACCGAAGCCCTTAAGCCTGAAAATGTTGAAGCTAAGAAATTAGGACGAATGGTTACTAAGAAATTGGAGACTAGCAATAATAGAACGCTATGTCTGAATGGTAGAAGTTGGTTACCACGGTTTGGAGGACTAAGGGACGTGATTATGCACGAGTCGCATAAATCTAAGTATTCGATTCACCCAGGATCTGACAAAATGTATCAGGATATGAAGAAGCTATATTGGTGGCCAAATATGAAAGATGAAATCGCTACTTATGTAGGGAAGTGCCTGACTTGTGCTAGAGTGAAAACAGAACACCAAAAACCATCTGGATTGTTGGTTCAACCTGTAATTCCTATGTGGATCGACTTACGAAATTTGCACACGTTTTGGCTATGAAGGAAGATGATTCGATGGATAAGCTTACGAGACTTTATCTGAAGGAAGTAGTCGCAAAACATGGGATACCGATCTCGATAATTTCTGATAGAGATGGTAGATGTACTTCGGAATTCTGGAAATCACTTCAGAAAGCATTGGGTACGCAATTGGACATGAGTATTGCTTATCACCCGCAGACTGACGGACAGAGTGAGAGAACTATTCAAACGCTGGAGGACATGTTGCGTGCTTGCGTGCTTGACTTTGGGAAGCAATGGGACAGACATTTGCCTCTGGTGGAATTCTCTTACAACGATAGTTATCATACCAGTATTAAGGCTGCACCGTTTGAAGCGTTGTATGGTCGTAAATGTCGCTCGCCTGTGTGTTGGAGTGAGGTTGGGGATAGTCAACTTACTGGCCCTGAACTCATCCGTGAAACGAATGAGAAGATTGTTCAAATCAAGAGCCGAATTCAAGCAGCCCGTGATCGCCAGAAGAGTTACGCCGACGTTCGACGTAAGCCTCTCGAATTTCAAGTGGGAGACAAAGTAATGCTAAAAGTATCGCCTAGGAAAGGTGTGGTACGTTTTGGCAAGCGAGGAAAGCTGAACCCCCGTTATATTGGACCTTTCAAAATTCTTTCAAAGTTTGGAACTGTAGCCTATCGTCTCGAATTACTGCAAGCGTTGAGCCGCGTGCACAGCACTTTTCATGTGTCGAACTTGAAGAAGTGCCTATCTGATGAGACACTCGTTATACCATTGGAGGAACTCCGAATTGACGACAAGATGCAATTTGTCGAAGAACCTGTTGAAATCATGGACCGTGAGGTCAAACGATTGAAACAAAGTCGTATTCCAATCATCAAGGTGAGGTGGAATTCTAAACGTGGACCTGAATTCACTTGGGAGCGTGAGGATCAATTTCGCAAGAAATATCCACAACTCTTTAACAACTCTAAAAATCGTGACACTCCTAAGCTTTGAGGACAAAGCTTTTCTATCAAAGGGATGATGTACCACCTGGTAATTTCCCTACTTTGTAAAATGACTATTTTACCCTTTGACTTTTTATTTAGTCAACTATGTGATTTAACTGTGTTGGAACCGAGAAGTTATCCCGCGTTTTCTGAAAAACTGTTTGGTGACGAGTAATGACCTGACACTGTGCTCAGACATTATTCTGAACATTTTCTGTGAACCTGACTAAAGTGCCGAGACGGTCAATGTATTAACGATAATCCATGAGATTATTCGTTATCTGTGAATTATGTGCTTAACTTTTTAGATTTTAACAGCGTGATCGTATTTTCATGAGCAGCGTATTTAAATATTTCTGTATATGTTTATATATGCCTGTATTTTAGTATTTTTCCTATTCATAGTAATAAATCGTATTTATAGTGAATATTTAATTAGCGTATCGCGTTTTCGTATTTTACGTCGTTTTTACGTTTAACCGTCGTTAGCGTGCATAAAATACTTTACCAATCATAAAATGTCAGTTTTCGTCGAAAAATCGTAAATTTAATATATTTCGTCAAATTCTTAAGTTTTACGTAATTTTAAACTTAACTATATACTTTTTGATATTTATCTAAAACTAACTAACCTTTTTACCTTAAACCTTTTAACTAATTACCATAGTAAAAATTTTGAAAAATTTACCCCCATATGGGACCCCATAACCGGCCAAAAACAAGCACCATGTGCATGATCTTACACTTTGCCATATTTGGCTTAAGGTTACATATCTTACACACCTTAACTTACTAACCAAAACCACCTCAAATAATTCATTATTCACTCTACTTTCACTTCAAAAAAAAACACACATATCTCTCCTTCTCTCTCAAAACACACGGCACACAAACACAAACACTTTCCACCATTGTTGATTTCTAAAAGCTTCATTTTAACAAGAAATAACACAAAACAAAATCACCCTAGAGTTTGTACAAGCATAAAGAAGAATGGTCCTTCTTGGTTTATTGATTTGAGTAGTTTTTGGGTTGAAGTTGTAGAGTAGAGTTCTTGTTGATTATTAGTGGGTTAGAGCGTAGATCGGGTCGTTGTGATTACGTAGAATCGTTACTCAAGGTTACTTCTTAAACCTTTTTCATCTTTTCATTTTCCATGCATAATCTTTGTAGATCTATGCATGCATGTTACTCATCAAGTATTTTCTTGAAATAAAATGATAAAAACTATTTTGGTCATGAAATATTTTTTAGATTTATGGAAATTATGTGTGGATCTATTAGATCCATACATGAAAATGGTTTAATTAAAAGACTTGTGAAAAATATAAGTATGTATATTTTGGATTTGTGAACTTGAAGAAAAATCTTTGATTTTGTTGGTGTTTATGAATAATTGGAGGGAACTAGTAGTGTTACTACTAGTGGTTACGTTTGAAAATGGTCGAAAATGAGTTTTTACGAAAAACATACAATCTGTCCGATTATTATAAGAGGCGTAGAGGGTCGTAAAAATTGTTTTGACACTAGTTACTACGATATTATGAAAATATAAGTTAATACCTTCGTTTCGATATATTATGGACTAAAAACGGAGCTAAAATGAGTAAGATGTGGTCGTTTAGAGTTCGTTATCGGAAAACCTAATTTTTGGAGAAAAACACTATAAGTGGTTGCTGTCCAGATTTTTAAAGTGGTCGAAACGACATTTTCGAGTTAAACGGAGTTGTTTTAAGTGTCGAAATGGTTACTAAATGGTATGTATGAATGTTGGACTTGTTTTGTAAAAGCATATTAGCGCGAAATGTGAGTACTTGGTGTAACGTTAAAAGTTTGAACGTTGGAAGTGGAAATTGATACTATTGCGGGAAAATGACTTGTTGAAACATTGTGATTGAGAAATTGTTGAAATAGGGGTTTTAGGACGAGATTTGAGTACTTACTAAAAATGGCAAATTTTTACGTGACGCCGAAAGGCTGCCAGATTTTCGTTAGAAATCATGTAGGAAAATTTTTTAAGATAAATTTTGGTAAATTAAAATTTACGCCGAAAGGCTGTCGAAATTTCGTCAAGTCAAAAATGAATATTTTTGCCTAAGTATATATATACTATAATGTTTATAACGATATAACATTTACAAGTCACGATTTTAACAACAAAATATATACTTGATTGATGAGTAACGTACGCGATGAACTAATGTGACTTATTTGCTACCGCCTAAACTATAGTATTATATGTAGGTTGTTGCTAGAGTTGCTCGCTACTATTTGATCATACTTGTGCGGTTTGAATCGTTGCTTGAGGTGAGTTTATAGATCCATATTAAACTGTTTTATATGTTTAATGTTTTGGGATGTGATAAATGCTTTGATGCTTGCTTCTGGACGCAAGTAAATCTTGATTTCTGTGAACGTTTTGTGAACACTATTTACGAGATAGCTTAAGTTGCTTTAGCCATAGTCCCCACTATCGTGAATCATTAGTTACTCTGCTGGAGTAAACTCTTATGTTACGGATAGATCTATAGAGGGTTGACAACCTCCACTCGGGCATTCTGACGCCGGACGAGTGTGTACCATTTGTATGAACGGAGTTATCTTGGCTAGGTACTCCATTGGGGCAAAAATTTATGTATGCAATTGATGAGACTGCTTTTATACATAGTCTCATCTTCCAAATACGGCTTAAAATGTATTAAATATCATCAAAATACCCAAATATATGCTTGTGTTTGTTGCTTGTGTATTTTAGGTACGGATATTGAGAAAATGACAAAAGATCACAAGAATCATGCAAAAACGAACACGGGAAACGAAGCCGCACAATGAACCAAACCCTAATGAAGACTTTCCCAAGATCAACCCTTGAAGATTTGAAGAATTATGAAGAAGGGTCCTCTAATTATGAAGAATTGACACTTTATACCCTTGTATCCTCATAATTACAAGTTTGGTCCCTAAAGTTTGTCAAAATTACAAAAAGGGCCCTTAACTTTGAAGAATTGGCAAGTTTAGCCCCTCAACAAAGCTAAATTGTCAACCAATATCATCCACAAATTCAAATATATCATGAAGTCCTTCAAAGTACAAGAAATGACAAGTTTGGTCCTTTGAAAATCTCAAAATTACAAAAAGGACCCTCAACTTTCAACATTTGGCAAAAATGGTCCCTCAATCATCAAGACTTGGCATTTTCAGTCCTCCAAAATGTCAATATTGCAAGTCTAGACCATTATCATTGAAGAAAATACCAATTCAGCCCTTGAAGAATTCAAATATGGCAAGAAATACCCCTGATTTCACTTTGTAAAAGTTTTTGGGCCAAAAATGTAAAAAGGGCAAAAGTTGACAAAGCTTATAAAGGCGTTGATAGAAGTTTGGAAGGGATTTGACAAGTTTTTGAAACAAGGGGGTGTTAAGCTGGCAGACAAAGAAGTTACATAGACCACTCCCAAGCTGCCATGTGTCCCACTCACATTCTCCACCAATCACACTCCACCATTTTTCCATGTCACTTCCCACTCACAACCGGATTTAACTAATCTTTATTTAAATAAAGATTATGGCGCCTAACAACTTATTTAAATCCTTAAACAGATCAAATGGCTTGTTCTTCATGTTCTTAACAAAATTTGGGCTTTTGTTATTTACTCAAAATTAGGCCTTAATTGTTTCCAGAATTATGATTAAGGATATTGTTGACTAAACCCAACCTTAATATATGCCACCTCATCAACCAAGGGTGCACATGAAAGGTGCCCTGCTACACACTTTTGGGGATACTGCCAAAACCAGCCAGAGAATCAACCATCAAGAAACAAGCTTACACTTTAAGCTTTGTTTGAGCCCTTGGATCAAATTTCAACAGCTATCTCCTTCACATACGTCCAAGAATCAGTCACATGAAGTATATGAGTTCAAATTCAAGAGGGCATTTTTGGAACTTCAACCATTAGGGTTTTTAGTTTTTAGCTGTAACTTAGCTCATTGTAAGGCTATATAAAGCCACTTAGGCCTTTACATTTCAGTTTGCTTTTGATTTTTCCTTGTTCAAGTTTCTGTAAATCCCATTTTCAAGTTTAATGAAATTGAGTTTGAAATCTTGAAGAAAATTCATTGGCCAATCTTGTTTACTGCTTTCATTTGTTATATGCTTTGTAGTTCTTAAAGTTTAAAACCTGTTTTCAAAAGAGGAGTGTGCAAAAGTTTGCATATTTCCTCATTTTCTTGATATTTTGCTAAGTCTTGTTCCAATCTTGGAATTCTTGGGCTATAGGGTTGATCATAGCATCCTAACTGAGTTGGTTAAGGTGTGGTGAGGCTTATAACTTGGGGATAATCAAGTGTGGGCTAACAAGTTTGCATTAATCAAGTTTTTCCAAGTTTCTGATTTTTATGATATTGTGCTTAACCCTTGTTCAATCTTAGCAGGCTTTTTGTGGAAGCTTGTGCTTGTTCTTGCTAGCACATAAGCTCAAAATTCGTGGGTGTGGATGTACATCCATGAGGTTTGCATACTTAATCTCCAAATCTGCTTAAGTTGTGATTTTTGGTGATATTTGTATGAAACTGTTGTTCTTGTGAATTTTGTGGCTTGTTCTTGCTTGAATCTGTTTATTATACTTGTTTTAGTGTTAATTGATGCTTGGTTGGCCTGAAATCTCATTGTGCTTTTGAAAATTTTGATTTGAAAAAGTTAAAGGGTGTTTGGGTCTACTGGTTTATGCTTGTAATTTGTTTTTTGTGTTAAGGGAAGTTGTTGTTTATGCTTTGTATTTGCTATACCTTTGTTTGAGAGTGTTTTGCTGCAAGTTTTTGGGTTTGAACACTTAAATCAATCAATCTGCTATATAGACCTTGTTTCTGCTTGTTTTGACCTAGGATTTTGGGAACACTTAGTGTGTATGCATGCTTAGGGATAAAAGTGGTTTAAACAAAGTTAACATAACCTGTTTGAAAGATTTGAGGTGTTGAAATTGGCTTGTGTCTCAAATACATCAGCAAAAGTAGAAAACTGCATGTGTTAGTGTTCATCAGTAACTTTCATTGCTTGAATCTTGCTTAATTCTTTGAACCAGTGCATGAAACCTGTTTAGACTTGCTTATTGAAGTCTATTATAGCTTTTGTGTGCATTTGGTTGAATTTGGCTGGCTGATTTGTGCTAAAACTGCTCTTGAATGCTAAACTGCTTATTGTTCATGTCTGTATCATATCTGATGAATGATTGATTAAACTGTATCAATTGGGTGTTAGTGATTGTGTTATTTTGATTGTTATTGACTCCTTTTGATCCAAAGATCAATTGGGTGCCTTTGTGAAACCTGAATCTCCAAAAAAGTCACTAAAGACAAAAAGTCAAAATAGTCAAGCAGTGGAAAAAGTTTCCACTGCTCAACATCCAAAACTAGCCCCTGCTAGTGCAATTTTGTCATCAGCTTATCAATAAGCTATTCTAGCTTATTCTGACTTGCAACAACTTATTTTTTGTGATAGATCTTCATTATTTGACCCATTTAAGTGAACTGGAGCTTATGAGACTTTGACTTTGACTTTTTACTAGAAAACCAACTTGTTTGACTTTTAACATAAGTGCTTATTTGATTTTCCAGCTTATTGAGTGTGCTTATTTGAAAGGTCTTTGGTTTTTAAGCTTAGTTTTGTCAAAATAAACATTTTGCAACTTGAATCAGCTTCTGAGGTGGTCTAGATCATAAAAACGACTATTTTGTCGTTTTGTGAATAAGTTTGTGACTTGTTTCTGGCTTATTAAGTGGGCTTATTTGAAATTTCTTTTTGCAGAAGTCTTTGTTAGGTCAAAAGAAGGTTGTGTGTTAAATTTTAGCTTATGGCATCAGCTTATGGCTTAATGGGCCAAAAAGCCCATTAAGAATAAGCTGCTTATTATAAGTTAGCTTATTTCACATTTTCAGCTTTTGGGCCTTTGGAAAAAGTTGTTTAAAATTAAATTTTGAGTCAACCTGTGCTTTTTGGGCTTATTCTGAACACTTTTTCTTATTGGGCCTTAATTAAGCCCAATAAGGGACTTTTTGGGTTTGGCCCATTTTCTAGGCCCAATAGGGGTATTTAAGTAATTTCACTTTCATTTCTGAGTTATTTAGGTTAAATTAAGCTAGTTTGCAAGTTTTTAGAATTTTTTATAATTTTTGGATTTTTAATATTATTTTAATATTATTTTATTATTAAAAATTAAAAGTCTGATTTTCTAGGTTTTTATATTTTTCCTAGGTTCTAAATATTTAATTAGGATTTTTGCAACTTTCCAATTATTTTCTAGGTCTTTTAATTATTTTCTATAATTAATTTAAGATTTAATTGATTTTAGGAGTTTTTAATTGTTTAAAAATAGTTTTAATTGGTTTTAAAAGTTTTTAGCTTAATTAGGATATTTTTGAGGTTTACAAACTTGAAAATCTTGTTTAGGGCTTTTTAATAATTAATTTTGATTTTTAGGGCTTTAATTAGCATTAAAAAGTCATTATCTAATTAATTAAAAGGTTTTTGCAAGTTTTGATTTTTTGTAAACTCTTAGAATATTATTAGGGATTTTTGGTAATTTTTAGAAATTTTTAGGTTTAAATTTTAATTTTGGTGGTCTTACAACTTTACGTGTACGCCTTTTTAGACTTAGTTTAATTCGTCTTCATAACCGTCATTTTCTTCTAACCCCTTTTCTATTTTTCTTTCTCAAATATAATCACAAATTAATCCATATCATTACACACATAACACACTAGCCTCCTTGAGAACGAACTTAATTGGTCATTAGTGCTTGGTTTTCCTAAACCGACACTTAATACTTGCCACTTTTATTGCTTCCTTTTCCTAAAGGGGTAATTTTACAAACATCATTTTGGCGCCGCTGCCAGGGAGGCGTGTTGTGTTTTGATTTGGCATTGTTGTTTTTATACTAACCATAATTAGTATTTGTATTAGTAGCACTCTACTAATACGTATTATCGTTTTTCGGTTTTTGTGTGAATATTATTACTATATTGTATACGTAGAACAATAAATACACAAGTACTCCAAATACGTGAGAAATCACAACCTTGACTTGGGAGGTCATTACCCAATCATTGTATTCGAATCTAAAACCAAAGAAAAAAGGCAAAAATAGATAATTACTTTCGTGAAACTTAATCTTGAAAATACAAACTATAAGGTGGGTATAAGGCGGATATTATAAAATATATCCTAAGGAAAAAGGCTCTTAAGTGCTTCGCGCCGCCTCGTTTCCCCGCTTGCTTGTGAGTATTTGATTGTGAGAGTGAATCGAGGGTTTTGCCGCCCAAAGTATTACTAAGTATTATATATATTTTCTTGGTTTCTATTGATTAAACCCTCTTGAACGATTTGGTGTTCCACCATCGTTCTTAAGTCATCGAAGGCGTTCACCCCACGTGATCGTTTTCATTCCTTGAGGCTTCGCTAATCAAGAGATTTGATTAAGGAGGAGATTTTTAGATTTTTGTCTACTTAATACATTTCACCAATCTCCAAAAAGGTTAATACAATCAAAAACCACAAAAAAAATGAAAAAATACAAAACACCAAAAAGAATCTTCTTTGCTCATCCCCTCGTTGTACGTGACGTTTATGCTAACTCGAAATCAAGCAAGACGTGCACGTAAACAAAAGAACAAAACTCCCACTCCCAACAATTCTAGTGAGGAGTCTCCTATTGACGAACCCATTGTAAGAGAAGCACCAACCATGGCGAATCGAACTATGATGGAGTTACTTCAAGCACCCACCGAGGGTTATGGAGAGGCTATTATGATTCCCACAATCCTTGCGGAGAATTTTGAGGTGAAAACAGGTTTGTTGTCCATGATTCAAAACAACAAATTCCGTGGTGATGAGAAGGACAATCCACACAACCATATCCGCCAATTCAATCGTCTTACCGCTACTTGCAAGTTTAAGGATGTCTCTAACGACTCGATTAAGATGATGCTTTTTCCGTATTCCTTAGCGGGGCCCGCTAAAATTTGGTTAGAGAAAGAGCCACCCAATTCTATATTGACGTGGAAGGATCTCGTGTCTAAGTTTGTGAACCAATTTTTTCCGCCCTCTAAGACTACGCACTTGAAAAACGAGATTTCAAAGTTTTCACAAGAATTTAATGAAAGTTTTTCAACGGCTTGGAATAGGTTTAAGGAAATGTTACATGAATGTCCTCATCACGGTTTTTCCGATTTGCATCAAATGACACGTTTTACAATGGACTTAATGATCATGAAAGGGATTATTTGAATGCCGCCGCGGGTGGTAATTTTTTGTGTAAAACGGTTGAGGAAGCTTTGGTGATAATTGAAAATAGATCTAAGGTGTATAGTCCTCGTAGCACGTCTAGTGTTCGTAAGGCTTCGTCTTCGGCTTCACCTTCTTTGTCTAATACCATCGATGCTTGCCAAATTGAGGCAAACTTGGAAAACAAGATTTTTGATAAGTTGAAAGGACTTTTGATTGAGTTTAAAGTTGGTGAACCAAGTGCTCCCGCTACGGCTAAAGCGGTTGAGGTTTCTTGCATGTATTGTGGTGGAGGTCATGATTTCTCCGAGTGCATTACCAACGGTGGTAACACTTCGAGTGCCTTCGCGGCCACGGGAAATTACAACCAAAACGGTCAAGTTTCCCGCTCTAATCAAATGACTCCACCGGGTTTTGGTTCAAATCAAAATGCTAACAACTATCGCAACAATCAAGTTGGTTTTAAGAACAATTACAACAAGGGAAACTATGGGAATCAAGGGGCTAATAATCAAGTTTCAAACAAAAATGATTTTCAAAATAACAACAAAAGTTAGCAAACATTGAAAGATCTTCCAAGTGAGTTTGTTGAATATGCTAGTGTGAATGATGCTAGGTTTGACAACATTCAAAGAGAAATCATTAGCCTAAGATCCGAGTTTAAAAACGACTTGAAGAAAGAATTGAAAAATGAGTTAGCTAATGAACTTAACATCCACACCAACAAGATGGAAGGAAATGTCACTAGGTTGCAACAAAACCAACAAAAAATGGAACAAGGGCAACATGAGATTAAACAAGAGATGCTTAAGGCCGAGAAAAGGCAAACCGAAGCCGTATTGAGGCAATCTGATTTTGAAGATAAAATCTCGTCTATGTTTGAGGCAATAATGTGTAAACCGTCGTCAAGTGGTCTTCCTAGTAACACCATATCCAACCCTAAGGGTGAGATGAAAGTGATTACCACACGTAGTGGTAAGACACTTAAGGAGCCGATTCCTCAACCAATTGCTCCTACGGAGGAAGCAATTGAGGAAGAACCCGAGGTGGTGGTCCAAAAGGAGCATGTCCCAATCCCACGAAGTACCGCTCATACCACACCTACGGTTGACCCATTACCATCATTGGAACCCAAGATTCCAAAGGCTATGCCTACTATGCCTCAACCCACACCACCTTTGCCCTATCCATCGAGACTTAGGAAGGAGAAACGTCAAGAGCGCGACAATTACCAATTTGAGCTTTTTATGAAAATGTTTCTTGATTTGCACCTTAATGTGAGTTTCGCCGATGCTTTGGTCATGATGCCTCGATTTGCCGCTAACTTTAAGAGTATGTTTAACAACAAGGAGAAATTGCACCAATTGTCTAGTTGTTCGTCGGTTTATCTTAATCGCATACCTCAAAAAGTCGGTGATCCCGGTAAATTTTTGATCCCTTGTGCAATCCAAGACATGGAAGAATGCTTCGCCTTGGCCGATCTTGGTGCTAGCATTTACTTGATGCCACTTTCAATCTTCAAGTCGCTCAATCTTCCTAATCTTACTCCTTCACTAATGTCTATCGAGTTGGCCGACCATTCCACAATTCCCGCATGTGGTTTGGCGGAAGACGTTTTTGTGAAAGTGGGGAAGTTCTACTATCCCGTAGACTTCATTGTTGTTGATATCCCCACGGATCCTCAAGTTCCTCTCATTTTAGGTCGTTCGTTTTTAGATACGTCTATGGCTTTGATCGATGTGCATGCTAGAAAGATCACCTTACGTTTCAACGACGAGGAACTTGTTATAAACGCAACTCAAAACTCTCAAATTTCTCATGTTTATTCCGTTGCAACCATAAACCTCGTTGATATGATTGACGTGGTTTGCGAGGAATTTTCACAAGAAGTTCTAGGTTTTGGTGATGAAGAAACTAGTGGCAATCCCACTATGTTGGATCCAATTCTTGATAATTCGACACCAACCTTCACTCCATTTGAAGGTGGTGGTTTTACGTTGGAAGAATGCAATGTTCCACGTACTTGTGACGAAGACCTCGACAACGATGAGGACTTCTCGATTATCAAGGATTTTCTTAACGATTTCCCATTTCCTCCGCCCGAGGAGGTTATGAGTATCGAGCCCAAATCTTCACTTGAGGAACCACCTATCCTCGAGTTGAAAGATTTACCTCCTCACCTCGAATATGTCTATTTGGAGGAGGACGACAAGTTGCCGGTTATTATTGCGAAGTATCTTTCGAATGATGAAAAAACCACACTTGTCGATGTTCTTAAGGATCACAAAGGGGCGATTGCGTGGAAGTTATCCGACATTAAGGGGATCGATCCCAAGTTTTGTACCCACAAAATCTTAATGGAGGAAGATTTCCAGCCAACAATCCAAAGTCAAAGGAGGGTGAACCCCAAAATTCACGACGTCATCAAAAAGGAGGTCCTTAAACTCCTTGACGCGGGAATGATTTACCCTATTTCCTATAGCCCTTGGGTGAGTCCTATTCATTGTGTCCCTAAAAAGGGAGGGATGACCGTTGTGCCAAACGATGCCAACGAGTTGATTCCCACTAGACTCGTGACCGGATGGAGAGTGTGCATTGACTATCGAAAGTTGAATGAAGCCACTCGAAAAGACCATTTTCCCTTGCCCTTCATGGACCAAATGTTGGAGCGTCTTGCGGGAAACGATTTCTATTGCTTTTTAGATGGTTTTTCCGGTTACTTCCAAATTCCCATCGATCCTCGTGATCAAGAAAAAACTACGTTTACGTGTCCATATGGAACGTTTGCCTATCGTAGAATGCCATTCGGACTTTGCAATGCACCGGGAACTTTTCAACGATGCATGATGGCTATTTTTCATGATATGATCGAGAAGACGATGGAAGTCTTCATGGATGACTTTTCCGTGTTTGGTGATTCTTTCACTTCGTGTTTGTCGAACTTAGAGAGAATGTTAAAACGTTGTAAGGAAACCAACCTTGTGCTCAATTGGGAAAAGTGTCATTTTATGGTTAAGAGTGGAATCGTCTTAGGGCACAAGGTCTCGAAAGCGGGGATTGAGGTAGATCAAGCTAAGGTAGACGTCATCGCCAAATTACCTCATCCCAAAACCGTCAAGGGAGTTAGGAGTTTCCTAGGCCACGCGGGCTTTTATCGACGATTCATCAAGGATTTCTCGAAAATTTCTCGACCCATTACACATCTTCTTGAAAAAGAAGCACGTTTTGTCTTTGACGAAGATTGTGTACGAGCCTTTGAGATCCTTAAGAGGAAACTTACCGAAGCTCCCATTCTTGTTGCTCCAAATTGGAACCTTCCCTTTGAGCTAATGTGTGATGCTAGTGATTACGCTATAGGGGCCGTTTTGGGGCAACGTCATGATAAGCACTTCTTGCCTATTCACTATGCTAGCAAGACGATGACCGAGGCTCAACTTAAATACACTACAACGGAAAAGGAGTTCCTTGCCGTGGTGTATGCATTTGAGAAATTCCGACCTTATCTCGTCTTGACGAAATGCATAGTGTATACGGACCATTCGGCTATTAAGTATCTCATGGCAAAGCAAGATGCTAAGCCGAGATTACTTCGTTGGATTCTCCTCCTTCAAGAATTTGATCACACCATTGTTGACAAAAAAGGAGCCGAGAATCTAGCGGCCGATCATCTCTCTCGTTTGGAAGATCCTTACCAAAGTGTTTACGAGCCTAAGGAAATCACCGAAACATTTCCGCTCGAGACACTTGGTGTAGTGAACTCTAAGCTTGATTCTTCTACCCCATGGTTTGCGGATTTTGCAAATTACCATGCGGGTAACTTCTTCGTTAAGGGTATGACGACTCAAGAAAAACGAAAATTCTTTCGTGACGTCAAGTTCTACTTTTGGAACGACCCTTACTTGTTTCGAACTTGTGCGGATCAAATCATCCGACGTTGTGTTTTTGGCACCGAAGCTTCTAACATCCTTATAGCTTGCCATGAGGGACCCACGGGTGGTCACCACGGTGCTAATCTCACGGCTAAGAAGGTGTTTGATGCCGGCTTCTTTTGGCCTACTATTTACCAAGATGCACAAATTCTTGTGAAGTCTTGTGATGCATGCCAACGACAAGGAAAAGCCTCACAAAAAGATGAAATGCCACAAAATATCATTCAAGTATGTGAGATCTTTGACGTTTGGGGCATAGACTTTATGGGGCCGTTCCCATCATCTCGTGGTAATAAGTACATCCTTGTTGTGGTTGACTACCTATCTAAGTGGGTGGAGGCAAAGGCCTTGCCCACTAATGATGCTCGTGTGGTAGTTAAGTTCTTGAAAAGCTTGTTTGCTCGGTTTGGAACCCCTCGTGCGATCATAAGCGATCTTGGAACCCATTTTTGTAATGACCAATTCGAAAGAGTCTTAAGGAAATATGGGGTTACACATCGTCTTTCTACGGCTTATCACCCACAAACGAGTGGGCAAGTCGAGGTTTCAAACCGAGCTTTGAAGAGGATCTTGGAGAGATCCGTTGGAGAAAACCGACAAACTTGGTCGGATAAATTGGACGATGCTTTATGGGCCTTTAGGACCGCTCATAAGACACCCATTGGGTGCACTCCCTATAAGCTTGTGTATGGAAAGAATTGTCATTTGCCTATCGAATTAGAACACAAGGCTTATTAGGCCCTAAAGCATTGTAATGATGATATGGAGACCGCGGGAAAACACCGAAAAATGCAATTAAATGAATTGGATTAATTGAGGGATATTGCTTATGAAAATTCATTGATTTACAAAGAGAAAACTAAAAAGTTGCATGATTCTAAAATTAAAAACCGGGTTTTTAACATTGGGGATCAAGTTTTGCTTTTTAATTCTAGATTGAAAATCTTTTCCGGTAAGTTGAAATCCTGTTGGTCCGGTCCATTCACCGTGACTCAAGTGTTTCCTTATGGGACCATCGAGCTAGCTCAAGATGATGGTCCTAACTTCAAGGTGAATGGACATAGGTTGAAGCACTACTTTGGCGGGGAAGTTCCATCCTTGAACTACCTCGACCAAGTCACCTTCCCCAATGATAATTAGTATTGAGGGGATCGAGTCGAGCTCATGACTCGGTAATCAAAAACGAGGAGCCTCGTGGGGGAGTCCCATGCTTATCCTATGTACATATTATCGCTTTCTAATGTAGCTTACGTGTGGGGATTTGTGCCCTTCCAACCTTTGTTCCGTGGTTGTTTGTGATATGTGGTTTTTAGATCATGATCTTCACGATTGGAGCCTCTCGTGTTCGTTTTATGGGAGCACTCGATCGTTTGCTTTGGAGACATTTCTCAATATCCATGATATATCCTTTTGATGTTCTAAGCTTAGGTTTTTAGCACACTTCATAAACGGCTATTACTTATTGGTTAAACCCTTTCCATGCTAGATTAGACATTCGACTACGTCTCTAGTATGGGGGTGTTTGCACCCCTAGACTCGAAACATTGAGGACAATGTTTAACTTTAGTATGGGGGGGTGAATAGATACTTGCCTTGCCAAACCTTCACGCTTTCCAAAGTTTATCGTTTTGTTTATCATTTTTGTTGCAAAATAAGGCTAAAAATGGCCAAATTTTAAATTTTTCTCATGTTTCATAAGTGTTTGAAGACACGAATGTAGATTTTCCGATGGCGAGAATAAGAGTAATTTTTGACTCGACCGTGCGTGTTGAGCACTTAGCTTTGATTCCTTAACTACACATTAGGCTAAGTCTCTTAAATGAGGACGAGAAATGATAGAGTTAATTATAAGTTACTATGCTAAACGTAGAGTACTCGTATTCTTTCAAAAACTCATGTGTTCTCGTTGTTTGCTTATTCTCCCTTCGCATGTAAATATTTTTTGCTTAATAAATATTGATTTAGCGGTTTAGTTGGGATTGTTGGGTTTCTAGTCTTTTCTAGTAGCTTCCGTGTAATTAAATTGGGAAGACATTAAGGTATCGCCAGCGTCACGGTTTTGAAGTATTGGCACCCGAATAATCGAAAGCTTCACCCAATAATAAGATTTCAAGTGCTCACCTAAATCTAGCAAACAATTTGAAGCCCCACAAGGCCTAAAATCTATGCAAAAATTGAAAGTGAATCAAGCCTTAATCTTCGAAGCTATAAAGATCCAAAATTCGCCTTAGCGTGAGGATATACGTCTTTGGCTAATAAAACCACCGATGAGGCGGATAATAAAAGGCAAGGCAAGACCGAAGTCATAATAAAAGCTTCATGGCGAAATTGAATAAAAGATGGAGGTAAACCAAAGATAATAAGGCCCTTCCGTTAGGGGGCGTATAAAAGTCTTGGTAATAAGTCTCATGTTCAAAACCGTTATAAAACCGTGTTTATCGATTCTTCTTGTCAACTTAATTTTTTAACATCGTCGTCTATTAGGAGGGGTTATTGATTTGATGGTCTTAGTTACACCGTTAGGACTCTATTTTTATACCTAAATCTCTATTATCGCATAAGTCAAACAATGTATCCTCGTGAAACATTCAAGACAAAATAAAATATAAGAGATACAACTTAGGAATAATGGGAGGATAAGTACGTGATTAGGGCATATGAGTAGTGTTAGCATTACTACCTTATAATGACAATGATCTCGTTACACGCTTAGCATGGAATTGGGGTGAAAATCGAGGACGATGAAATTATTTCTAACGAAGCATTCCCCTGTTCTTATTCTATGAAACTAAACGTCCCATTTTGCGATGAAAATAATACATTATGTCTATAACATAAGTAGTAGTAATAGTAATAGTGTAGCTAGTTTATCGTTCAATAAAGTGAATAAAATGAATTTTGGAGATGCTTTGATACTTTATTCTAGCATTGCGTGAGGGTACGACAATGGTTTAGTATGGGGGAGTGATGAGACTGCTTTTATACATAGTCTCATCTTCCAAATATGGCTTAAAATGTATTAAATATCATCAAAATACCCAAATATATGCTTGTGTTTGTTGCTTGTGTATTTTAGGTACGGATATTGAGAAAATGACAAAAGATCACAAGAATCATGCAAAAACGGACACGGGAAACGAAGCCGCACAATGAACCAAACCCTAATGAAGACTTTCCCAAGATCAACCCTTGAAGATTTGAAGAATTATGAAGAAGGGTCCTCCAATTATGAAGAATTGACACTTTATACCCTTGTATCCTCATAATTACAAGTTTGGTCCCTAAAGTTTGTCAAAATTATAAAAAGGGCCCTTAACTTTGAAGAATTGGCAAGTTTAGCCCCTCAACAAAGCAAAATTGTCAACCAATATCATCCACAAAGTCAAATATATCATGAAGTCCTTCAAAGTACAAGAAATGACAAGTTTGGTCCTTTGAAAATCTCAAAATTACAAAAAGGACCCTCAACTTTCAACATTTGGCAAAAATGATCCCTCAATCATCAAGACTTGGCAATTTCAGTCCTCCAAAATGTCAATATTGCAAGTCTAGACCATTATCATTGAAGAAAATACCAATTCAGCCCTTGAAGAATTCAAATATGGCAAGAAATACCCCTGATTTCACTTTGTAAATGTTTTTGGGCCAAAAATGTAAAAAGGGCAAAAGTTGACAAAGCTTATAAAGGCGTTGATAGAAGTTTGGAAGGGATTTGACAAGTTTTTGAAACATGGGGGTGTTAAGCTGGCAGACAAAGAAGTTACATAGACCACTCCCAAGCTGCCATGTGTCCCACTCACATTCTCCACCAATCACACTCTACCATTTTGCCATGTCACTTCCCACTCACAACCGGATTTAACTAATCTTTATTTAAATAAAGATTATGGCGCCTAACAACTTATTTAAATCCTTAAACAGATCAAATGGCTTGTTCTTCATGTTCTTAACAAAATTTGGGCTTTTGTTATTTACTCAAAATTAGGCCTTTATTGTTTCCAGAATTATGATTAAGGATATTGTTGACTAAACCCAACCTTAATATATGCCACCTCATCAACCAAGGGTGCACATGAAAGGTGCCCTGCTACACACTTTTGGGGATACTGCCAAAACCAGCCAGAGAATCAACCATCCAGAAACAAGCTTACACTTTAAGCTTTGTTTGAGCCCTTGGATCAAATTTCAACAGCTATCTCCTTCACATACGTCCAAGAATCAGTCACATGAAGCATATGAGTTCAAATTCAAGAGGGCATTTTTGGAACTTCAACCATTAGGGTTTTTAGTTTTTAGCTGTAACTTAGCTCATTGTAAGGCTATATAAAGCCACTTAGGCCTTCACATTTTAGTTTGCTTTTGATTTTTCCTTGTTCAAGTTTCTGTAAATCCCATTTTCAAGTTTAATGAAATTGAGTTTGAAATCTTGAAGAAAAGCCATTGGCCAATCTTGTTTACTGCTTTCATTTGTTATATGCTTTGTAGTTCTTAAAGTTTAAAACCTGTTTTCAAAAGAGGAGTGTGCAAAAGTTTGCATATTTCCTCATTTTCTTGATATTTTGCTAAGTCTTGTTCCAAACTTGGAATTCTTGGGCTATAGGGCTGATCATAGCATCCTAACTGAGTTGGTTAAGGTGTGGTGAGGCTTATAACTTGGGGATAATCAAGTGTGGGGTAACAAGTTTGCATTAATCAAGTTTTTCCAAGTTTCTGATTTTTATGATATTGTGCTTAACCCTTGTTCAATCTTAGCAGGCTTTTTGTGGAAGCTTGTGCTTGTTCTTGCTAGCACATAAGCTCAAAATTCGTGGGTGTGGATGTACATCCATGAGGTTTGCATACTTAATCTCCAAATCTGCTTAAATTGTGATTTTTGGTGATATTTGTATGAAACTGTTGTTCTTGTGAATTTTGTGGCTTGTTCTTGCTTGAATCTGTTTATTATACTTGTTTTAGTGTTAATTGATGCTTGGTTGGCCTGAAATCTCATTGTGCTTTTGAAAATTTTGATTTGAAAAAGTTAAAGGGGTGTTTGGGTCTACTAGTTTATGCTTGTAATTTGTTTTTTGTGTTAAGGGAAGTTGTTGTTTATGCTTTGTATCTGCTATACCTTTGTTTGAGAGTGTTTTGCTACAAGTTTTTGGGTTTGAACACTTAAATCAATCAATCTGCTATATAGACCTTGTTTCTGCTTGTTTTGACCTAGGATTTTGGGAACACTTAGTGTGTATGCATGCTTAGGGATAAAAGTGGTTTAAACAAAGTTAACATAACCTGTTTGAAAGATTTGAGGTGTTGAAATTGGCTTATGTGTCAAATACATCAGCAAAAGTAGAAAACTGCATGTGTTAGTGTTCATCAGTAACTTTCATTGCTTGAATCTTGCTTAATTCTTTGAACCAGTGCATGAAACCTGTTTAGACTTGCTTATTGAAGTTTATTATAGCTTTTGTGTGCATTTGGTTGAATTTGGCTGGCTGATTTGTGCTAAAACTGCTCTTGAATGCTAAACTGCTTATTGTTCATGTCTGTATCATGTCTGATGAATGATTGATTAAACTGTATCAATTGGGTGTTAGTGATTGTGTTATTTTGATTGTTATTGACTCCTTTTGATCCAAATATCAATTGGGTGCCTTTGTGAAATCTGAATCTCCAAAAAAGTCACTAAAGACAAAAAGTCAAAATAGTCAAGCAGTGGAAAAAGTTTCCACTGCTCAACATCCAAAACTAGCCCCTGCTAGTGCAATTTTGTCATCAGCTTATCAATAAGCTATTCTAGCTTATTCTGACTTGCAACAAGTTATTTTTTGTGATAGATCTTCATTATTTGACCCATTTAAGTGAACTGGAGCTTATGAGACATTGAATTTGACTTTTTACTAGAAAACCAACTTGTTTGACTTTTAACATAAGTGCTTATTTGATTTTCCAGCTTATTGAGTGTGCTTATTTGAAAGGTCTTTGGTTTTTAAGCTTAGTTTTGTCAAAAGAAACATTTTGCAACTTGAATCAGCTTTTGAGGTGGTCTAGATCATAAAACGACTATTTTGTCGTTTTGTGAATAAGTTTGTGACTTGTTTCTGGCTTATTAAGTGGGCTTATTTGAAATTTCTTTTTGCAGAAGTCTTTGTTAGGTCAAAAGAAGGTTGTGTGTTAAATTTTAGCTTATGGCATCAGCTTATGGCTTAATGGGCCAAAAAGCACATTAAGAATAAGCTGCTTATTATAAGTTAGCTTATTTCACATTTTCAGCTTTTGGGCCTTTGGAAAAAGTTGTTTAAAATCAAATTTTGAGTCAACCTGTGCTTTTTGGGCTTATTCTGAACACTTTTTCTTATTGGGCCTTAATTAAGCCCAATAAGGGACTGTTTTGGGTTTGGCCCATTTTCTAGGCCCAATAGGGGTATTTAAGTAATTTCACTTTCATTTCTGAGTTATTTAGGTTAAATTAAGCTAGTTTGCAAGTTTTTAGAATTTTTTATAATTTTTGGATTTTTAATATTATTTTAATATTATTTTATTATTAAAAATTAAAATTCTGATTTTCTAGGTTTTTATATTTTTCCTAGGTTCTAAATATTTAATTAGGATTTTTGCAACTTTCCAATTTTTTTTTAGGTCTTTTAATTATTTTCTATAATTAATTTAAGATTTAATTGATTTTAGGAGTTTTTAATTGTTTAAAAATAGTTTTAATTGGTTTTAAAATTTTGAAAAATAGTTTTTAGCTTAATTAGGATATTTTTGAGGTTTACAAACTTGAAAATCTTGTTTAGGGCTTTTTAATAATTATTTTTGATTTTAGGGCTTTAATTAGCATTAAAAAGTCATTATCTAATTAACGGTTTTTGCAAGTTTTGATTTTTTGTAAACTCTTAGAATATTATTAGGGATTTTTGGTAATTTTTAGAAATTTGTAGGTTTAAATTTTAATTTTGGTGGTTTTACAACTTTACGTGTACGCCTTTTTAGACTTAGTTTAATCCGTCTTCATAACCGTCATTTTCTTCTAACCCCTTTTCTATTTTTCTTTCTCAAATATAATCACAAATTAATCCATATCATTACACACATAACACACTAGCCTCCTTGAGAACGAACTTAATTTGTCATTAGTGCTTGGTTTTCCTAAACCGACACTTAATACTTGCCACTTTTATTGCTTCCTTTTCCTAAAGGGGTAATTTTACAAACATCAGCAATCTATTGTTTGCACTGGATCACTAGTTTCGATGTCACGAGCTTAGCTATCATAAATATTATGAACACCCAATTTATCCTACACTTGGCACTATACCTCCTATAGTTGCATGTGTACATGAAATGAAATCTGAAATTGAATTACTATGATTTTTTACTTGAAACCTATATTCTCATCAACTTTATGTTGACCCAATTTAGCATTTATCTCAAGTAATTGATGATGAGTTGTATCTGCTGTATGAGGTACTTGGAGTCCGCATGCATTTCTTGGCTATCTTCGGACATTTATTTACTTATGCTTTTGAACTATTATCTCGTTGATGTTTAAAAATTTTACATTCCGCTCCACTATCTTTTGAAACTGAGACATTTTGTATTGTGATGCTTTTAATTTAAATTCAACGAGGCATTTTTATAAAACGTCTCATTTAGAGTCATTCTCTTGTACCTTGAACTATGATACAATGACGTAACAGCCCCCGAGCTTCACCGCTTCCGCATATCACATTTTGGGGTGTTACACGATCCATACGCGGAACTTGGAATCTCACATTGGGGTGAAAAGAAGAAGTTAGTCTACAACTACTTTAATCGTCCTAGACCCGGTACTCTTATACTTTCAGATCTTCGAGTTAATAGTATTCAGGTAGGTATTATTGAACATATATTCGGGTATCCTTACTTAAGGGAAATCATATTCAAACGTGAAGACGATAAAGAATACACCATCAGTGAAGGAGCACTCCAATATCTTCGTCTTGAAGATATAGAAGACTTTCTACTTGTGATGACTCAAGACAAGGTTACTCAATTAAATCCTGAACTCGTCATTGCCTTAAGCTCAGCCATTCGCCAATTCACTCGTAATGTCGTAATCAAGTATCGGGTTGAAGATCTACAACTTGGTGTGGAGAGTCATCAAAGAAAGCAAAATTTGCAACGTCCTCACACCACACCTCTTATTTATTTCCACCAACACAAGTATCCATATATGGGCACTCTGGAACTGGGAATATTCCATCTGAATAAAACAAAAGTCATGCAATACATGAGACTTTCAGAACTGCACAATTTCAGTGACGGAAGTCTTAAACATATTCGCGATAAGTTGTTAATTCTTAATGACAATCAATCCCTTCCAGAAGTGAAGTATGAATGGAAAGGTAAGTTCAAGAAGAGTGTCGTGTATGTGATCAAGAAGATTGAAGATAAATTAAGGGAACGACGGTTGATCCGAAGTTTAGAACGATTTGTGGGTGGCAGACCGTATGGAGCTCAACACAGGCTAATGGAATGATCCACTTGATGTGATCATCGTACTATTTCTGGTCAACTCCATACATTTTATTTGTAAATATGTATTTATTGTGTATATTAGGCTTTTTTTGTGGCATTTTGTAGTGTAACAGTGTGATATTTTTCAAGAATTTCTCACAAGATTCTAAATCTTTAAAACATATCATACTTAACCACTACAACTAACCCTCATTAAATTGAGGCGGAGCATTAATATGTTTGTTGGCCAACAAACGATTTCATTTTTATCCAAAGACCGGTTAATCCATTAATATCCAAAATATTAACGATTAATAATTTGGATAAGGGGAGAAAATGGGATTAAGGAGACTTGTAAATATACATGGCTAAAAGTGAAAAAGACTTAATGGAAAATCCAACCTAATTTGTGTTATGCACATGTTAAGGGGGAGCATTTTCAAATGTCAAAAACACTGAAGGTACAAAACTTTTGATATTTATATCACAAGTACCTTATTGATTTCAAGATATTTCCATGGTGACAAGTACTTACCCAAAACACACTTAATTCACGACGGTTGTGGTGACAAAAGGGCGGTAGGATTACGTATAAGTCCAATGACTCTTCCAAAACCGGAAGAATCTTCCCCAAGGACAATTCCATAGTTAGAATAGTAGTCCTTAGGAAAGATAGGGAATGGATTGTGAACGTAGCAGAATGTCGAACAGGTACTGGTGCAAGCACTGGAACAATCACAACAATGTGTTATGGATGATGTATTGGTAAGCATTGAAGGGGTTGAAGAATGAAAAAGAATTGTAAAGATAAAGGGTGTAAAGAAACAACCCTCCTTACAACTTAGGCAGAAACTGGGTCAACACATCTTGAAAACGTTAAAGCATCATGGACCTAGTGATGCGATGCACAACCCCTCCCAACTAACTCAAATATCTCTCAAAAGATATTTATTTTAATGTCACGGAGTTCAACACGTTATCTATCAGTTTATTCATTCCGAATAAATTGATATTGAAAAGGTGGCAATCCTTGCCAGCCTCCGCTCACCAAATCAAAATGCATTATTGAGTCTAGAGCCACGAGATCATCAAAAGTCTCATTAGGTCACTTTTCAAATATACATTACTTCTTCACACACTGTGAAAAGTAAGAAAGACTTTTATGAGTCCTACGCAATATTCTTGTAATATTGCCAGAACATCCAAGTGATACTAAAGTGTTACAATGAAGATGGAAATCCTGCTTGAGCCAACATCAAACAAGCTCATGGTAAGTGACATGTACGGTTCTTTAAGAACCAATCTTGTGATAACTGGAAAGAAACAATGGTTTGACTCTTAATTGAGCTCAAACTTGTTCCAGGGCCTCTCCTCAAAATCCAAGTGATCTTGCCAGAACGATCAGAGTGACACTCTTCAGTGATCACAGTGATGAGTGAAAATCCTTCCAGTTTCAATATTAAAGAACACTGCGGTAGGTGACAAGCAATATTCCATTTGGAAATCAAGCTCGTGACAACTGGAAAGCAACAATAGTGAAGCTCTTAATTGAATTTCACTTGTTCCAGTTTCATGAATTGACGGCTTCAATCATGAGGATAATTTTATCCAAATGGTTCACTCTTTATGTTCGCAGTCAGCTTTGGACGGTCGACTAAAGAGAACGGGTTTACTCGCGAAATCTTGTCAAGGAGATTTTTAATTATAGCTACCTGTCACAAGTACGATATTTAATATCTTCCAACGGTCTTCACCGACTGGAGGTAAAATGCTACCGAATCAGAATAAAATGTCAAAGCCATTTTACTTGTGTCTTATTATGTTGCTGCATTCGAAGACGGTGGCGTTGTGGTGTACCAGATGAAGTCCTCCTCATATACTTATACTTTCTGCACCAAATATTTCAACAAAATTCAAGAAAGTTCAACCTAAAAGTCTTCCGCTGTATCAACTCTGAAACTTTCAAGAATTCAACATAGTATAGGTGTGTGGGACATGAAGTCACGAAGAGGCAAGCATCACAAGAAGGCAAAGATCGCACATGAAAGGTCAAAAGGACATGCTCTAAGCCAAAGCCTAATGATTATCAACACATATTAACAACAAGGAAGAAAATAAAAAGAAGAAAAGAGAAAGTGGACTACGAGCACAAGAACAAAGATTTAACATGTTAGATTTAGGACTTTGTAATTTGGAGTGACCTCCTTTAGGGGGAGATTGTTGGAAATACGTTTTATAGTTAGAAAGTCTCGGTCGCTCCAACAATATAGTTACAGGCTCGTAGTATAGTTATTACTATAGTTTAAGAAAGCCCGACCCATGAGCATGTTCATGGGCCAAAGGCCCAAGTCCATTTATGGACTTCGGTATATAAACCCCTTTCCTTCATGGAAAGGGGTGTTGGTTGTTTCATTATTCAATATACATTTTCACATTTTCTTTCATCTTTCTCTCACTACTTTCTCTCTCTAGAAACATCAACCTCACTTGTGATACTTGTGATTTTAGATTACCAATATTCGACAAAGAGCTAGTTTCTTTTGAAAATTCAATGATGACACTAAAAAGAAACTTGCTAAAAATAACGACACTAAAATGGTTATTTATAATGCTTTGCCTAAGAAAGAGTATGAAATGATTTTTATGTGTAACCCGCTAAAGAAATTTGGCAAACTCTTTTGATAACCCACCAAGGTAATAGTTAAGTCAAAGAAAGCAAAATCGATCTTCTTGTTCAACAATATGAACAATTTGTCATCTAAGAAGATGAAACCATTGATAGTGCATTTGCTAGATTTAACACTATTATTACTAGTCTAAAAGCACTCGATGAAGGTTTTTCTAGCAAGAATAATGTGTTGGGTCGAATTATTGAGTTGATGTGTCAAAACTAAAAGAAAAGGACTAAATCTGACAAAAAGAAGATTCTACAAGCTGGTGGACAAACTTGTAGAAAATATATTAAGATATATTTAGAAGATTTGGTTTTATCTAGTTTCCTTTGTAAACGTCTGGACATTCTATTATATAAAGAATTCCAGACCGTAGGTTTTATCATAACAATCATTCACAATGTAACCTACAAGCAATTCGTGTGTCTAGACGTGATATTCAATGTATACACGCCTAGAGGTTACTTGTAATCGTTCGTTAGTAATGCAAGTAATCGTTGGAAAGGGAATTCGTGTGTTGTTTAAACACCTTGTTTATGTATTATGTTCTAGTTCCGCTATGATTCACATCATATGAACATGATGCATATCCTAGTAAGCTTAATCGATCCATGAATAATGGTTTCATTAATTGGTATCAGAGCGGGTGGCTCTCGATGCTAGGATCAACAAGGTGTTCGTTTGTAATGAAAAAGAAGAAAAACCTGTATTAGGGTTTTTATGAAGTTTTAATGTACGCAACAGTATTCAGAACACCATAACTTTTTATTGAACTGTTAGATCGACACGAATTTGGTGTGTGTTATACACACATATATCTAGATATCCACCGGAATGATCGTCGATTTGATCCAATTACGAGAAATATGCAAGGAAGTAAAAGGTACTTTATACTTTTTGTATTCATCTAAAGAAGTACAGTATCTATTACTATTTAAAACAAGAGTAAGAAAAGGATGTCTTTGTGGTTTACTTATATTAAAAGAGATCGTGACATATAAAGTAGATGTGGAGTATTATGTTCACACGAGATTGAGGTTGTGTTTAATTTTGCTCACGTGAGGATGGTTGTAAAGAAAAGAAGACGTGGTAAACAGTGAGAGTTATGTAGCCACAAGATGGTGTCAGTGGCTGAGTCGAGCCGCTGACAAGAATAAAAGACACGCTAACAAGGAAGATGCTGACACGTTGTAATTTAGACGCTGACAGCGTGTTGTCTGATATATTGTTTTTCAGCACTGACACGTATCGTTTGATAGTGGACAATACATACAGAAGATATATTGGATGACAAAGGATCTCGGACTGAACTGACTGTTTAAAATTTTATGGCTCGTTTTTGAACATTGTGTTTGGTGCAATGATGTTTAATTTGATTATGTGACAAGGCTAACCTTGCGGTTATGTACCGACTTGGAATAGAAGCAGAACGCCGACAGAGGCAGCAGTTGCATAATAGAAGAGGATGATGTTGTATTTAATATGATTTTCATTGCAAATAGAAGGTTTCGATGAAGACGATTGATTATTGCTTATTTGGTGTTGGAATAGTTTTTCGTAGGTTTTTATTTTATCATATCTTAAAGTCGTGAAGCCATGCACTGACTTTAAAGGTAACTTGTTCATGCTTACATTGTTGGTGACGAAGACTTGTCATATCTAGCAATCTTCTCTTGCTATCACTTGAAGGAGTTACATTATCGTGCTCAGTGTCTCACAAAGGATGTGGATTTTGACAAGAGATCGAGGTCTTCTTATACTTTAACATTTTCTTATAAGTTCAGCGTCACATGGATAGTGCAAGATATAAGGTACAAGCTTGGGAGATTCCACTTCTTCAACAAATAGGTTATATTCGTTTTTCTTCATTCGTAATCTACAATTAGAGTCTACATGGTTCGTGATTCATTTACATGAACCACTCAAGGGGAAGCGTTTATTAGTTGTTTATCTTTAGAAGACCCCTATTGGATGAGACAAAAAGGGGAAGAAGATTAAAAGATCAAGGTATACAACTTATTTTTATGTGGTGATATGTTTTACAAGAAATCTTACTTTAAAGGGAAGCTTGTTTCATTCGTGAAAGATCAAGATTTGAATATTGGTTTTATCATCATCGAATAGGGGAAGATTGTTGGGAATTAATTTGATGAGACAAAACAAGAATAATGAAACAAGAAGGACTTATATGCAAAAATCAAGAAGTACAATAATATGGAGACCTTCTACACAAAAAGGAGGACTAAAGTGCAAAAGATGGAAGGACTTCTAGAACAATTATATTTCTTGTAAAGAGGGTTATGTGTAGTATATAAACACACACCCTGCATAGGTTTAATCATTCAATTATTCACAATGTAAACCTAAAGTGTCTTCGTGTTTCTAGGCGTGGGATTCAATGTATACACGCCTAGAGGTTACTTGTAATCGTTCGTTAGTAATGCAAGTAATCATTGGAAAGGGAATTCGTGTGTTTTTTAAACACCTTGTTTATGTATTATGTTCTAGTTCCGCTATGATTCACATCATATGAACATGATGCATATCCTAGTAAGCATAATCGATCCATGAATAATGGTTTCATCAATTGGTATCAAAGCAGGTGGCTCTCGATTCTAGTATCAACAAGGTGCTCTTTTGTAATGAAAAAGAAGAAAAACCCGTATTAGGGTTTTTATGCAGTTTTTGTGTGCGCAGCAGTATTAATAAGACCATAACTTTTTATTGAACCGTTGGATCGACACGAAATTTTGTGTGAGAGTTCTACACACATATATCTAGATATCCACCGGAGAGATTGTCAAGATCTATCCCCAAGAAAAAGTTAATAGGCGTCGAAATCAGCAGCAGAATAAGTAATCACATGCAGTTTTCTGTAGACAGCCGTAGTAAAAACACTATTTATCCTTCGTTAACCGTTGGATCATCGTGAAAGTTTTACTTTCGATTCTTGGCACTTGTGTCTAAGATCTCACCGAGAGGATCTTCGATCTGAATTCTCATGAGGAAGTTATTTGATCGTCGAAGTTGGCTGCTGGTGATGAAAAGAATGTGTTGTGTTCGTGATCGTGTTTGGATTTCTGTGATGTTGCTATACGAATTAGGGTTTGTATAAACCCTACATCCATACTATCGAAACATTACAGCGGCATGGTTTGATATGTTTGTAAACCTAGATCGAGTTTATAAATAGAAAAGAAGGAAGCAGATTCGTGTTTTTAATGATGTTATTATGGTTTGATATAAACCCTAGATCTCGTAACTAGTTCTATGATCTGGATGCTCGATGGATTACTTTTTCTTTGTGTTCGTTGAATGTAACAGCTATGGAAGAATGGAAAAAGTATGCAGCATATCGTATTATGCAGAATATGGTTTAATTATTGCTTCTGATCAAATTATTTTGTCTACGGTTTATTCAAAGAAAAGAATTCGTGTGGACCGATGGAAGAACAGGAATCGATTGTGTTTGTTGTGTTTGTGTCACTTAAAAGTTAAAAGTATGTCCTACATGCTGCCAAAGATGAAAGTGACTTGAGAACATGTTGGTCAACGAGTATGTTTCCAAGGTGTAAAAGAATGTGTCTGCTTGGTTTAAGTGGACACCAAAGTAACAAAAAAAGGAACGTAAAGTGACATGAATGAGGGGTCAAATTGCTACTGTTCGTCTGATAAAAAAGCAGATGGGGACACACTTGTGTTTGATCGACGTATCAAAGGAATTCCGAAGGACATAATGTGTTCCAAGGCCACATCACCTGAAGAAACCAGCACGTGGGTTTTGGTTATGAAAGTAAAATGCATGAATTTGCTTTGCAAAGTATCATGTACATGGTGATTTCAGCAACATAAAGTAACAAAGGTTGCTGCATAATATTGATTACTTGGGATATTTGTTTGAGGAAAAGAAAAGTTGACGCTGATGCATTAAAGTTCATCCACTGACAGAGTATATGTTCTCGAAGACGCTGACGTTTGTAATCGAGACGCTGACGAGTGTAGGTCAAACGCTGACAGAAGCGCTGACAAAATGATGTGTTGTCAGAGATATGTCAACACATACTGATGGGATCTTGGATAGTGAAGGATCTCAGATAAAGGAATTGATTTTGTTTGGTATTTTGATTAGGTTTTGGCACACAAAATGAGGAGATTATACACACGAAGGTACATGGAATCTCTATTTTATTCAGAATATCGTTTTGATATTTATGGCTCGGATATTTTTAGAAGACGTATATGATTAAGGGGAAGAATTCTTATAGTAAGTTTGATGTTCGAAGAAGAATTTTGCGAAGTTTGTGTTCTATCATATCTTAAAAAGTTGTGTCTGGTCATCATTACTTTTGAAGGTACTTTTAATTTGTGACAATGGACTTGATAAAAAGGTATCAAAGGTATGAGATTTTTCTTAAGACGCTCTATGCTCATATTTGCTAGAGAACTCTTTTTGTCAATAGACTACTCATTATAGCAGTGAGTTTTATATTCTTCTCATTATAGCCGTGAGTTTTGGAGTCACATGGATAGTGCAAGACATGGAACACAGGTTTGGGTTATTCTACTTCTACATCAAGAATATTATAGTTATTTTTCTTCAAAGATCATTACATAGAGCTACTTTTGGAGAATCTTCAAGATTGCATACTTTCACATATTCCCAATTGATGTGTCAAAAAGGGGAAGAATATGTGCTATACTTTAAATGTTGGCGTTGAATATGTGCTATACTTAACAGGAAGCTTCTTGGAGATCATGTACTACATACAAAGGATTCACTCTTAAGTGGAAGTGTTTTGACATCATCAACTAGGGGAAGATTGTTATGTCGAATCATTGAGTTGATGTGTCAAAACTAAAAGACAAGGACTAAATCTGACAAAAGAAGATTCTACAAGCTGGTGTACAAACTTGTAGAAACTATATTAAGATATATTTAGAAGATTTAGTTGATCTAGTTTCCTTTGTAAAAGTCTGGACATTCTATTATATAAAGAATGTCAGACCGTAGGTTTTATCATAACAATCATTCACAATGTAACCTACAAGTAATTCTTGTGTCTAGACGTGGGATTCAATGTATACACGTCTAGATGTTATTTGTGTTTAATAATACAAGTAATGTTTGAGAAAATTCATCTTGTCCACAACATCTTGTTCATGACTATTGTTCTAATTCCGCTATGTTAAATCATATGAATGATAATCATGCCTAGTAGCTTAAAGATCCGAATCTATAGGATTCATCACAATGTTAGGAAGTTTCTTCGATCGTTGCATCCGAAGTAGAGAGGTAAAGCCACGGAGATTGAAGAATTAAAGGACCTCGCTACATTATCACCTGATGAACTTTTTGGAAACTTGAAAGTTCATGAGATGATAATCTTGAAGGACTCGAAATTCGTCAAGAGCAAGAGTGAAATAAAGTCTCTAGCATTGAAAGCCAAGAAAGGGCATAGTGATCATGAAAGCTCATCCTCTGATAGTGAAGATGAAGAATATGTTACGGCGGTGAGAGACTTCAAAAAGTTCTTCAAGAAGAGAGGACAATACGTGAGACAACCAAGAACAAAAATAAGACCTTCTCGAAGAACCGATTCGTCAAGAATGACAAAAGTGAAAGGAAGTGTTATAGATGTGGTGATGTGAATCATCTATTTATATTAGTGAATGTCCCAAGACACCTCGCGACAAGAATCATGCGTCATTCATTGGAGGATCTTGGAGTGATAGTGGTGAAGAATGTGGTGAAATGCTAAAGACGAGAAGTGTCTCATGGCTCATTCTTCAAAAGAGGTACATTCCGAAACTGAATACAATAGAAATGTTCTAACTTAGACGATATAGAATTAGAGAGTCAATATGATAATCTATGCAAACTAAGTCTTAAGTTCATAGAAAAAATAAATTGCTAAAATCAACTAGAACTAAACTTGAAAATGAGATTAAGGAGCTAAAAGGTAAATTAGCTAAACTGGAGAAAAATAAAGAAGTTGATTTAGGATGTATATGTTTTGAAAACCTTAGACAACAAAATGAGGATCTCAAGAGCACATCCATTAAGTTGGAAAAATTTATGAAAGGTACTAATGCTC
Source organism: Glebionis coronaria (assembly GCA_025667525.1). Classification (NCBI taxonomy): domain Eukaryota; kingdom Viridiplantae; phylum Streptophyta; class Magnoliopsida; order Asterales; family Asteraceae; genus Glebionis; species Glebionis coronaria. The sequence continues at coordinate 125,500,893 of CM046882.1, read as the reverse complement.
TTGATGATATGCTAAGTAGACAAGTTCACTCTAATAAAAAACTTGGTTTAGGTTTTAATCTTGGTGAAGCTTCTACCAGTGAAACTAAACAAGTAAAGTTTTCGGAAAAACTGACGGCAGTCCACGGCTCAAGAAAATATGTCATTGTTCTTTATATTATGGAACCGTGTAGGATATGTAAATCTTGTTCATGTTTTAGAGAGAGAAAGAGATAGAGAGACGGTGGACTTTACACAACTCTAGAGAGAGAAATAATAAGAAGAACAACTTTTACTATGTGTAAAGGAAATGAAAACCGCACCCTCTCCAACTAAGAAGAGGGTTTATACACCCAAGCCTTGTAATGGGCTTGGGCTTACATGTTTGGGCCGGACATACAATCATGGACCGGGCCTTTCCTTGTTTGATATATTAAAAGGTATCTAGACTACGAGCTACTACTTAATATATTGTCAGAGTGACCGAATCTTCCTAAATACGTAAAAACGTATTTCCAACAATCTCCCCCTAAGGGAGGTCACTCCAAACAAGGGCGTTACCCAAGTTACAATAATAAAATAAACCTAGTATACTATGCTTGTCTTGAGCTTGTAATATTCGTCTTTCTTTTCTGGTGAACATGCTGATGTGATCTTTGATATCAATCTTTTGCATTAATCTCTGTCCTTGATCTTGTGCATCTATCACTTGTGATCTTCGCCTCTTCGTGACTTCAAGTCGCACATACTTATACCTTCATAATTCTTGAAAGCTTTAGAGTTCGATACAGCGGAAGACTTAACTTTTAGGCTTTCTTGAATTAGATGAGGTATTAAGTGCATAAAGTATAAGCATGCGGGGACGACTTCTTCTTGGATTCCGCAACGCCACCGTCTTCAAATGCCGCAACATAAGTAGACACGAATGAAATGGCTTTGAACATTTCATTCTAATCGGTAGCATTTTACCTTCGGTCGGTGAAGACCGTTGGACGATATAAAATATCGTACTTGTGGCAGGTAGATTTAATTAAAAATATCCTTGACAAGATTTTGTGGGTAAACCCGTTCTCTGTACTCGACCGTCCAAAGCTGACTGCGAACGTAAAAAGTGAATCATTTGGATAAAATTATCCGCATGATTGAAGCCGTCAATTCTGATTCCTGGAACAAGTTTGGTTCATTAAAGAATCGCACCATCGTTGCTTTCCAGTTGTCACGAGCTTGATTCATATTGAATCTTGCAAGTTACCTACCAAGTGCTGTTTGAGGTTAACACTAGAAGGATTTCCACTCATCATTGTGAACACTAAGGTATCACTCTGAGTGTTCTGGCAAGATCACTAAGATATTGCGTAGAGGCCTGGAATGTGTTTAAGTTCAGTCAAGAATTAAACCATTGTTTCTTTCCAGTTATCACAAGTTTGATTCATAAAGAATCACACAAGTCACCTACCATGAGCTTTTTGATATCCACTCAAGAAGGATTTCCATCTTCATTGTAAATACCTTCGTATTACTCGGATGTTCAGGCAAGATCTTGAAGATTTTGCGTAGGACTCTTAAAATATTTCTTACTTTTCACAGTGTGTGAAGAAGCAAGGAATTATGAAAGTGTGTCCAAATGAGATATTTGATGATCTCAAATGGCTCTAGAATCGATCGTGCACTTTGGATTTTAGTGATCGGAGGCTGGAGAGGAGTGCCACCTTTTCAATACCAATTTACTCGGAGTGAATAAATCGATAGATAACGTGTTGATCTCCGTGTGATTAAAACAAATATCTTTTAAGAGATATCTGAGTTAGCTGGGATGGGTTGTGCATTGCATCACTAGGTCCATGATGTCTATCTTCAATATCAAGAATCATTAAAAATGATCTCAATAGCATATTTATTGACCCGGTTTCTGCCTAAGGTTGTAAGGAGGGCTTCTTTCTTTACACCCTTTATCTTTACAATTCTTTTTCATTCTTCAACCCCTTCAATGCTTACCAATACGTCATAACTAGCACCTTGTTGTGATTGTTCCAGTGCTAACTTAAGTACTTGGTCGGCATTCAGCTACGTTCACAATCTTTCTCCATCTTTCCTAAGGACTACTATTTCTAGCTATGGAATGTCCTTGGGAAGATTCCTCCGGTTTTGGAAGAATCATAGGACTTAACCTATCCTACCATCCTTATGTCACCACAATCTACATCGTCGTGAAATAAACGGGTTGTGGGTAAGTATAAATCACCATGAAATCCATTTTGAATTGTAAATCCGTTTTGATCCCCTTTAACATATTCCACGATATTCGAAAACATTTTTCACATGTCAGGATGAGCCATCACGTTAAGTCAAACCATTTTTGATAATTTCCCATATTAAATCACATTTTCTCCCCCATATTAAAAATATTAACCCAATCGATGTTTTTAATATCAATTGATTTAATGAAGTTTTAACAAAGGTTTTGGGAAGAAACATGCAAGCCCGTTTTATCTTCATGATACCAAATGTATGAGATATGATACCGATTTGTAACATGATCACATATTCACCATATTAGAAATAAAATTGACAAGGTTGGACCTGATTGATGAGAACATCATATTATAAGATCAAATGGTTCTTGTCAGCATATGTTGGTCGCCTTGTCATGTCTAAAGTCACCTCTTGACACCACGTGTACGATTGGTATTGTTGTCTTGAAACCAATTAGTGAGCTTGGCACTTTCGGCACCGAAGATTCTAAATGCTTGACAATTGCTCCCCCTCAATTGTTGACCCGTGTTCTACTGAAAGAGCTGTAGTCGTTGGTTGAGTAGTCGCATCATCAAGTGTGTAGATACCAATTATAGATTGCTTAGGTTGTAGAGATGATAGCTTCATATAAACAAGACTTCTCTTGTTTTAACAAATAAATGCACTGATGCGTACATAGATTTGTGTTAGACCAAGTTATAAAGTAAACTTGATACCTAACAAGGTTTTAAAGTAAACCTTGCCCGAAAATTAATTCTCGTTGTGAGCCAAAGCTTTCATAAGAAATACTTGACTTTAGTGTGAAAAGCGGGTTGCAGTCTAAAATAACTACAAGCCATATAGGCATGTTTTATGAAATATTTACAACTTTTGTACGAGCTCTATTTATGGCGCCGTGTCAATATTAATCAACATTTCTAAGGCCGTAAATATTATCGTACCAAAACACATGCCTTTGAAAAATAAAGTAAAAATATTTTTGGATTTTTCTATATTTTTCAATTTTTATGGTTTTTATATGGTTTTATATATTTGTATTTTGCTTTTGTGGATAAAAATATAAACAATATATACAGATGATCACCAAGGATACGGAGAATAGCTTACCACCACTATTCTTTCGCTTCATCTGCCAGTTCCTTTAGAGTCTCAGGCGAGAAAGTTTTCATTCCTAGCTTGTCGGCCAAAAATTCCATTCGAGCGCGATCTAAAGCCTTCGTGAAAATATCCGCCAATTGATACTCAGATCGGACAAAGTAAAGCTTGATTACTCCATTTTCCACTTGCTCCTTGATGAAGTGGTAGCGAATGTCAATGTGCTTCGACCTGGAGAATTGAACGTTGTTGCAGCATAGGGCAATTGCACTCTTGTTGTCACAGTTCATCGGAATTTTGTCGAAACCTAGACCATATTCGGTTAATTGCGATCTCATCCAAATAATTTGAGCACAGCAACCGGACATAGCTATGTATCATGCTTCCGTACTTGAAATTGCAGCGCTTTTCGGCCTTTTCGATGCCCAACTGATTAGTCAATCTCCTAGTAGTTGCAAAGTTCCACTCGTGCTACGCCTTTTATCTTGACAACCCGCGTGATCCGCATCTGCATATGCCATAAGTGTAATCGAAGAGTCCTTCGAATACCAAAGTCCCCGATTAATGGTTCCTTTAAGATATCGAAAGATCGGTTTCACAGTGGCCAAGTGTAACTCAGTAGGTCGAGTTTGATACCGAGCACACATACATATAGCAAACTAAAGATCAGGTCGACTAGCTGTGATATACAAAAGAGTACCGATCATTCCACGATACAGTGTCGGATCAACGGCAACTCCATGTGGATTTGCATCAAGCTTAGTTCGTTTCACCATTGGAGTATCCACGGGATCACAAGATTCCATCTTATATTTCTTAAGCGATTCAAGGGCATACTTGGATTGATTGATAAAGATGCCTCTGGGAATCTGAGATATCTGAAGACCTAAGAAGAATGATACCTTTCCCATCATTGACATCTTAAACTTGGAAGACATGAGTTTCCCAAATTCGTCGGATAAGGTTTGGGTCGAGGCTGCAAATATAATATCAACATATATTTGTACCATAATCATATCTTTACCTCGTTTCTGAATGAACAGCGTGGGACCCACCTTGTCTTTAGCGAAGCCTTGTGTAATGAGGAATTGTGACAATAGATCATACCATGCGCGTGGAGCTTGCTTCAACACATAGAGACCCTTCTTAAGCTTGTACACATGTTTAGGATAATTAGGAATCACAAAACAATCCGGCTGTTGTACATAGACCTCTTCCTTGATTTCACCATTAAGAAATGCCGTCTTCACATCCATCCGATAGACGATCATATTCATATGGGTTGCATAAGCATGGAATAGTCTAATAGCTTCCAAACGCGAAACAGGTGCAAAGGATTCCATAAAGTCGATGCCCAATAATTTCTTATATCCACGAGCTACTAGTCGAGCTTTGTTCTTTAAAATTCCGCCTAACTCATCGAGTTTCACCTTATAAACCCATTTTAAAGTGAGTAACTGCACCTGATCCGGGCATGGGACAAGTTCCCATACTTCAAGACGTATAAATTCATTAAGTTCTTCTTGCATAGCTTCTATCCAACAGGATTGAGTAAAAGCTTCTTGCCATGTCTTAGGTTCAACTTCAGTGAGGAAAGCATCAAAATGACAAAAACATTGCATTTTCTTGTAGCTGACTTCGTGTGGATACTGGATGATTAGGGTCACCAATAATAGAATCTATTGGATGATCCTTTGTCCATTTGTTGTCATGTTCACGAATCCGTGGATTGGAGTAAACTGTAGTAGGAGCTTCCTCTGAGGTGGACGACCCGGCTTGATTAGGGTCGGGAATAGGTACACCAAAGTATGGAAGTTCACGCATTTGAGCGAATTCCAAATCGTGATCATCATCATCCTCTTCATCATCAATAGGCATGACATGGGTAGTTGAAACATGTGTTGGTTGAGAATTACTCGTTGAAGGTATATCTTGACCAATTGTAGGTGGAGATGTGTCTGATTGTGCTTCGGTTGCTGGAGCGACAACTTCGGTTACCGGAGCTATTACCTCAGGTTCTGGAGCAACAATACTTGGAGAAGTAAAGATATCATCAAAGAACGGTTGAAACAACGTATCCCATTCAGTCCTAGAAGGTGGTGTAAATGATGATGAAGTAGGGTTGTTTGGGACAAGACAAGAACTAATGTTATTGGGTCCCATTTCATGAAGTGCGGGTTCAGAGTTGCTTTGCTCAGACGCCATTGCTGTCAGCTCATCAAAATAAACATTCATAGTTTCGAGGATCTTACGAGACTTACGATTGTAGATTCGGTATGCCTTCTTTGCGGGTGCGTAACCAATGAAAATACCAATATCATCCTTTGGTTGAAGTTTACCCAAATTGTCACCATCATTATTTGGATAGCAAAGAGAACCAAATACATGAAGATATGATAAATCTGGTACTTTACCATGGAGAAGCTCATAAGGTGTTTTACCATGGCGTTTACGAATTAATGACCGGTTTTGGGTGTACAATGCTGTAGATACTGCTTCTGCCCATAAAAACAATGGAGCCTTTGCGTAAATTAACATCGTTCGAGTAGCTTCCATAAGTGTGCGATTTCGCCTTTCAACGACACCGTTTTGTTGTGGAGTGCGTGCAACGGATGTTTCATGAGATATGCCAACTTCTTCATAATAATCACGCAAGATTTGATTCACAAATTCGGTTCCATTATCTGTACGAATGCGTCGGACAGTAGTGTAGAGACGCACTTGAATCATCTTGAGAAATCCGATGATGAATTTAGGTGCCTCATTTTTTGTTGTAAGAAATTTCACCCATGGAAACCGAGAGTAATCATCGACAATTATGAGGATGTACTTTTTGCCACTAAGACTTTCAACACGCATTGGTCCACAAAGATCCATATGTAACAAATAAAGTTTCTCTTGGTTGGTGTCTTCCGTCTTGGGTTTGTACGATTTCTTAGTGCTTTTTCCCATTGTACACGCGGAACACAAATGATCCTTGTGAAATGAAAGTTTAGGAAGACCACGAACAAGTTCATTTTTTGCCAAATGATTAATAGCGTCAAAGTTAAGATGAGATAACCGTCGATGCCATAACCATGACTTAGTCTTCGATGCTTTGGAGAGAAGACATACGGGAGAAGCGGCCATCATGTCTTGTAGAGACAAAGTATACAAATTATTTCCTCGAGTACCTTTCAATAAATCAACCCCTTCCAAATTACGAATGAAGCAGGTATGCTCTCGAAAAGCAACTTCTAGGTTTGCATCACAAAATTGCCCCATAGAAAATAAGTTGTGACCAAGACCTTCCACATAATACACTCTTGAAGTTATAACATTCCCAATATGATATTCACCATAACCCATTATCTTTGCAATATGATCATTTCCAAATCTAACCGTACCAAGAAACTTGCTGACAAAATTTCTGAGCTGAGAGCGATCTCCGGTCATATGCTTGGAGCAACTAGAGTCCAAATACCAGAGAACAATTTGGACCACCTGTGTTCAACAACAACAGTAGACAATGCATTAGAAACTATTGGTTCCGGAGTGTTAGCAGATACAGATATAAGATTATCAGAATTGCTTACATTTGTGTGACCCTTAGATTTCCTGCATTTTCTAATGTGAGTTTTAGCACTAACAGGTTTTACTTTTCCAACTTTCTTAGGTTTTGGATTATTCGCGGGCACTACAATGGGAGTAGACCTATTTAAAGGGAACTTGGTTCCTATAGTAGTGTCGGTGTTCCTAGTTAAAGGACACGCTTGTGTTTTGGTCGCCTTTGTACTCCTAGTTAAAGGGCACGCATTCTTCGCTTTAGTGGGAGTGATCCTAGTTAAAGGGTACGTATTTCCTACTATAGTGAAAGTTCTACCAGTGGGGCGCCACATCCAACCAACTTGGGTTAACACTTTCCCAGTCGGTTTCCATTCTAATCCATTTTTCCGGGCATACATCTCATTCACATGGTCAATAAGGCAAGAATCATGACGACTAGAAAATATACATTCATTGCAATTCCAACATTTCAAATTAGAATTCACACTAGGCTTAGAACGATGTACAACCACAGAGCCTTTAGGTTTAGCTACATGATTCTTTTTATTCAAAACAGAAATAACATTCCTAGGATGGGCTTCTACTTTCTTCTTCACTTGACCACTAGATGGAGGCAAGATCCTATCATTCTTCTTGTTTCTTTTAAGCTTAGATCTTTGAGCCTTAGTAATGGTGCTTACTCCTGTAGAAGGCAACACGGGAATATTAGAAGCTGGTTTTGATTCCGCCTTATCTTTAGTGACCAAAGTTTGAGATGGTTTAGTCCTAGGGCCCTTGTTAAGTGGTGTGACGGCTATAAGGTTCCCTTTGATTGCACTAGAGGACGATGCTGAGACAGTGGCTGCGTTATCCACAACATTCTTACCTTTTAGAGTACGAAGTGTTTCCTTTAACTCAGCCAAGACTAGATTTTTATCACAAATTTGTTCCCTCAAATCAGATATTTCCACCGATTTTCGATTCAATTGTTCAATCAAGGATTGATTCTGTGCAGTGGTATTAGCACATGCGGGCTTTACTGAATCGAAGAGTCGGGTATCTTTCTGTTTTAAGTTATCAACTTTGGACAAAATCTTGGAAACTCGATTATCTAGATCAAGTTTAAAATTCTCAGCGGCCTCAAGTACGTTCACACAGTTAAGCTTCTTAGATTTCTCTATTTCTATTGGCAAAGATTTAGCAACTTTGTCACTTGGCTGACGATGTTTTGATTGTAAATTCAATCGAAAATTCTTTTCAAAGTTTGCATCATCGATATTAACACCTTCGAATGACGTTTCAAAGATTTCTCGAATAAATTGTTGCTTGCATTCAAGCGAAATACAATGTGTTTGAATCTTATCAAAACATTTTGAAAGTGAAGAATATGAATCTTGAAGCTTTAAAAAATCAGCGTCAGATTCGTGACAAGTACTATCTACCACATTATCCACAGATTCAATATTATGAACAATAGAATCATTGTCAACACTTTTATTCACACAGACGGAAACTATATCATTAGACATCACTTGTTTCAGAAGCTGATCATTTTGGTGTGAACCCCGTTCTATTTCAAGTAAACTGTTTTTATAAGCATCATCCATTTCATTGAAAACACGTTTAACTTCTTCTATTTCCAAATACAAATCTTGATCAAGATTACTAAGACAAGCTTTAACATTCTTTACAAACGGAACAATTTCGTCTCGGAACGCAGCTCAAGTGTGCTCAAAGTTCCATTCACCTTCTGTTATGGCCATGGCCGTCGTACGTTCCAAAATGACCTTGTCAAAATCGGCTAAGTGTTGGTGAACCGCATTTAAGTTAACGGACGCCTTACTTACCGGTGGAAGTAACTTCGTTAAATCCGTTTTGACGAGTGTAGGAGACGTACTAGGAGGGTTTTCATTTGACAAAATTGGGGGCACAAGAACTGTTAGTTCAGCTAATTCCTTTTGTAAGCGAATTTGTGTCTTTTTGGAAAGTTGATCTTTATTATGCTTATCATAATCAATCGTATGGAATTTTGAAAGCATTTTAGAATGAGTTTCTTCTGCAAGTGACTGTGTCTCCTCAGTACTACGAACAAAAGGTGCTTCTTTCGATTTGCCAATTATGGTCATATCATAAAGACCGGGAATATATTCCTGAGCTTGTTTTGCATAACCGGGATTAGGTGGAAAATCTTAAAGACTCTTAAGTTCGAGTTCTTTAAATAATTTAGTTAAAAGATGAACGTTTTCTGTGGAAGCGTATTGCTTTAAAAGCTGTTGTTCTTTGAATTTAAGAAGTTTGGTAGCATTAATTTCCGATTCAAACTTTTTAGACTCGAGAGTTTCGAAATCCATTTAAAGTTTCTAAAAATCATTGACAATCGACTCTTTTGCTTTTAATTCATTGGAAAGATTAGCTTTTAATGATTCTATTTTTTTCAAGTGTTCAATGTTTTCATAACAAAATTGGTCAAATTCAGAACATGTTATTTTCTCTGCTTGAGGGACCATTTCAAAGTTTTGACCTTTTCTTTATGCAACGCAAGCTCAACAGTTAGGGTGGAATTGGTATCTACGGATTGTCTGAGGGCCATATGCATTTGATCAATAATATGTTTAGGTACCATGACCAAATCATGTTGAGCATAAGATTCTATACCCGTTGTAGCATTTGGTCAAGGTTCACTCAAATGTGTAGGATTGGGTACTACATCATTTGAGTTACTAGTTCCCGAATGCTGTTCGAGGTTGTCATTTTCATGCCCAACTTGATGTGGGTTATCATCATTACCAAGATTAGTTGTGGTGGGTACCTCACTGACGACATCAGAACCGTAGTGAGAGAGATTAGCAACGAGAGCAGCTTGGGCAGAGTGAATGTCATCACAATCTGAATCATATGCGTCAAGATCATATGCTTGATAAGCTGCATTAGAAGTGGAAACGACTACAATGCCTTCAGTATCTGCTGCCCCTGGGTCTACAAGAAATGCTAACTCCTCTGAATCCAAAATCTTTCCCTTAGACTGAGCAGCGACCAAATACATTTTCTCACGAAACCACGCTTCATCCCTTCTCCTTTTCGGCTGAGTGCATTGCCTAGCCATATGACCTTGTCCTCGGCAATTTTAGAAAGTCGCAACCTTTTGAGGACCAATGGGGATTCCAATTCCATTAGCTTGAGAATTCACAGCTTGAGCATTCACAGTCCTTGTAGGAGGTCCATATGAATTTTGCCTTCCCTGAATAGGTTGCACCGTTACTTGACCATCTTGAACAGTAGCTTGTTGTCGAGGATTTGAAGAGGTGCGGAGCTGATTGTTTGTGGTGGAAATCCTCTAGTTGCAACAAGTTTTGACAAGTAAGCAGTGAGATGGTTTAGAATATCAGCTGGCATTCATTTGGAGTAAAGACCGGTGCTTGGATTGGTGGAAGTTCATTAGAGTAGAAGACTTTTGGTGGTTGTGCTTCAAGTGGAAAGTATCCTTGCTGAGGAGTATAGCCCATTGGAAAGTGTTGGCTTGTGATGGTGATGTCTGATATGGTGGTTGCCATGGAAAAGATTGTTGATGAACACTCTGTTGAAATGCTTGATGTGGCAACATTGGTGGTTGATAAGATGGTGGCTGTGGTTGCTGATAGGTGTGTGGTGGTAGCTGCTGCAAGTATGATGGTTGTTGATAAGTACAAGCCATGTTTTGTTGAGAAGGATACATGGCAAGTGGATCATGAACTTGAGGTTTAGACAACCGAGCCTCGATCACATGGCATTCGTCTTGTTGAAGAAAAGCTTGAAGTTGATCCACATTGGTGTTACGCAAGTCCTTAGCCAATTTAACATCCGTCACGTACTTTTTCCATTTTGGAGGCAGAGTGTTCAAATACTTGGTGTTCAATTGAAACGTAGGAATTTCCATGCCATAGATATTAAGCTCATTCAACAATAGGGTAAATCTCAGATAGTAGTCATTGAGAGTCTCCCCTGGCACATAGGCAAACTTATCAAAAGTATCATAAAGCTTACACTCTCGTTCTTGTTTAGTTAACGAGGTGCCTTGCATTAGAACACGAACTCTATCCTATAACTCTTTGGCAACTTTATGTTTGCTGACGAGTTTGTAGACATCTGGAGGAAGGGCTTGGAGAATGATGTTTGTAGCATACTTATCACATTTGTCTTGAATCTTCATATCTCCAGTCAATTCACCCGTCGTGCGAGGACGAGTAGATGTACCTTCCGTCACTGTACCATAATCTAATGGTCCATTGAGCACCAATGCCCAAATGAGATGTCCATTCTCTTTGTTCAACATGTAAAGTTCCATTCGGGAAGTCCAATCCTCGTACATAGAGTTTTCCAACATTGTTGGACGATTATCCGTACCCGAGAGGATGGACTTATCCGTAAGAGATGTGTACTCAATTTTGATAAGTTAAGATTCACAAATTTGATCGGTCAATGAAAGAAAGTAAATGTATTTGTTGTTGTGTATTAAAGCCAAGAAATAATGTTGAAATCCCCTAAATTATGTCCTCGATAAACCAAAGAATCCAAGTCAAAATTGCAGCCGAATACACGTTTTTGAAAAAAAAATGTTGGATCACAACACCTGATCGCAGTGGAGATCGTACTCAGATCGTACTCACTATGATTGTACTCCTTGATCGCACTCAACGATCGCAGTGGTGATCATACTCTCTTATCGCAACAAGTGATCGCAGTGGTGATCATACTCCCTTATCGCAACAAGTGATCGCAGTGGTGATCACACTCCCTTATCGCAACAAGTGATCGCAGTGGTGATCGCAGCTAGTGATCGTACTCCCTTATCGCAGTGAGTGATAGAACTCGGGATCGCAACGAGTGATCGTACTCGTGATCGAAGCGAGTGGTCGTGACCTTGGATCGCAAGTAGAAACCCCCATGGTTTATGCAATCGCAACAATCAGATCGTACTATGGATACCAACTTACAACTTTTCTCGGACAGTACAATAACACAATCATCTCGAGATTCTAAGCCTAAAAATGAATCAAACACCCAAAAAATTTTGTGTTTTTAACCCAAATAACAATACCAAATCACTATAACAAGTAACAAGCTGAAGTATATCAAGATTAACTAATAAAAACACAAAAAAAAAATTGGTTCGTGTGATATTGGATCAAAAATGGCGAAAGAATCAAGAACACAAACACAAAAACCAAACAATCATCCCATGGCTCTTGATACCATTCGTAGGATATGAAAATCTTGTTTATGTTTTAGAGAGAGAAAGAGATAGAGAGATGGTGGAATTTACACAATTCTAGAGAGAGAAATAATAAGAAGAACACCTTTTACTATGTGTAAATGAAATGAAAACCACACCCTCTCCAACTAAGGAGAGGGTTTATATACCCAAGCCTTGTAATGGGCTTGGGCTTACAAGTTTGGGCCGGCCATACAATCATGGATCGGGCCTTTCCTTGTTTGATATATTAAAAGGTATCTAGACTATGAGCTACTACTTAATATATTGTCGGAGTGACCGAATCTTCCTAAATACGTAAAAACGTATTTCCAACAAACCGCATGTGTAGATATTGAACCGCAAACAGAAGGCTTAAAAACCGAGAAACAAAATCTTTCTGAAAAATTTGTTCTAGGTAAAGGGCCAAAACACCTTGTCATTAATAAAACCAAAGTACCAATTATTGATGAAAAGGAGTTTAGTAAGTTCTATGCACATTTAAGTAAACCTCTTATGAGAATGAAATATGTAATAAGGAAATCATTCACTCCTCCTTCAAGAGTGAGAAATGATTCAAGGTCTATAAGTAGAACACCCGCACCTAAAAACAATGATCATTTTAATTCAAGACCTAGAAGTAAAACACAAACACCTAGAAACAACAATCATTCTAGAGGAAAGTCTAAATCACCTAAGAAAAATAATGGACACCAAAATGCTCCGGTTACTTGGAATAACTTTCAACAACAACGTTTTTCTCCGTGAGGTATGTGTTCTCGATTCATGCATCATAACCAAATGTAATGGATGTTTGGAACTAACAATTTTGGACTCATGAGATATTGGGGACCAAATATTTGATTTTGTTTGTTTTTAGCTAGATATGCTTGGGGTTTGATTTAGAGCCTAATGAGTGGATTAAGGATATTAGTTGTTCTAAGCACATGACGAGAAATCGAAGCCTATTCTCTACTTACAAATAATATAATAGAGGTAACGTCACTTTCACAAGTAAACTACATGGTAACATCATTGGAAAAGGTATTTCTCTTGACTTTATGACCATTGAAAATGTTGAGCATGTAGATAACTTAGGTTTTAATTTACTTAGCATAGGTCAAATTTGTGACAATAAGTGTAAGGTCACCTTTTTTGAACATGTTAATGTGTTGTTCCAATATTAATTCACTTCACCACGGTTGATTTTATGATTAAGCAAGAATTAAAGATAGAAAAATAGATGGATTCTAGAGAGAGATGTAGTGAGAGAAAGTAGAGAGAAGGTGGGGAAAACTAGGTAAAATTAGATTAAGAAATGAAAAGCCTTTCCACCCTCCTAACATGCTAGGAGGGTGCTTATATAGTCCACCCACATGCGGGCTTTCTGTTAATACAAAAGTTGGATGATCCTTGCTAGACCCGAATTAGGCTTAATTCGGGTTGGCTGGGTTCCGGCTCTTGCACCAAGTGAATTATCTTGATGAGATCCTGCATACTAAAGCAACACGCATTAGGCTTACCGTGGGAATGTATCACACGATTAGACTCCAGCGTGAGAGTAAGTAATCGGTTAGGGTTTAAGAATCGGATGGGATTTTGAGAGTGTGTACAATGTAATAGCTTTGTGGAACCCTTGGGGGTTCCTTATATAGGCGGTGAAACCTTAATGGGCTGTCACCGATGCTTCGGCCCCTAGCAAAGGATAAGTGCCATAATTAGTTTGATCTCAGCAAGATAATCCTAATCATAATAAGATTATGATTCTGTCTAACCCTGTATCGGCCGCTACGGGCCGTGGGCCGCACACATGTATGCGGCTACTGTTTATTCGAAGCCCATAAGCGTTAAATGATATTAAACCAACCATTTAGTAATAGACCGGATGCGGGTAGTAGCCATGGGCCGGGTTTATGACCCGACTGGGGACTATACGTCATCATGTCCCCCTAGTCTATTTGTTACAGCCGTAGGAGGAATATCTAGACTAACAAGATGCTCCCCGGACGTACCAAGAAAGAACATTAGGAAATGATGAATTTTGAAAATTATGTTTCAGCCGCACGTGGCAACCTTATTAGGAATTTATTCCTATGATACCTCAGCCACACTTGACGACCGAGACAAATTAAATGCAACATTGAATATGGTCTTACGTATGACCGCATATCCCGACACAATCGACTGTTCACCTGCCATTTGACTGACAAAGTGCAAACAGTCAGAACCTCGAGCGGCACAACCTTCTGAGTCAGAAGTAACCCATGGGTCCCACCTGACTTTTCACTTGCCACTTGCTTCCCAACCATACGATTTTGGTGAGTGGAAAACACGTGTCATGAATCCAACGACCCATGACTATCAAGACAACCCTATAAATAAGTCGCCCCTACGGCTGTGTGTGACACACAGTATTTTTCTTCATTTATGCCATTAGAGCTTTCTTCCTTATCACCACCTTCTTTCGCACGGATCCTTCCTCACACAGGTTAGAATACCACGCCTTCATCTGTCTTTAATTAATAATGGCTCAAAGAAACAACCCGTCTATTGGATCCGTGCTAAACGTAATGACGGAGGAGAAATTAGGGCACTTTTGCTCTGACTTCTTCATTCCTAGAAACCTTCATCCCTCTCTCCCTGGTGCAGGGGACCTCATAGCTGAGGCACCCCAGGGGAAGATTGGCCTATACACCCGGCTCTTTGACACGGCCACTTACCGCATTCCATTTACTCGATTCCTCGTAGATCTCCTAGGTTATTATGATGTACATATCACCCATTTACATTGTATAGGCGCATGCAAGATTAGCCAGTTTGAAATCCTTTGCCGTGCAAGAAGCATCCCCCTACCGTAGAGTTATTTAGAGTGTTTTATACTCCTAACTTAGTGAATGGGTGGCTTTCCTTCAAGAAACGATCCCCAAACAGTCCCACAGCCCACAACAAAGCCATGGACTCACTGAAAAATTGGTACGAACATTACTTTTTTATCGACTCAATAGTGTGGCCGACCGATTTTGTGTTCAAACATAGAGTATCTCCTGACCCGCCTCCACGAGCTGGTACATATAACGCCCAACATTCCAAAGAAATAGATAGGAATAGAACAGGGTTTCATAAGAATCTACCCGAATCGTTCCTTTGTCTGTTAGGAATTACCCGCAACTACTTTGGCCCGTCCAACATATATCCTGTATTCTGGAGGAGGCGTGGTGAAGGTAGGTATAGTATCCGTACTTCACAACATACATAAAACTGTTGTCCGTAACTAACATACTTTGTTTTCTTAACATAAATGAACTTCTTTGGGATCCTACGCCAGGGTGATCCAAAACTTATACCAAAGGGAGCCTGTCCTAGACGTGAGAATGAGCTACCCCTTCCTGAGCATACC
Organism: Glebionis coronaria; assembly: GCA_025667525.1. NCBI lineage: Eukaryota > Viridiplantae > Streptophyta > Magnoliopsida > Asterales > Asteraceae > Glebionis > Glebionis coronaria. The sequence goes on along the minus strand of CM046882.1, from coordinate 125,485,418 downwards.
CGAAACGTGACCATCGCCTTAGCAGCCGTACCAGACCCCCCAATCTGACGAGGAAGATACAACACTCATGATGACCCCCGTAGATTTTGATAATGAGGATGGGGATAATCTAATGTTGGAGGATGAAGCCGGGCCCTCCTCTCCACCTAGGACTGCCACCCCTGCCCACGAAGAGGAGCAGGGTGATAACACAGAGAGGACCACCTCCAGCCTCCGCCAAGTGCTAGGGGATGACGAAAAGGAAGTGCAACATGTAGAGGAGGAGGAAGAAGAAGCCCAGCCCGTCCCCAAGCGTACCCGTAGGAAGAACAAGCGGGTAAGAAGAGTTGCCCAGACCGAGATCGGGGAACACAATGTCCCCGTGAAGAGACTGCGCGAAGATCACCCCCGCTACCAATCTGGTGAGAGTACCAACCAAGCCTCAGGGACGGCGCAGGCTGCACTTTTTGGATCCGGACGTGCCGTTACCAGATGTCGAGCCAGTCACTCAAGTACCCCCTGATGTAGTGTTTTTGCTACCCTTTAGGAAAAGGATGACAAAAGTGGCAAGTATTAAGTGTCGGTTTAGGAAAACCGAGCACTAATGACCAATTAAGTTCGTTCTCAAGGAGGCTAGTGTGTTATGTGTGTAATGATATGGATTAATTTGTGATTATATTTGAAAAAGAAGAATAGAAAAGGGATTAGAAGAGAATGACGGTTATAAATACGGATTAAACTAAGTCTAAAAAGGTGTACACGTAAAGTCGTAAAAACCACCAAAATTAAAATTTTAACCTAAAAATTTCTAAAAATCACCAAAAATCCCTAATAATATTCTAAGAGTTTACAAAAAATCAAAACTTGCAAAAACCTTTTAATTAATTAGATAATGACTTTTTAATGCTAATTAAAGCCCTAAAATCAAAATTAATTATTAAAAAGCCCTAAACAAGATTTTAAAGTTTGTAAACCTCAAAATTACTCTAATTAAGCTAAAAAATATTTTTCAAAATTTTAAAACCAATTAAAAATATTTTTAAACAATTAAAAACTCCTAAAATCAATTAAATCATAAATTAATTATAAAAAATAATTAAAAGACCTAAAAAATATTTGGAAAGTTGCAAAAATCCTAATTAAGTGTTTAGAACCTAGGAAAAATATAAAAACCTAGAAAATCAGACTTTTAATTTTTAATAATAAAATAATATTAAAATAATATTAAAAATCCAAAAATTATAAAAAATTCTAAAAACTTGCAAACTAGCTTAATTTAACCTAAATAACTCAGAAATGAAAGTGGAATTACCTAAATACCCCTATTGGGCCTAGAAAATGGGCCAAACCCAAAACAGACCCTTATTGGGCTTAATTAAGGCCCAATAAGAAAAAGTGTTCAAAATAAGCCCAAAAAGCACAGGTTGACTCAAAATTTGATTTTAAACAACTTTTTCCAAAGGCCCAAAAGCTGAAAATGTGAAATAAGCTAACTTATAATAAGCAGCTTATTCTTAATAGGCTTTTAAGCCCATTAAGCTATAAGCTGATGCCATAAGCTAAAATTTTACACACAAGCTTCTTTTGACCTAACAAAGACTTCTGCAAAAAGAAATTTAAAAAAAGCCCACTTAATAAGCCAGAAACAGTTCACAAACTTATTCACAAAACGACAAAATAGTCGTTTTTATGATCTAGACCACCTCAGAAGCTGATTCAAGTTGCAAAATGTTTCTTATGATAAGACTAAGCTTAATAATCAAAAACCTACTCAATAAGCACACTCAATAAGCTGGAAAGTCAAATAAGCACTTATGATAAAACAAACAAGTTGGTTTTCTAGTAAAAAGTCAAAGGCAAAGTCCAATAAGCTCCAGTTTACTTAAATGGGTCAAATAATGAACATCTATCACAAAAAATAAGTTTTTGCAAGTCAGAATAAGCTAGAATAGCTTATTGATAAGCTGATGACAAAATTGCACTAGCGGGGCTAGTTTTGGATGTTGAGCAGTGGAAACTTTTTCCACTGCCTGACTATTTTGACTTTTTGTCTTTAGTGACTTTTTCTTGGATTCAGATTTCACAAAGGCACCCAAATGATCTTTGGATCAAAAGGAGTCAATCACAATCAAAATAACACAATCACTAACAGCCAATTGATACAGTTTAATCAATCAATCATCAGACATTGCACAGACATAAACAATAAGCAGTTAAGCACTTATGAGCAGTTTTAGCACAAATCAGCCAGCCAAATTCAACCAAATGCACACAAAAGCTATAATAAACTCCAATAAGCAAGTCTAAACAGGTTTCATGCACTGGTTCAAAGAAATAAGCAAGATTCAAGCAATGAAAGTTACTGATGAACACTAACACATGTAGTTTTTACTTTTGCTGATGTATTTGACACACAAGCCAATTTCAACACTTCAAATCTTTCAAACAGGTTATATTGATGATGTTTTAACAACTTTTATCCCTAAACATGCATAAACACTAGGTTTTACCAAAATTTTAGGTCAAAAATCAGTCAACTCAACAAGATATAGCAATTTGTTTGATTCAAGGTTTCAAATTCAGAAACTTGCAGCAAAACACTCTCAAACAAAGGTATAGCAGATACAAAGCATAAACAACACAAACTAACAACACAATAACAAGATGCAAGCACAAACCAGTAGACCCAAACACCCCTTTAACTTTTCCAAATCAAAATTTCAAAAGCAAAGTGAGATTTCAGGCCAACCAAGCATCAATTAACACTAATACAAGTATAATAAACAGATTCAAGCAAGTACAAGCCACAAAATTCACAAGAACACAAGTTTCATACAAATATCACCAAAAATCACAATTTAAGCAGATTTTGAGATTAAGTATGCAAACCTCACGAATGTACATCCACACCCACGAATTTTGAGCTTATGTGCTAGCAAGAACAAGCACAAGCTTCCACAATAAGCCTGCTAAGATTGAACAAGGGTTAAGCACAATATCATAAAAATCAGAAACTTTGAAAAACTTGATTGATGCAAACTTGTTACCCCACACTTGATTATCCCCAAGTTATAAGCCTCACCACACCTTAACCAACTCAGTTAGGATGCTATGATCAGCCCTATAGCCCAAGAATTCCAAGATTGGAACAAGACTTAGCAAAATATCAAGAAAATGAGGAAATATGCAAACTTTTGCACACTCCTCTTTTGAAAACAGGTTTTAAACATCAAGAACTAACAAGCATATAACAAATGAAAGCAGTAAATAAGATTGGCCAATGACTTTTCTTCAAGATTTCAAACTCAATTTCATTAAACTTGAAAATGGGATTTACAGAAACTTGAACAAGGAAAAATCAAAAGCAAACTGAAATGTGAAGGCCTAAATGGCTTTATATAGCCTTACAAGTGACTAAGGAACAACTAAGAACTAAAAACCCTAATGGTTGAAGTCCCAAAAATGCCGTCTGGAATTTGAACTCATATGCTTCATGTGACTGATTCTTGGACGTTTGTGAAGTAGATAGCTGTTGGAATTTGATCTAAGGGCTCAAACAAAGCTTAAAATGTAAGCTTGTATCTGGATGGTTGATTCTCTGGCTGGTTTTGGCAGTATCCCCTTTTGTGTGTAGTAGGGGAATCATGTGTGGCCCTTGGTGGTGATGTGGCAAGTGATTTAAGAGTTGGGTTATGATTAGAAGACTACTAATCATAATTCTGGAGGTGATGGAAGCTTAATTGTTGCTTAATCAATTTTCCCCAATTTGTGTTCTTGAGTAAATAGTAGCACGTTTGATCTGATTTGGGTTTTAAAAATGGTGTTAAGCGCCAAAGGATTAAACTAATCCAAGATTAGTTATAACAGGTTTTTAGTGGAGGATGACATGGAGAAATGGTGGATCTTCATTGGTGGAGAGAGTGAGTGGGGCACGTGTCACCCCACCACTGGTCTAGGTTACTTCTTTGTCTGCCAGCTTAACACCCCCATCTTTCATGAACTTGTCAAATGTATTCCAAACTTCTATCAACGCCATAATCAGCTTTATCAACTTTTGCATTTTTACATTTTTGGCCCAAAAACTTTTACAAAGTGAAATCAGGGGTAATTCTTGCCATTTTTGAATTCTTCAAGGGCTGGTTTGGTATTTTCTTCAATGATAATGGTCTAGACTTGCATAATTGATATTTTGGAGGACTGAAATTGCCAAGTCTTGATGATTGAGGGACCATTTTTGCCAAATGTTGAAAGTCGAGGGTCCTTTGTGTAATTTTGGAATTTTCAAAGGACCAAACTTGTCATTTCTTGTACTTTGAAGGACTTCATGATGTATTTGACTTTGTGGATGATATTGGTTGACAATTTAGCTTTGTTGAGGGGCTAAACTTGCCAAATCATCAAAGTTAAGGGTCCTTTGTGTAATTTTGACAAACTTTAGGGACCAAACTTGTAATTATGAGGATACAAGGGTTTAAAGTGTCAATTCTTCATAATTGGAGGACCCTTCTTCATAATTCTTCAAATCTTCAAGGGTTGATCTTGGGAAAGTCTTCATTAGGGCTTGGTTCATTGTGCGGCTTCGTTTCCCGTGTTCGTTTTTGCATGATTCTTGTGATCTTTTGTCATTTTCTCAATATTCGTACCTAAAATACACAAGCAACAAACACAAGCATATATATGGGTATTTTGATGATATTTAATGCATTTTAAGCCCTATTTGGAGGATGAGACTATGTATAAAAGCAGTCTCATCACTCCCCCATACTAAACCATTGCTGTGCCCTCACGCAATGCTAGAATAAAGTATCAAAGCATCTCCAAAATTCATTTTATTCACTTTATTGAACGATAAACTAGCTATACTACTACTATTGCTACTACTACTTGCGTTTTAGACATAATGTATGATTTTCATCGCAAAATGGGACGTTTAGGTTCATAGAATAAGAACACGTGAATGCTTCGTTAAAAATAATTTCATCATCCTCGATTTTCACCCTAATTCCATGCTAAGCGTGCAACGAGATCATTGTCATTATAAGTTAGTAATGCTAACACTACTCATATGCCCTAATCACGTACTTATTCTCCCATTATTCCTAAGTTGTAGCTCTTATATTTTATGATGTCTTGAATGTTTCACGAGGATACATTGTTTGACTTATGCGATAATAGAGATTTAGGTCTAAAAATAGAGTCCTAACGGTGTAACTAAGACCATCAAATCAATAACCCTTCCTAATAGACAACGATGTCAAAAAATTAAGTCAACAAGAAGGATCGATAAACACGGTTTTATAACGGTTTTGAACATGAGACTTATTAGCAAGACTTTTATACGCCCCCTAACGGAAGGGCCTTATTATCTTTGGTTTACCTCCATCTTTTATTCAACTTCGCCATGAAGCTTTTATTATGACTTCTTGCCTTGCCTTTTATTATCTGCCTCATCGGTGGTTTTATTAGCCAAAGACGTATATCCTCACGCTAAGGCGAATTATGGATCTTTAAAGCTTCGAAGATTAAAGCTTGATTCACTTTCAATTTTTGCATAGATTTTAGGCCTTGTGGGGCTTCAAATTGTTTGCTAGATTTAGGTGAGCACTTGAAATCTTATTATTGGGTGAAGCTTTCGATTATTCGGGTGCCAATACTTCAAAACCATGACGCTGGCGATACCTTAATGTCTTCCCAATTTAATTACACGGAAGCTACTAGAAAAGACTAGAAACCCAACAATCTAAACTAAACCGCTAAGTCAATATTTATTAAGCAAAAAATATTTACATGCGAAGGGAGAATAAGCAAACAACGAGAACACATGAGTTTTTGAAAGAATACGAGTACTCTACGTTTAGCATAGTAACTTATAATTAACTCTATCATTTCTCGTCCTCATTTAAGAGACTTAGCCTAATATGTAGTTAAGGAATCAAAGCTAAGTGCTCAACACGCACGGTCGAGTCAAAAATTACTCTTATTCTCGCCATCGGAAAATCTACATTCGTGTCTTCAAACACTTATGAAAAACAAGAAAAATTTTAAAATTTGGCCATTTTTAGCCTTATTTTGCAATAAAACGATAAACAAAAAGATAAACTTTGGAAAAGCGTGAAGGTTTGGCAAGGCAAGTATCTATTCACCCCCCATACTAAAGTTAAACATTGTCCTCAATGTTTCGAGTCTAGGGGTGAAAACACCCCCATACTAGAGACGTAGTCGAATGCCTAATCTAGCATGGAAAGGGTGTAACCAATAAGTAATGGCCGTTTATGAAGTGTGCTAAAAACCTAAGGTTAGAAAATCAAAGGATATATCATTTGGATATTGAGAAATGTCTTCAAAGCAAACGATCGAGTGCTCCCATAAAACGAACACGAGAGGCTCCAATCGTGAAGATCATGATCATCTAAGGTTCACAATTCACAAACAACCACGGAACAAAGGTTGGAAGGGCACAAATCCCCACACGTAAGCTACATTAGAAAGCGATAATATGTACATAGGATAAGCATGGGACTCCCCCACGAGGCTCCTCGTTTTTGATTACCGAGTCATGAGCACGACTCGATCCCCTCAATACTAATTATCATTGGGGAAGGTGACTTGGTCGAGGTAGTTCAAGGATGGAACTTCCCCGCCAAAGTAGTGCTTCAACCTATGTCCATTCACCTTGAAGTTAGGACCATCATCTTGAGCTAGCTCGATGGTCCCATACGGAAACACTTGAGTCACGGTGAATGGACCGGACCAACGGGATTTCAATTTACCGGAAAAGATTTTCAATCTTGAATTAAAAAGCAAAACTTGATCCCCAATGTTAAAAACCTGGTTTTTAATTTTAGAATCATGCAACTTTTTAGTTTTCTCTTTATAAATCAATGAATTTTCATAATCAATATCCCTCAATTCATCCAATTCAATTAATTGCATTTTCCGGTGTTTTCCCGCGGTCTCCATATCATCATTACAATGCTTTAGGGCCCAATAAGCCTTGTGTTCTAACTCGATAGGCAAATGACAATTCTTTCCATACACAAGCTTATAGGGAGTGCACCCAATGGGCGTCTTATGAGCGGTCCTAAAGGCCCATAAAGCATCGTCCAACTTATCCGACCACAATTGTCGGTTTTCTCCAACGGATCTCTCCAAGATCCTCTTCAAAGCTCGGTTTGAAACCTCGACTTGCCCACTCGTTTGTGGGTGATAAGCCGTAGAAAGCCGATGTGTAACCCCATATTTCCTTAGGACCCTTTCAAATTGGTCGTTACAAAAATGGGTTCCACGATCGCTTATGATAGCACGAGGGGTTCCAAACCGAGAAAACAATTGCTTCAAAAACTTGACTACCACACGAGCATCATTGGTGGGCAAGGCCTTGGCCTCCACCCACTTAGATAGGTAGTCAACCGCAACAAGAATGTACTTATTACCCCGAGATGATGGGAACGGCCCCATAAAGTCTATACCCCAAACGTCAAAGATCTCACACACTTGGATGATATTTTGTGGCATTTCATCTTTTTGTGAGGCTTTTCCTTGTCGTTGGCATGCATCACATGACTTCACAAGATCTTGTGCATCTCGGTAAATAGTAGGCCAAAAGAAGCCGGCATCAAACACCTTCTTAGCCGTGAGATTAGCACCGTGGTGACCACCCGTGGGTCCCTCATGGCAAGCTCTAAGGATGTTAGAAGCTTCGGTGCCAAAAACACAACGTCGGATGATTTGATCCGCACAAGTTCAAAACAAGTAAGGGTCGTTCCAAAAGTAGAACTTGACGTCACGAAAGAATTTTCGTTTTTCTTGAGTCGTCTTACCTTAACGATGAAGTTACCCGCATGGTAATTTGAAAAATCCGCAAACCATGGGGTAGAAGAATCAAGCTTAGAATTCACTACACCAAGTGTCTCAAGCGGAAATGTTTCGGTGATTTCCTTGGGCTCGTAAACACTTTGGTGAGGATCTTCCAAACGAGAGAGATGATCGGCCGCTAGATTCTCGGCTCCTTTTTTGTCAACGATTTTGTGATCAAATTCTTGAAGGAGGAGAATCCAACGAAGTAATCTCGGCTTTACATCTTGTTTTGCCATGAGATACTTGATAGCCGAATGGTCCGTATACACTATGCATTTCGTCAAGACGAGATAAGGTCGGAATTTCTCAAATGCATACACCACGGCAAGGAACTCCTTTTCCGTTGTAGTGTATTTAAGTTGAGCCTCGGTCATTGTCTTGCTAGCATAGTGAATAGGCAAGAAGTGCTTATCATGACGTTGCCCCAAAACGGCCCCTATAGCGTAATCACTAGCATCACACATGAGCTCAAAGGGGAGGTTCCAATTGGGAGCAACAAGAATGGGAGGTTAAAAACTTTTTGAACTAACAATCTTAAATTATTTTTCTTAATAAAAGAAAAATGTTGAAACTGAAAAATATTGATTTTTGGCACTAAATGCCAAAAACAGATTAATAAAAAGTATTTAAAATAGCAATTAAACCTAAAAAATAGCAAATGAACAGTAATAAAAAATTTACTTAAACAGAAAAATCAGAAATAAAATTAGAAAAATAATGGAACTAGTTTCAAGTCCTAAATCCAATTTTAGTCCACAAAAGACAAAAAAATGGTGAATCTGATAGTGACACTTGACCTAGTTTTGTCTTCTTGCTTAGTAGTACTAAAAAGTGTATTAGCAGGGGAAACCTTTTTCCCACTGCTAGTGCAATTATCAGGTCTGGTGACCTTTAGAGCTTAGGAAAGCTTATGGCTTGGATTGCCTTGGACAAATGGGCACTCCCACAACCAGTTGGGTTGTGGGAAGTCAATCAAACAAGAAAAATCACAAGTCCTTCACACAAATCAACCACAAATAGCCAAGAAAGTTACTGATTTAGCAAGTAATGTTTCTGATGAACAGTAACAATAGATTACATGCACAAAAATGAATTTCAAAAGCTAAGATCTTACACACAAATCCAACAAATCACTTAAAAACTACTCATAACCCTAAAGCAACCTATATTCTAGCAGCAACCAAGATTTAATGGTACAAATCTCACTAAACAAGGCAGAAAGGGGAGTGACTGTTTTAGCTAGTGAACACCATTTTTTTAACATGCAAACTTGTTTAAAATTCCACCAAACTGAAAACCAAACTAGCATATAACCTATTACAACCCTAAGAGTGATTCTAAACAGGTTTTAAACAAGACTTATATCTTTTACCCTGATTTAGACCCTAATCCAAACACTCCTTTAATCACTGAAAATCAAAATTAACAAACCTAATTCAATCACAAGTCCACCAAACTGATCCTAATCTATCTAGACATGCATAACAACCCTAAACAAACATGAACAAACAGAGAAATCAACATTTAAGAACCTTTCATGCAATTCAAACCAAATCACACAAATCAGTAATATATGAAAACTCAAAAAAGGAAACAAGGATGTTACCTTGTGGGACCCACATCCAGGTCCCACAATGGCTGCTTTGCCATCTCCAAACAGACTCGGGCCTTTGCTGACCCTTGGATAACAAGCTATTGCTCAAAGATCTCCTGCTAAGAACAATAAATGGGGACAATATAACCAAATTTCTGATTTTTTAAAACTTTCTTAAACCTTTTTCACAAAACAGTAAACCTTGAACTTTGAACACGTTTTGAAACAAGAACAATATCAGAAATCCAGGAATCCAATTCCACTTTCACTTCATAGGAGCCTTGGATTTCTGAAAATTTTCAAACAAATTCTGAAACCTTTTTGAAAACTGAAACAAACACAAAGTGTTTATCAAATGAAATATGGAACTCAGATTCTCTCAAGCTAACACCAACTTTAAAATCATAAAAGGAATTATAATTTAACAAAAATACCAACTTTATAAAAATTTAAAAGGGATTACAATATCTTGAAAAAAATCTAGAACAAGTGAAAATGGGTAATATAGAGATTTTGCTAGTTGAAAATTCGTTTTCTCGGTGTCTAATCGAATTGATTTCCGGTTAATTGTGTGAGATTAGTTGTTCTTGGTGAAACAAATATTTTTGGATTTGGTAAAATAATTGTGCAAGACTTAATAATAAAGGACGGGAAATTAAAACTAAAACTAGTTGAACCGTAAACGGTGCAATATTTAAAACGTTAAAAGTAAATGACGTGAAATTAAATGACGTAAAATTAAAACTAAAATTAACTCTAATCGGAAAGTACAAATAATGAAGCTGATAGGAATGCAGATAGGAATGCTGATTGGAATGCTAATAGGAATGCTAATTGGAATGTTGATTGGAATGTTGATTGGAATGCTGATTGGAATGCTGATTGGAATGTTGATTGGAATGCTGATTGGAATGTTGATTGGAATGCTGATTGAAATGTTGATTGGAATGCTGATTGGAATGTTGATTGGAATGCTGATTGGAATGTAGATTGGAATGCTGATTGGAATGCTGATTGGAATGTTGATTGGAATGCTGATTGGAATGTTGATTGGAATGTTGATTGGAATGTTGATTGGAATGCTGATTGGAATGTTGATTGGAATGTTGATTGGAATGCTGATTGGAATGTAGATTGGAATGCTGATTGGAATGTTGATTGGAATGCTGATTGGAATGTTGATTGGAATGTAAAACCCTTTTCCAATCAAGGTGATTGGAATACGTGATTGGAAAGGGGTTTACCCTTTCCGATCTAACTTTTTGATCCGAAAATTAAGCAAAAGCAATAAGCTATTGTGGTAAAAATACACCTTTTAGGAAAAAGGCGTAAAAGCGGTAAGTATTGAACAAATGACTTTAGGAAAAATCAAGTGTTAATGACCCAATTAAGTTCGTTTCCCATGGAGGTATATGTGTGTGACTAAGATGTACAAGATTTGAGATGAATATTTGGTTTAGAAGGGGATTAGAAGAGAAAATGACGAAGTCGTAAAAATAAAAATTAACTCAAAATCACTATTAGAAAGTTAAAACGTAGAACCTTAAAAACCACAAAAATAAAAATAAATTCTAAAAATTACCAAAAATTTACCAAAAATCAAAAATAATAAACTAAGAGTTTACCAATTATCAAAACTTTTTTAAACCTTTTAAATAATTAAATATTCAATTTTTAAATGCTAATTAAAGCCCTAAAAATCAAATAAATTATCAAAAAGTCCAAATAAAGATTTTTCAATTGATAAACCTCTAAAATGACATAAAATGATTAAAAACTAATTTTAGAAATTTTAAAACTAATAAAAACTATTTAAAATGATTTAAAAACTATTAAAACTTAAAATAATTATAAAAATTAATCTAAAAGTGATAAAATTATTCTAAAAGTTGCTAAATTCCTATTTTAATGTATTTAACCTAAGAAAAATGTAAAAAGTTGGAAAAAGTGAAATTTTATAAATAATAATAAAATAATAATAAAATAATAATAAAATAATAATAAAATAATAATAAAAATCCAAAAATTATATAAAAAAGTCTAAAAACTTGCAAACTAGTTTATTTTAACCTAAATAATCAGAAAATCAAAGTGAAATTACCAAAATACCCCTAATGGGCCCTCAAATGGGCCAAATCCAAAAACAATCAACACAAATGGGCTTTTGAGCCCAAAAAGTCAAACTTGGCCCAATTGACTTGGAAAAGCCCTATCTGACTTAAAATTTAATTCTAAGAACAAAACTCTAAAGGCCCAAAAGCTGAAAATGTGCTTATCACAGCTTATTGAACACAAAGCTTATTCTTATTGGGCTTTTCAGCCCATTAAGCCATAAGCTAATGTCATAAGCTCTAATTTGACACACAACCCTATTTTTGGATGCTTAAGAGATCTGTCAAAAGAAATTTTCAATAAGCTCACTCAATAAGCCAGAAAATAGAAAAGTAAAAAGTCACAAAACGACAAAATAGTCATTTTTGAGAAATACTCAACCTCAGAAGCTGATTTAACTTGCAAAAGCTTTCAAACGGACTAAATAAGCAATATAAATCAACAAAAATCCAATAAGCACAAGCAATAAGCCAGAATAAGCACAAAAGAGCTTATGTAAAAGTCAAAGGATTTGGTTTTCTAGTCAAACCTAAAAGTCAACCTCCCAAATGCTCCAGGATGAACAAATGGGTCAAAATATGAGCACCTATTACAAAAACAAAGTTGTTGCTGGTTTAAATAAGCTATTAAAGCTTATTGATAAGCTGACACCCAAATTGCACTAGCAGTGGCAACAAGCAGGGGAAAGGAGTTCCCACTGCTTTGACTAATTGACCAAACTTATTTGAGAGTTCTGGTTTGATTCAATTGGAAACAAAGGCACCCTTGTGATCAGTGAACCACAAGGAGTCAATAGCAACAATAAAATCACAAAATGATCCACACAATAAGCCACAATAAGCCAAACAGTCACCAGATAAGCACCAGATATGCAAATAAGCAGTTAAGCACTTAATAAGCAGTTTTAAGCAAAATAAGCCAACCAAACTTAACCAGATGCACACACAAGCTATATAAACTAACAATGAACACAAAGCAACAAGAATCAAACACTGAATCAAAGTAAATAGCAAGATCAAAGCATAAAAAGTTACTGATGAACAAAGAGCAATATGTAGAAACAGTTTGCTGATATACTTGACACTTGATCCAATTTCAAGCCTCAAATCCCTCTACCCTGGTGTGATTAGCTATGATTTAGCACTTGTTACCCTTAACCTATGCTTAGATCTAGGTGTCCTCAAAATCCTAGCCAATTTTACACAGTTATGAAGATTTTATAGCCAATCTATGAATCTATGTGTTCAAGACCTTAAAACCTGCAAACAGATGAACATATGCTCCCAAATAACAGATACCAATACTTGCATACAACACACAAGCACTTAACAAACCTCAAATCCAACTTATGCATTAATCCCAAACACCCTTTTAAAACTTATTTGCACAAATTTTCAAAGGATCATTAAGATTCAACCCACAAATCTGATCAATTACACCTCATTAACATCAAACCAAGTCAAATCAACAATAAACATCCACAATAACACAGATTCAAGCACAAATCCACAAAAATCACAAATATTCAGAAACTTAAAGAGAAAATGAAAAGGGAAGAAGGTGCAAACCTCCAAGACCTGGATTGTTTGAGCTTTGGTACTAGCAAAACAAGTACCAGCTTCCAATGCTGCTAAGATGAACAAACACAAAGTGAGATCAAATATTATGCCAACTTTCTGATTTTTGAAACCCAAGCTTTAACAACTAAAACCTTGCCTCAAAAACCTTCAAACATATAAATGGAACTCAGATTTTAGCTTCTCAAACACCAAACTTTTATAAATAACAGATTAAAACTCAGAATTTTAAGAAATTTAAACTTTATTTCATAAAAAGGAATTACAAAGATTAAAAGCTAAAATCTGGAACAAAGGGACTCTCACATGTTGAGGTCTCCTTTTATAGGCAAATGCCTGGCTAACCCTATTCATAAACCCTAGAACTGAATTCCCAAATGTGCCCTTGAGGTCTTCTAGACATTTTCTGATTTTGAGCTGTCCAATTTGATCAAGGCTGTTCATTTTAGCTTTGGAATGAAGCAAATGTTGTGGGCTGTTGATCTTGACACGTCACATGACTTGGAGGCTAAGTTGCTTGCTGATTGGTGGAAAGGGAATTGGGGGTGGGGTCCATAGTGAGTGGGAGTGAGGGTTTTTGGTGTGGGATGCGTTTAAGGTGAGGTGAATCAAACGTGTGCCAAGGTAATTTCATTTTACCCTTTGATTTAAGTGGTGTAAAATCTGGGCTGGTAAAAGTGAATAGTTGTCCTTTTGATCCGTTTTTGTAGGAGTGTTATGTTGTTTGGCGCAAAAACGTGTTTGAAAGTTTCAAATGCACAAGTTTAGCCCTCCTCTTTCCTTTATTTTGTCATTTGGATGCAAACTTCTATCAGCGCCCATTTTACATGTATCAACGTTTCACCATTTGTCACTTTTGGCACAAAACTTTATAAAAAGTGTTTCAAGGGTTATATTTGCCATTTTGAGATATTTCAAGGACTGATTTTGAACATTCTTGATCTTCAAAGGTCTTCATTGTATCTTTGACTTTATGAGGGACCATTATTGGCAATTTTGATTTGTTGAGGGACTATTCTTGCCATTTCTTCAAAGTTGAAGGACCTTTTGTGTAATTTTGACAAACTTAAGGGACCAAACTTGTAATTATGAATATACAAGGGTTTTAAGTGTCATTTCTTCAATAAATGAGGATCAATCTTGTTTGTCTTCAAGTCTTCAAGGTATTTTTTTGAGAATTCCATGATTAAGGCCCGGTTCTTTGTACGGCTTCGTTTCTCGTGTCCGTTTTTCCTTGTAACTTGTGATCTTTTGTCTTTTTCACGATATCCATACCTAAAATACACAAGTAAACAAACACAAGCATATATATGGAATTTTATGCCATTTTTATGTATTTAAAGCCCGAAAAGAACGATGAGATCATGTATAAATGCCATCTCATCACTCCCCCATACTAAACCATTGCCGTGCCCTCACGCAATGCTAGAATAAAGTATCTAAGCATCACCAAAGTTCAAATTTTATTAACCTTTATTGAAGAGTAAAAAGACTTGCAACATACTACGATGATGTGTAAAGACGTAATGTATGATTTTCATCACAAAAAGTGACTTTTAGGGTCAAAGAATAGAAACAAGTTAATGTACCTTAGAGTAAACTTCGTCATCCTTGATTGTCATACATTCCATGCTAAGTGCAAAAACAAGATCATTGTTGGTACAAGTCACAATGCTAACACTACTCATACGTCCAAATTGTGTAATACTTTTTCTCCCCGCAATCCTAGTTATTATAAAAGGAAATGGGTTACTAGCATTTTTTATCTATTTGTCATGGATCACAAGTGATTCATATTGACTTATTTGAGTAGTTATTAGTCCGAAAGCAAAGTAGCACGATTTGATCAATAGTTAGCCGAAGGACAAAATCTTTTAAAACGACTTCTCGTGTATCTCCTTAAGTTCATATCTTGGCATAACTCGTTTCACGATTTGAGACCTTTCTCGGACCGATATTTGGCTTGTACTTCATACTTCAAATCTTGGGAAGACGTTTTTGAAATAAAGGTCTTCTCTTCATATATTTGGAATTTCTTCACTTGACATTTTTGAGAGATTCTTCATATTGGACCACGACTTCATCATTTTTCTTCAATCTTTACTTTGGATTTTGATATACAACGATCCGCCTCCTTTTCGGACTTGGATATATTTATCCTCATACCTTGTTAGGGTCGTTTTGGATAGACTTTCTCCATTCTTTAGGGGAGTAATAGCTTCTCGTCGTGTGTCTCGATCCTTCATATTGATTTAGGAATAATGATACTTCACATCATCTTTGGATCTTTAGCAAAAATAGAGCTCCTCATGCCTTGTTAGGGCCTTTTTGGATAATTGCCAATCTTCGCGTCCCGCTTCAATAAGTTATGCCTTGGCTATGAACTCTATTCAACCCCGAGCTACTTTTAAACGATCTTGCGCTAGAGGCTAAGTAACCTTTCAAATCGTACGACCTTACTTATTGCAATTATGATTTATTCCAAATGCATTGATCTTATGGGAAGAAAAAGCCACAATTAAAAACATATGAGTTTTTGAAAGAACACTTTCGTGTACTACGTTTAGCATGATCACTTGTCTAACTCTATCATTTCTCGTTCTTCACTATATAAAGACCTCTAATTAAAGAGACTCGTGAATACTTAGTCATGCAAGTCAAAATTAAGCCAAATTTGGATTAGCTTTCATTAAGACTATATCAAATCAAAGTTTTGGGTTTTCAAGCCACCTATAGGATCTTGCACTTTCTTGGACTTTTTCAAGTTTAGAGAATGCGTTTTAAAGTTCCCTTGATAAGTGACTTTCTAGAATCAATTATAGGAACTTGCGAAAAGTTCTTGTTCTTAACCCGAATGAATTAAGACTTTCGCATTTTAAAGCTCCCTATATAAAAGTCTAGCAAAACTTGAATTGAGCGGGTTAAGGAATGTAAATGGCTCCAAATGCCCATCAAGTCAAAAATTAACTCTTATTCTACCCATCGGAAAATATACATTCGTGTCTTAAAAACACTTATGAAAACTAAGAAAAATTTAAAATTTGGCCATTTTTAGCCTTATTAGCAAAACAAAAGATTGAAAATTGGAAAGCGTGAGGGCGTAGCAAAGCAAGTACCTATTCACCCCCCATACTAAAAGTAAACATTGTCCTCAATGTTTCGAGTCTAAAGGTGGAGCACCCCCATACTAGAGACGAAGAATCGAATGCTTAGGATCTAGCATGGAAAGGGTGATCAACAATATATCTAAAGCCGTTTATTAAGTATGCTAAAAGATAATTGTTAGAATAATAAAGGATATGTCATGGAATCGTGAAAAACTTCTTCAAACGAACGATGGAGGCTCACGTAAACGAACACGAGAGTCTTCAATCGTAGACGATGATGATGATCTAGATAACACAATCACAAACAACCACGAGACAACGAGTTGAAAGGGTACAAGTCCCCTTATTAGTGAATAGCGAGCATAAAAGATAAGCATGGGATCTCCCCCACGAGGCACCTCGTTTTTGATTACCGAGTCATGAGCTCGACTCGATCCCCTCAATGCTAATTATCATTGGGGAAGGTGTCTTGGTCGGGGGCAACCATTAAAGGAATTTCCCCACCAAAGTAGTGCTTAAGCCTATGTCCATTCACCTTGAAATTAGGACCATCATCTTGAGCTAGCTCAATGGTCCCATATGGAAACACTTGTGTAATGGTGAACGGACCCGACCAATGAGATTTCAATTTCCCGGAAAATATCTTAAGACGAGAGTTAAAAAGCAACACTTGATCACCAATGTTAAAAACCCGGTTTTTAATCTTTGAATCATGAAACTTTTTAGTCTTTTCTTTAAAAATTAATGAATTTTCATAAGCATTATCCCTTAATTCATCCAATTCATTCAATTGTATTTTCCGGTGATCTCCCGCGGTCTTCAAGTCAAAATTAGCATGCTTAAGGGCCCAATATGCCTTATGCTCCAACTCAATGGGCAAATGACAATTCTTCCCATAGACTAACTTATAAGGAGTGCAACCGATAGGTGTCTTATAAGCGGTCCTAAAGGCCCATAAAGCGTCATCGAGTTTGTCGGACCATGAAGCACGGTTTTCTCCAATTCACCTCTCTAAAATCCTCTTCAAAGCTCGGTTCGAAACCTCGACTTGCCCACTCGTTTGCGGGTGATAAGCCGTAGAAAGACGATGTGTAACTCCATATTTCTTTAGAACCTTTTCGAATTGGTCATTACAAAAATGGGTTCCACGATCGCTTATAATAGCACGAGGGGTTCCGAACCGAGAGAATAGTTGCTTCAAAAACTTCACTACCACACGAGCATCATTAGTAGGCAAAGCCTTAGCTTCCACCCACTTAGAAAGGTAGTCCACCGCGACGAGGATATATTTGTTTCTATGAGACGATGGGAACGGCCCCATAAAGTCTATTCCCTATATGTCGAAAATCTCACATACTTGAATTAGGTTTTGCGGCATTTCATCACGTTGAGACGACTTTCCTTGACGTTGGCACGAATCACACGACTTCACAAGTGCATGTGCATCACGATAGATAGAAGGCCAAAAGAGACCAGCATCGAACACTTTTTTAGCCGTGAGATTAGCACCATGGTGACCACCCGTGGGTCCCTCGTGACAAGCTCTAAGGATATTAGAAGCTTCGGCACCAAACACACAACGTCGAACGAGTTGATCCGCACAAATCCGAAAGAGATAAGGGTCGTCCCAAAAATAGAACTTGACGTCACGAAAGAATTTTCGTTTTTGTTGTGTCGTCATACCCTTGATTATGAAATTGCCCGCATGGTAATTTGCAATGTCGGCAAACCATGGGGTTGTGTCTTTAGAATTCACTACACCAAGAGTCTCAAGAGGGAATGTTTCGGTGATTTCCTTGTTCTCGAAAACATCTTTGTGAGGATCTTCTAGACGAGAGAGATGATCGGCCGCTAGATTCTCGGCTCCTTTTTTGTCAAGCACGGTGACATCAAATTCTTGGAGGAGGAGCATCCAACGAAGCAATCTCGGTTTAGCATCTTGCTTAGCTAAGAGATACTTGATAGCCGAATGGTCGGTATACACAATGCTTTTAGTTAAGACGAGATAAGGTCGGAATTTCTCAAAAGCATAGACCACGGCAAGGAATTCCTTTTCCGTTGTGGTGTACTTTAATTGAGCCTCGGTCATCGTCTTACTAGCATAGTGGATAGGACGAAAATGCTTGTCATAACGTTGCCCTAAGACGGCCCCTATAGCATAATCACTTGCATCGCACATGATTTCAAAGGGTAATTCCCAATTAGGAGCAACAAGAATGGGAGCTTCGGTAAATTTCCTTTTGAGAGTTTCGAAAGCCTTAACACAATCCTCATTAAAGTTAAAAGTAGCATCCTTCTCGAGAAGGTGTGTCATAGGACGAGAAATCTTCGAAAAGTCCTTGATGAAACGACGATAAAAGCCCGCGTGGCCTAGGAAACTCCTAACTCCCTTAACGGTTTTGGGATGAGGTAACTTGGCGATGACGTCTACTTTAGCTTTATCGACCTCAATCCCCGCCTTCGACACCTTATGTCCTAAGACGATTCCTTGTTTACACATGAAATGACATTTCTCCCAATTAAGCACAAGATTGGTTTCTTCACAACGTTTTAACATTTGCTCGAGATTAGATAAACATGACGTGAACAAATTACCAAACACCGAGAAGTCATCCATAAACACTTCCATCGACTTCTCGATCATATCCTGAAAAATCGCCATCATACACCGTTGAAACGTACCGGGTGCATTACAAAGTCCGAAAGGCATCCTACGATAAGCGAACGTTCCATAAGGACACGTAAACGTAGTCTTCTCTTGATCACGAGGGTCGATACGAGTGGCGTCATTTAACCATCCAAAAAGCAATAGAATTCATTTCCCGTAAGTCGCTCCAACATTTGATCCATGAAGGGCAAAGGAAAGTGGTCTTTACGAGTGGCGTCATTTAACTTTCGGTAGTCAATACACACCCTCCATCCGGTCACAAATCGAGTGGGAATTAACTCGTTGTTTTCATTAGGCACAACGGTCATTCCTCCCTTTTTAGGGACACAATGGATTGGACTCACCCATGGGCTATCGGATATAGGATAAATCATTCCCGCGTCAAGGAGTTTAAGGACCTCCTTTTTAATGACATCGTGAATTTTGGGATTCACCCTTCTTTGACTTTGAATTGCGGGTTTGTAGTCCTCCTCCATTAAAATCTTGTGAGTACAAAATTTTGGGTCAATACCCTTAATGTCGGATATTTTCCACGCAATTGCCCCTTTATGAGCCTTAAGAACTTTCAAGAGCTCGGTTTTTTCCTTATTAGCAAGACCTTTTGCAATAATAACCGGCAACTTGTCATCACCTTCCAAGAATGCGTATTCAAGGTGAGAAGGAAGATCTTTCAATTCAAGGATAGGTGGTTCCTCGATTGAAGATTTTGGTTCAACACTCATAACTTCCATCGGCGAAAGAAATGGTGGAATAGAAGTATCATCACTAATCAACACCTCATCTTCATTGTCGATTTTATTTGAAGTGAGATCGCCTCCTTGGAATGGAGTGAGATTTGGTGTGGAATTAGCAAGAATCGGATCCAAAATAGTGGGATTGCCACTTGACGAGCTATCGGAAAAACCTAGCACTTCTTGTGAAAAATCATCGCAAACCACATCAACGATGTCAATGTGATTGATGGTAGTGATTGCATAAACATGAGAAGGTTTCGAGTTTTGAGTAGCGTTTATAACAAGTTCCTCTTCGTTGAATCTCAAAGTGATAGTTCTCGCATGAACATCGATAAGCGATCTCGAAGTGTCTAAAAATGATCGACCTAAAATTAGAGGAACTTGAGGATCCGCGGGGATGTCAACTACTATAAAATCAACGGGATAGTAGAACTTCCCCACTTTCACGAAAACATCTTCGGCTACTCCACATGCCATAATCATAGAATGATCGGCCATCTCGATGGACATGTTCGAAGGAATGAGAGCCGGAAGCGAAAGCGATTTCCAAATGGAAAATGGCATTAAATTAATGCTCGCACCAAGATCGGCCAAGGCGAGGCATTCTTTCATATCTTGTATGTCACAAGGAATGAGAAACTTTCCGGGATCACCAACTTTTTCCGGTATGCGGTTAAGATAAACCGAAGAACAATTAGCAAGCTTTGAAAGCTTTTCCTTATCGCTCATCATACTTTTAAAAGTGGAAGCGAAACGAGGCATATATAACAACGCGTCGGCTAAACTCACATCAAAATGCACTTGTTGAAACATTTTTATAAAAAGCTCGATTTGTTGTTTGTTACGTTCTTGCAACTTCTCTTTGTTTCGTCTTGAAGGGTAGGGTAAAGGTGGTGTGAGTTGGTCATTAGGCAACGGCCTTGGAAACTCGGGTTCCACAATTGGTATTGGTTCAACCGTAGGTGTGGTATGAGCGGTACTTCGTGGGATTGTAATGTGCTCCTTTTCGACCATCACCTCGGGTTCTTTCTCAATTTCCTTCTCCTTAGAAGTTCTTGTACGAGAGATTGGTTCCTTGAAAGTTTTACCACTTCGTGTAGTAATAACCTTCATTTCTCCCTTCGGGTTTGCAATGGTATCACTAGGAAGACCACCCGAAGAAGAGGGCTTACACATGATTGCTTCAAACATCTTAGCCATTCGGTCCTCAAATTTTGATTGCCTAGCATCCGCTTTTAATAACTCTTGCTTAATCTCATGTTGTCCTAATTCCATCTTTTGTTGGTTTTGTTGAAGACGTTGGACATTTCCTTCCATTTTGTTTGCATGAGTTTTAAGTTCATTAGCAAGTTCATTTTTAAGCTCGTTTTTCAACTCGGATCTTAAGCTAATCATCTCACGTTGCATATTATCAAATTTAGCATCATTTGCTTTTGCATAATCCAAAAATTATCCTTGCAAATTTTTAGTGTGAGCCTTTTGAAAACCTTGTGTAGTGTTTTGAAAATCACGGTTTTGATTTTGATTAGAAATTTGTCCATTCCCACTTTAATAATTCCCTTTGTTGTAATTGCGTGTGTTGCCTTGGTAATTACCTTGGTTGTTGTTTCGATAATTGTTAGCATTTTGGTTTGGTGGAGCTTGATTTTGGCGGGAACCTTGACCGTTTTGGTTGTAAGTTCCCGTTGCTACATAAGCACTCGAAGTGTTACCATCCGTGGTAATGCACTCGGAAAGATCATGAGCTCCCCCACAAGATAAACAACTCTTAGCAACCGCTTTAACCGAAGCGGAATTGGAAGCTTCTTGAGCCTTCCAATGGGACATTAGATTAGCAAATCTATCAAAAAACCGATTTTCCTCATTAGCTTCATCATGTAAGGCGTTAATGCTACGAGACGATTGTGACGAAGATGACGAACCCATATTGGCAACACTCGGTGTGTTACGAGTGTTATAAACCTTAGATCTATTTTCAATGATTTGTAAAGCCTCATTTGTCGTCTTGCACAAAAAATTACCACCCGCGGCGGCGTTCAAATAATCTCGTTCACGATCATTAAGCCCATTATAAAAAGTATCCACTTGATGTAATTCCGTAAAATCATGGTGTGGACATTCATGTAACATCTCTTTAAATCGTTCCCATGCCATTGAAAAACTTTCATTATTTCTTTGCACAAAACGTGAAATCTCATTTTTTAAGTGTGTTGTTTTAGATGGTGGAAAAAACTTGTTCACAAACTTAGAAACGAGATCGGCCCATGTCAAAATCGAATTTGGCGGTTCTTTCTCGAGCCAAATTTTTGCGGGTCCATCCAATGAGTATGGAAACAACATCATCTTAATGGCGTCATGTGGAACATCCTTAAACTTGCTAGTGGCGGTGAGACGGTTGAAATTCCTAATATGGTAATGCGGGTTGTCTTTCTCGTGACCTCTAAACTTATTTGCTTGCAACATCGACATTAAACCCGTCTTAATCTCGAAATTCTCCGCAAGGATGGCGGGAATCACAATAGCCTCTCCAAAACCCTCGGTGGGTGCTTGTAGCAACTCCATCATAGTACGATTAGCCATGACGACTTCTTGTTCTACAATAGGTTCAACAATTGGAGGTTCTTCAACAATCAACGTCTCTTGATTGGCTTGCTTTTGAAGTCGTTTACGAGCTCGTTTTGCTTGATTACGAGTGATCATAAACTTCACGAAGAATGGGAGGTGAGCAAAGAAGATTCTTTTTGGGTGTTTTGTGAATTTTCAATTTTTTTGTGTTTTTGATGATATTTAATTTTTTTGGATTTTGGTGTATCTTCGTAGACAACAATCTACAAAATCTCTCCTCGAATCAAACTCTTGATTAAAGAAGCCTCAAAGGAATGAAAACGATCACGTGGAGTGAACGCCTTCGAATGACTTTAGAACTTTGGTGAAAACCAAATTGTTCAAGAGCGTTTAATCACAAAGAAAACCAAGCAAATATAGTATAAGTAATAATACTTTGGGCGGCAAAACCCTCGATTAGCCTTCAATCTCAAAATACTCACAAGCAAGCGGGGAAACGAGGCGGCGCGAAGCACTTAAGAGCCTTTTTCCTTAGGGTATATTTTATAATACCCGCCTTATACCCACCTTATAGTTTGTATTTTTCAAAATCGAGCTTCACGAAAGTATTTATCTATTTTTGCCTTTTTCTTTTTGTTTGAGATTCGAATACAATAATTAGGAGATCAAATCCCAATTAAGGTTGTGTTTTCACACTTTTGGAGATATTGTAAATTTATTGTGATACTTAATACAATATATTAATAATATTTGTACAAGAAAAACCAAGAAAACCGATAATACGTATTAGTAGAGTTCTACTAATACAAATACTATTTGGTTAATATTAAAAACAACAATGCAAATTAATCACGACACACCTCCCCGGCAGCGGCGCCAAAGTGATTGTGGTAAAAATACACCTTTTAGGAAAAAGGCGTAAAAGCGGTAAGTATTGAACAAATGACTTTAGGAAAAATCAAGTGTTAATGACCCAATTAAGTTCGTTTCCCAAGGAGGTATATGTGTGTGACTAAGATGTACAAGATTTGAGATTAATATTTGGTTTAGAAGGGGATTAGAAGAGAAAATGACGAAGTCGTAAAAATAAAAATTAACTAAAAATCACTATTAGAAAGTTAAAACGTAGAACCTTAAAAACCACAAAAATAAAAATAAATTCTAAAAATTACCAAAAATTTACCAAAAATCAAAAATAATAAACTAAGAGTTTACCAATTATCAAAACTTTTTCAAACCTTTTAAATAATTAAATATTCAATTTTTAAATGCTAATTAAAGCCCTAAAAATCAAATAAATTATCAAAAAGCCCAAATAAAGATTTTTCAATTGATAAACCTCTAAAATGACCTAAAATGATTAAAAACTAATTTTAGAAATTTTAAAACTAATAAAAACTATTTAAAATGATTTAAAAACTATTAAAACTTAAAATAATTATAAAAATTAATCTAAAAGTGATAAAATTATTCTAAAAGTTGCTAAATTCCTATTTTAATGTATTTAACCTAAGAAAAATGTAAAAAGTTGGAAAAAGTGAAATTTTAAAGATAATAATAAAATAATAATAAAATAATAATAAAAATCCAAAAATTATATGAAAAATTCTAAAAACTTGCAAACTAGTTTATTTTAACCTAAATAATCAGAAAATCAAAGTGAAATTACCAAAATACCCCTAATGGGCCCTCAAATGGGCCAAATCCAAAAACAGTCAACATAAATGGGCTTTTGAGCCCAAAAAGTCAAACTTGGCCCAATTGACTTGGAAAAGCCCTATCCGACTTAAAATTTAATTCTAAGAACAAAACTCTAAAGGCCCAAAAGCTGAAAATGTGCTTATCACAGCTTATTGAACACAAAGCTTATTCTTATTGGGCTTTTCAGCCCATTAAGCCATAAGCTAATGCCATAAGCTCTAATTTGACACACAACCCTCTTTTTGGATGCTTAAGAGATCTGTCAAAAGAAATTTTCAATAAGCTCACTCAATAAGCCAGAAAATAGAAAAGTAAAAAGTCACAAAACGACAAAATAGTCGTTTTTGAGAAATACTCAACCTCAGAAGCTGATTTAACTTGCAAAAGCTTTCAAATGGACTAAATAAGCAATATCAATCAACAAAAATCCAATAAGCACAAGCAATAAGCCAGAATAAGCACAAAAGAGCTTATGTAAAAGTCAAAGGATTTGGTTTTCTAGTCAAACCTAAAAGTCAACCTCCCAAATGCTCCAGGATGAACAAATGGGTCAAAATATGAGCACCTATTACAAAAACAAAGTTGTTGCTGGTTAAAATAAGCTATTAAAGCTTATTGATAAGCTGACACCCAAATTGCACTAGCAGTGGCAACAAGCAGGGGAAAGAAGTTCCCACTGCTTTGACTAATTGACCAAGCTTATTTGAGAGTTCTGGTTTGATTCAATTGGAAACAAAGGCACCCTTGTGATCAGTGAACCACAAGGAGTCAATAGCAACAATAAAATCACAAAATGATCCACACAATAAGCCACAATAAGTCAAACAGTCACCAGATAAGCACCAGATATGCAAATAAGCAGTTAAGCACTTAATAAGCAGTTTTAAGCAAAATAAGCCAGCCAAACTTAACCAGATGCACACACAAGCTATATAAACTAACAATGAACACAAAGCAACAAGAATCAAACACTGAATCAAAGTAAATAGCAAGATCAAAGCATAAACAGTTACTGATGAACAAAGAGCAATATGCAGAAACAGTTTGCTGATATACTTGACACTTGATCCAATTTCAAGCCTCAAATCCCTCTACCCTGGTGTGATTAGCTATGATTTAGCACTTGTTACCCTTAACCTATGCTTAGATCTAGGTGTCCTCAAAATCCTAGCCAATTTTACCAAGTTATGAAGATTTTATAGCCAATCTATGAATCTATGTGTTCAAGACCTTAAAACCTGCAAACAGATGAACATATGCTCCCAAATAACAGATACCAATACTTGCATACAACACACAAGCACTTAACAAACCTCAAATCCAACTTATGCAGTAATCCCAAATACCCTTTTAAAACTTATTTTCACAAATTTTCAAAGGATCATTAAGATTCAACCCACAAATCAGATCAATAACACCTCATTAACATCAAACCAAGTCAAATCAACAATAAACATCCACAATAACACAGATTCAAGCACAAATCCACAAAAATCACAAATATTCAGAAACTTAAAGAGAAAATGAAAAGGGAAGAAGGTGCAAACCTCCAAGACCTACATCCAGGCCCTGGATTGTTTGAGCTTAGGTACTAGCAAAACAAGTACCAGCTTCCAATGCTGCTAAGATGAACAAACACAAAGTGAGATCAAATATTATGCCAACTTTCTGATTTTTGAAACCCAAGCTTTATCAACTAAAACCTTGCCTCAAAAACCTTCAAACATATAAATGGAACTCAGATTTTAGCTTCTCAAACACCAAACTTTTATAAATAACAGATTAAAACTCAGAATTTTAAGAAATTTAAACTTTATTTCATAAAAAGGAATTACAAAGATTAAAAGCTAAAATCTGGAACAAAGGGACTCTCACATGTTGAGGTCTCCTTTTATAGGCAAATGCCTGGCTAACACTATTCATAAACCCTAGAACTAAATTCCCAAATGTGCCCTTGAGGTCTTCTAGACGTTTTCTGATTTTGAGCTGTCCAATTTGATCAAGGCTGTTCATTTTAGCTTTGGAATGAAGCAAATGTTGTGGGCTGTTGATCTTGACACGTCACATGACTTGGAGGCTAAGTTGCTTGCTGATTGGTGGAAAGGGAATTGGGGGTGGGGTCCATAGTGAGTGGGAGTGAGGGTTTTTGGTGTGGGATGCGTTTAAGGTGAGGTGAATCAAACGTGTGCCAAGGTAATTTCATTTTACCCTTTGATTTAAGTGGTGTAAAATCTGGGCTGGTAAAAGTGAATAGTTGTCCTTTTGATCCGTTTTTGTAGGAGTGTTATGTTGTTTGGCGCAAAAACGTGTTTGAAAGTTTCAAATGCACAAGTTTAGCCCTCCTTTTTCCTTTCTTTTGTCATTTGGATGCAAACTTCTATCAGCGCCCATTTTACATGTATCAACGTTTCACCATTTGTCACTTTTGGCACAAAACTTTATAAAAAGTGTTTCAAGGGTTATATTTGCCATTTTGAGATATTTCAAGGACTGATTTTGAACATTCTTGATCTTCAAAGGTCTTCATTGTATCTTTGACTTTATGAGGGACCATTATTGGCAATTTTGATTTGTTGAGGGACTATTCTTGCCATTTCTTCAAAGTTGAAGGACCTTTTGTGTAAGTTTGACAAACTTAAGGGACCAAACTTGTAATTATGAATATACAAGGGTTTTAAGTGTCATTTCTTCAATAAATGAGGATCAATCTTGTTTGTCTTCAAGTCTTCAAGGTATTTTGTTGAGAATTCCATGATTAAGGCCCGGTTCTTTGTACGGCTTCGTTTCTCGTGTCCGTTTTTCCTTGTAACTTGTGATCTTTTGTCTTTTTCACGATATCCATACCTAAAATACACAAGTAAACAAACACAAGCATATATATGGTATTTTATGCCATTTTTATGTATTTAAAGCCCGAAAAGAACGATGAGATCATGTATAAATGCCATCTCATCACTATGGTTAATAAGCTCAAACTAAAACTTGCACAAATCTAAATCTAAATTGACTTAATAAGCATGAATAACAACTTATCAAACTAAAAATAAGCAAACTTTCAAATCAAACTTTTAAAAAGATGAACTTTTTAAGAAACCTTTAAATCAAATAAGCATTAAGATGAAAATAAGATCAAAGATGAACATGAATCAAAGATAAGCAAGATAAGAAAGGTAGAAGAAGATGATTAAAAATAAGAACTTGATTAAAAGAAAAGATTCAAAAATTAAAAGACTTACTTGAATTAAAAGTGCATAACATGAAATTAAAAAGCAAGAAAGTAATTAACAAGAAATAAAAATGGTGGAAGAGTGGTTTGTCAAGCCACCAACAACTTGAAAATGAACTAAGCCTAATCCATATATAGGGGTGATTAGGGAGGAGCTTAGGAAGCTTCCTCCCTCTTTCCTCTTTTCCTTATTTGCACACTTAAGTCCTTTTCTTCTTAATTGTTTGTTAATCTTGGACTTAATGACTTTGTCTCGGGATTTCTTTGAACTCGTCTTGAATTTTCTTCATAAATAAGACTCGAGTTCTTCGGCTTTTAGTAAACTTCCGTCTTTTGACTTTTTCTTCGATAAATCTTCAGAATTGGTCTTGGACTTCCGTTCTTTTTCCACTCTTGATCTTTCGACTTCATCTTTCGTCTTTTTCTTCGATAAAAGCCCGTGAATGCCGTGTTTTCTCCACTTTTCACCTTTTCGTCCTAAATCACAACAAAAACACAAATCACGCATAATTCCGACATAAATGACATAAAATACACGTTTTGGCTCGGTTATTATTGTAATTAAGTGGTAAAAAGGATGGGTGTTTTCACACCTATCAAATCCCCTACACTTAATCATTGCAATGTCCTCATGCAATACATTAGTTACAAAGCAAGTTTACACTTTTCATCATAATCAATCCACGTTGGCCTTTATTAAAGAGATAGAAAATTATAAACATTCAAAGTAAAGAAATTAAAAACATACATTGGGTTTTGGAAATGTTGTGACTGATCATCATCCTCAAGTTTTCACTTTCTCCAAACCAAGCTTAAAAACGAGATCATTGTTGTTATAAGTTAGTAAACTAACACGAACTCATGTGGGCCAATTATTCACTTAGACTCCCTTATTCCTAGGTGTATCTCTTATATTTTATTTTTGTCTTGAATGATCACGAGGATGCATTGTTGACTTATTTCGATAGTTATTTGGGCTGAAAATAAAGTGAACGATTTAATCAATAGTTAGCTAAAGGACAAAATCTTTTAAAACTGCTTCTCGGGACCTCAAAAAGTTCATATCTTGGCATAACTCGCTTCGCGATTTGAGACCTTTCTCGGACCGATATTTGGCAGCGACTTCATACTTCAAATCTTGAGAGACGTTCATGAAATAATGGTCTTCTCTTCATAATAGGAATTTCTTCACTTGAAATTTTGAGAGATTCATACTTGGACCACGACTTCTTCATTTTTCTCCAATCTTTATTTTAGACTTTGATATACAACGATCCGCCTCCTTTTAGGACTTGGATCTATTTATCCTCATACCTTGTTAGGGCCTTTTTGGATAGACTTCTCCATGATCTTTAGGGGAGTATTTGCTTTTCGTCGTGTGTCTCGATCCTTCATATTGATTTTCGATAAATGATTCTTCACATCACTTTTGGATCTTTAGCAACAAAATGTAGCCCTCATGCCTTGTTAGGGCCTTTTCGGACTCGCCAACCTTCGCATCCCGCTTCAATAAGTTATGCCTTGGCTATGAACTCTAATCCGTACCGAGCAACTTTTAAACGATCTTGGGCTAGAAGCTAAGTAAACTTTTAAATCGTACAACCTTATTTATTGCAGATAAATTTATTAACAAGCGAAGGGAGAATAGACTCATAATTAACTCACATAAATTCACGAAAGAATACCAAAATTATAATTGGCTCTATCATCTCTCGTTCTCCACAGTTTAAAATCTCAAGGAATGAGACTCGTGGATGCTTAGCCTATTAAATCAAAGTTTTGGGTTTTCGAGTCGCCTATAAGATCTTGCAAATTCTTAGACTTTTTCAAGTTTAGAAATTGCGTTTTAAAGTTCCCTTGATAAACGACTCTCTAGGATCAATTATAGGAACTTGCGAAAAGTTCTTGTTCTTAACCCGTGAGAGTTAAGACTTTCGCGTTTTATAGCTCCCTATATAAAAGCCTAGCAAAACTTGACTTAAACATGTTAAGGATACTAGCTAGAGTAACTTAGATAAGTAAACTCGGGTTGAGTCAAAAGATTCACAACGTTTGAAAATGAAAACCACTTTATTAAGCATTTTTTTCTAATAAGGAAAGAAAATAACTATAACAAAGGAAAATACAACTATACAACTAGGCCAAAATAGATTAAAAATTTTGAAAAATGTCGAAAAATTGATTTTCCGGTTAAAATGAGGACAAATACAAGTAAAAGGCCACTTAACTTCGATAGAAGTCCCCCTACACTTAACATAAACATTGTCCTCAATGTTTAAGCATGTGGGAGTAAACTCCCCTACACTTAGGACATTTTGCACTTTGTTTAAATCTCGCTAAGGAAGAGACAACTAAAGAGATTCCTGTTTTAATATTGAGAAATATAAAATAGTGAATCGAAAAGAGTTTAGGATAGAACCGGGAAGAAGGGAACACGGAGTCACGGTTCGGCAAAAGTCATCAAGAGTGTGTCTTTGAAGCTCTAATCCCTACACATGATAAGAAAGAAAGCAAGAAACACCACGGGGCTCCCCCTACACTTATGGTGAAAATAGATAGATAATTGGGTTGCCTCCCAAAAAGCGCTTGTTTTTGTTAACCGAGTCACGAGCCTGACTCGTCCCCGAATTAAATAGTCCATGGGGAAGCCTCGAATGTGATACCGGGATCAAAGACCTTGTCCTCGTTCCCGGTTGACATCAACAAAGGAGAGGCGGGGGGATAAGTCTTGTATGGGAGAAAGGTCCGTTCAACATACGAGAAGTATGTGAATTCAAGATCCACGGGAGGTGGGTTGGGTAAAGTAAGCACATTGTCCTCCCCCAAAGACAATAGATGCTGAGCAAGCGGCAAAGCCGTATTGTTATCAATCATAGCATAATCAATGTCACCTCCCGGGTCAAAGCAGTCATCCTCCGTGATAGTGGCTAAAGGGGAGGATGAAAGGTGCTCGGGATGGGGACTTGGGATAATATCTTCCTACAGCAAATTATCAAAAATAATGCCCCCCTCCATGTCATCGTCATCATTACCTGGTGTTATGGAGTGAATGTCGATTTCTTCCGGCAATGGGTCATTATCTTCAACGGGAGGAATAGATGGAGGCAAAGACTCGGAAAGAGGAGGAGAAGTCAACGCTTCGATTTGAGCAATAAGAAGGTGCACTTTCCGTAATCTATCTCGAAGAAGCACGTCTTCACCTTATCCACAAGATCATGTTCATCGGTGAACTTCTCGTAAACCGGAGAGAATAAATCGTCATCACCCGCATCTCCCGGTGGAGATTGAGAAATTTCAAAAGTGAAAATCTCATAGCTTGGAGAAAAATCGTCATCATTAGGATCGACCTCTTTCGTAAGAGCAACGTCGTCCTTAGGCTCCATAGCTGTCGGTATGTCACAAACCTCATCATCAAACACTTTATCAAGACCAACATCACTAAGCTCATTCAATGTATCACACTCCTTAGACACGTTCGGGATATTGAGAGGAGGGATGACAATTGCACTAGGACATTGAGCAGTAAGGTCATTCCAAGAAATAGTAGGCTCATCGTCATCATCATCATAATAGTATGGATACACCGGGGGAGGAGTATAAGTCTCGATATTCGATATTTGCTCAGGCCGTTGATCCTCTTGATATTTTTCGATGATCATGTTGAAAGCTTCTTGAAGTTGTTGACCTTGCTTAGCAAGAGTGGCCCATTGTTCGTGGTAGCTCAAATGTTCGAAGGAGGGTTGATGATCGATGGGGTGTTGTGGGGGCTCAAAATGTTGAAAACCTGAATTATAGCATGGTTGTGGCTCATAGTAGCTCATCAGTTGAGAAGAATTATAAACCGGGTTTGGTTCATAATAATCCATTGGTGAAGAAAATTGAGGACACGGATTTTGCTCATAATAATTCATTGGTGGACAATAATAGGTATCGTGAGGACCCCCACAGTTGTTGCAAAATGGGTAAGGAGAAAGATCGGGTGCGTCTTGTGGATAGCTATTATCATTGTCATAATTGTACCACGGTTCTTGCCCGTGACCATACGGGTATTGAACCGGGCACGAAACATGCCAATGAGAATCGCTTCCACAATAGATGCACGGGGAAAGAGTAGGTGGGTTCAAGAAGGACGAATTAGTCGAGTTGCACAAAGGGCAAAATCCGCTTATGAATTGTGTATTGTTGATATCGTTGCCACACCGCTCACATGTACACAATTGACATGAGTCGTTCCCGTACAATCGTCTCCCGCACCCAACGCAATAGACATAAGAATCCATTAAGAAAAATAGATGAGCAAGAAGAATATTTTTGGTGCAAAACGTTGAAAAAGAAATGCTTTTTAAGATTTTTCAAATGTTTTTGGATTTTTTTGTTTTTTTTTTTTTTTTGGAAATTTTGGACTCGAAAAAATAACGTTCATAAGTGAACGGATCCCAAAAGCCAACGCGTCTCTCACAAAAAACCATAAATCCTCACGAAAAGAGCCGGCAGCGGCGCCATTTTAATATAGAGATTTTGCTAGTTGAAAGTTCGTTTTCTCGGTGTCTAATCAAATTGATTTCCGGTTAATTGTGTGAGATTAGTTGTTCTTGGTGAAACAAATATTTTTGGATTTGGTAAAATAAATGTGCAAGACTTAATAATAAAGGACGGGAAGTTAAAACTAAAACTAGTTGAAACGTAAACGGTGCAATATTTAAAACGTTAAAAGTAAATGACGTGAAATTAAATGACGTAAAATTAAAACTAAAATCAACTCTAATCGGAAAGTACAAATAATGAAGTTGATAGGAATGCAGATAGGAATGCTGATTGGAATGCTAATAGGAATGCTAATTGGAACGTTGATTGGAATGTTGATTGGAATGCTGATTGGAATGCTGATTGGAATGTTGATTGGAATGCTGATTGGAATGTTGATTGGAATGCTGATTGGAATGTTGATTGGAATGCTGATTGGAATGTTGATTGGAATGCTGATTGGAATGTAGATTGGAATGCTGATTGGAATGTTGATTGGAATGCTGATTGGAATGTTGATTGGAATGCTGATTGGAATGTTGATTGGAATGTTGATTGGAATGCTGATTGGAATGTTGATTGGAATGCTGATTGGAATGTTGATTGGAATGTTGATTGGAATGCTGATTGGAATGTTGATTGGAATGTTAATTGGAATGCTGATTGGAATGTAGATTGGAATGCTGATTTGAATGTTGATTGGAATGTTGATTGGAATGTTGATTGGAATGTAAAACCCTTTTCCAATCAAGGTGATTGGAATACGTGATTGGAAAGGGGTTTACCCTTTCCGATCTAACTTTTTTATCCGAAAATTAAGCAAAAGCAATAAGCTATGGTTAATAAGCTCAAACTAAAACTTCACGAATCTAAATCGAAATTGACTTAATAAGCATGAATAACAACTTATCAAACTAAAAATAAGCAAACTTTCAAATCAAACTTTTAAAAAGATGAACTTTTTAAGAAACCTTTAAATCAAATAAGCATTAAGATGAAAATAAGATCAAAGATGAACATGAATCAAAGATAAGCAAGATAAGAAAGGTAGAAGAAGATGATTAAACATAAGAACTTGATTAAAAGAAAAGATTCAAAAATTAAAAGACTTACTTGAATTAAAAGTGCATAACATGAAATTAAAAAGCAAGAAAGTAATTAACAAGAAATAAAAATGGTGGAAGAGTGGTTTGTCAAGCCACCAAGAACTTGAAAATGAACTAAGACTAATCTATATATAGGGGTGATTAGGGAGGAGCTTAGGAAGCTTCCTCCCTCTTTCTCTCGTTTCCTTATTTGCACACTTAAGTCCTTTTCTTCTTAATTGTTTGTTAATCTTGGACTTAATGACTTTGTCTCGGGATTTCTTTGAACTCGTCTTGAATTTTCTTCAAAAATAAGACTCGAGTTCTTCGGCTTTTAGTAAACTTCCGTCTTTTGACTTTTTCTTCGATAAATCTTCAGAATTGGTCTTGGACTTCCGTTCTTTTTCCACTATTGATCTTTCGACATCATCTTTCGTCTTTTTCTTCGATAAAAGCCCGTGAATGCCGTGTTTTCTCCACTTTTCACCTTTTCGTCCTAAATCACAACAAAAACACAAACCACGCATAATTCCGACATAAATGACATAAAATACACGTTTTGGCTCGGTTATTATTGTAATTAAGTGGTAAAAAGGATGGGTGTTTTCACACCTATCAATGGGACACAAGTCGTCCCATTTATACAAACTAATAGAACTATCAAGAGACTAAAACCCTAGTGAGCTGAAAATCCAGAAATGCCCTTGGTCAAGGGTCTTCAAATTCGTCAAAATGGCATCTTGTGACTCTTGTATTGTTGACAGCTATCCTTGTTGATCTTGGGCGTTCATTTGGTATTGGGGACCAAGGAATGCATGTGCGACGTTTATCTTGTCTCCTCATGGGGTTTGGGGGATAGGGACGTGAATGAGGAATCTTGGGGGTGTCACATGGGTGTGTCTGGGGTCAATTTGGGATGTGGGTTTTGGTGACAATAAGGTTGATTAGTGATCTGGAAAGAGGCAACAAAAACCCCTTTGTTTTTAATCAAATTGTGCCTGGGAAAATTAGGGTTTATGTGGGTGATTAAGCTTGGTTTAATCTATTTTGGGGAAAAATGTATTTAAAAAACGTGTTAAGGAGGGAAATTAGGGAGGGTTGACTTAGCTTGACCACGTTTATTTAAATAAACCTGGTGGTGGAAGGGTGACATGGCGTGGGGTTGGATTGTGATTGGTTGATGGTGGATTGGGGGTGACGTGTCAAGCTGGGAGTGGTGGTATGGAGTTTGGTCGTCTGGCAGAAATGGCCCCCAATTTATCTTCATTTGTTTAACTTGTAATAAACAACACACAATTCCATTTCCCTTTATAATCAACTTTGTAAACTTGTCACTTTTGGCACAACATGTTTTTAAACTTGTATCAAGGACTTCAAATGCAAATTCTTCAATTCCCAAGGGCTAAACTTGTACAATCTTCATTCCTCAAGGATCATTCTTGCATAACTTGATTTCTACAAGGACCAATCTAGATAAATCTTCAAAAATTGAGGGACTAAAGTTGCCAATCTTCAATTCTTCAAGGTCATTTTTGGAAATTCCATTCTTGGGCCCGGTTCATTGTGCGGCTTTGTTTTCCGTGTTCGTTTTTGATTGATTCTTGTGATCTTTTTGTCATTTCCTCAATATCCGTACCTAAAATACACAAGCAACAACCACGAGCATATATTTGGCAGTTTTAATAATATTTTATGCATTTTAAGCCCGATTTAGACGATGAGACTATGTATAAAAGCAGTCTCATCAAGAACCTCCTACTAACACAACACTAACAAGGAATCCTTGACAGAATTCCTTGAAAAACAAACACCTTTAACCAATTTTTCTTGACAAGAAACAAATGATTACAAGGTACTTAACAATTCAGAACTTTTGGAACTCAGCTTTTTCACACAAGTCAATACAAATTTTTAAATAACCGAAAAGGAATTAAATTTTCACCAAAAATACCAACTTTCATTAAGAACATAAGTTACAAAGACTCCGTAAAAAAACTGGAACAAGAGAAAAGGGGTCACATGTCGAATCCCTTTTATACTAGTACTAGGAACTATCTAGAATGAGAATAAAATAATACAAGTCCATAAACCCTAATCTGTGATTTTCCAGTCTTGCCCTTGGTTGAAAATTCAAATTTTGGTCTTCTCTTTTCCATGTGATGTATAGTTGGTGGACAGCTGTTGTTGAATCATCTGGGGCATTTAACAAGCCTTTGGGACCAAGAAAACAATCTCATGCGTTTATTTGGTCGGGTTATGGGTTTTGGTGTGAAAATAACGCAACAGGGGGTGACCCTACTGGTCACATGGTTGTGTTGGGGGAAGGTTTGTGAGTGGGTTTAGGATTAGGATAGGTTAAATTAGGGATCTGGAGGTGATGGGTTAAAAACCCTATGATTTGGGGTTAATTGGTTCTAGGGATTTTAGGGTTTATGAGGGGATTTAGGATAGTTTTTAATCTGATTAGGGGATTAGGATTTTTAAATAAGTGTTAAGGAGGGAACCTTTATAACTGATTAATAAATCAGTTATTTAGGTTGGGTGGAGTGTGACGTGGAGAGGGAGAGTGAGGTGGAGGAGTATGATTGGGTGGGTGATGAGGTGTCGGCTGGGGAGTGGTGGGTTAGAGTTTGTGTGTCTGCCCAAATTACCCCCTGAAGTCCCATATTCTTGCCACTTAACTTCAAACAGCTTCTCAAACCAAATCTCCTTTGTAATGAAACATTTTAGTTTCATACTGTTGTCCCATGTATTTGTGATGATTAATCAATGAATAAAGAAAGAAAATAGATGAAGAAGAGATGAATTCCTAGAGAGAGAAAGTAGTGAGAGAAAGTAGGGAGGAGATGATTAACTTGGTGAGATTAGATTAAGAAAAAGAAGTTACAAATGACCATCCACCCTCCTAACATGCTAGGAGGGTAGTATATATAGTCCACCCACATGCGGGCTTTAATGGACTATATATTGGGCCGGGCTTGTCTTTATGGACTTTAATTAGTTTAAATCCAAGCCCGTAAACCACGACTAAATAACTACTTATTACAACGTTCTAATAAATATTACAATAGAAACCTATGACCGAACATTCTTGTTTGACTCAATATTTTGAGGCTAACAATCTCCCCCAATGTGAGGTCATTCCTCTTTGATATTTGGATTCCAATGGAGATTTATGAATTTCGTCATAAATGAGTCTTGAGCGTGTAACAGTAGTTTTGTTCCTTCATGCTGTGATCTTTGAGCCTTTGTCGTTGTCTTTCGACTTTGTCTTTAAGTCTTGAGATCTTCAAATCATCCTTGACTTGTCATTGCCATCTTGCGATCTTGTGTCTTTATCCACATGCTCACACTATCAATTGTTGGATAAGTCTTTGGGCATGAATATGTGGTTGTGAATCTTTGACTTTGCTGAGTACACCGTGACGCCACCTTCTCGAGACCAAACATAGACACGGACTGAATGGCTTTGACATTCGTCCTAAATCGGTAGCGTTTTACCTCCGGTCGGTGAAGACCGTTATACGATATTAAATATCGTACCTGTGATCAGGTAGATTCAATTAAGAATCTCCTTGACAGGGTTTCGCGGCTGTACTAGCCGTTCTCTTTACTCGACCGTCTCAAAGCAAGACTGCGAACATAAAGAGTGAATCAATTGGATAAATATCCACTTGATTAAAGTCGTCAATTCAAATTCCTGGA
Organism: Glebionis coronaria; assembly: GCA_025667525.1. NCBI lineage: Eukaryota > Viridiplantae > Streptophyta > Magnoliopsida > Asterales > Asteraceae > Glebionis > Glebionis coronaria. The sequence continues at coordinate 125,448,984 of CM046882.1, read as the reverse complement.
ACAAGTTTGATTCATTAAGAATCTTACCATTGTTGCTTTCCAGTTGACACAAGTTTGATTCATAAGAATCTCACAAGTCACCTACCGTAGCGCTGTTTGATGTTGACGCTAGAAGGATTTCCATTCGTCACTGTGAATATTAATAAATATCACTCTGAATGTTCTGGCAAGACCATAAAGATATTGCGTAGAAACCTGAAACGAGTTTGAATTAATTCAGAATCAAACCACTGTTGCTTTTCAGTTTTACATATGTTCAATTCATAAAGAATCTTGCATATGACCTACCGCAGTGCTGTTTGATGTTAACACTGGAAGGATTTCCACTCATCATTGTGAATACTAAGTAGTATCACTCTGAGTGTTCTAGCAATATCACAAGGATATAGCGTAGGACTCTCTTGATCTTCATCCGTGTGTCCTAACGAGATTTGATTGATCTCTTGGCTCTAGACTCTATTTGTGCACTTTTAGTGGTCGGAGGCTGGAGCAGATGCCACCTATTCAATATCAACTATCTCGGAGTGAGAAAGTCAATAGAAGTCGTGTTGATCTCCGTGACAATAAAACAAACTTCTTTTGAGAGAAGTCTGAGTAGCTAGGAAAGGGTTGTGCTTCACATCACTGGGTCCATGATGAGTTTGTCTTCATGATGAGTTGACCCGGTTTCTGCCTATGTTGTATGGAGGGCTTCTTTCTTTACACCCTTTATCCTTACATTTCTTTTTCATTCTTCAACCCCTTCAATGCTTACCAAGACATCATTACTAACACCTTGTTGTGATTGTTCCAGTGCTAGCATCAGTACTTAGTCGGCATTCAACTACGTTCACATTCTACTCCATCTTTCCTAAGGACTTCTAATAATCTATTGGATTGTCCCTGGGAAGATCCCTCCGGTTCTGGTTGGATCATAGGACTTAAACCTAACCACCCTTTTGACACCAATAACGTCGTGAAATTAAAGATGTTGTGGGTATTTGATCGTAACCATGAAAACCACTTTAAATTCTAACAAAGTGTTTGAAAAACATTTAACACCTTGCTAGTTTTGTCGTTTTAGAAATGCTCCCCCTTCACATGTGCATCGATAATCGAAAGTGTTTCGCACATGTAGGTAAGAGTTAAAGTGCTTGAGTCTTATAGATCACATTTTAATCACATTTTCTCCCCCTATCTCTAATATATAAAATCTTTTGATATTAGAGATACCAAATTTGATTAAAATATATTTTGAAAAATAGTCTTGAAAATCTTCGGGAGAAAGATGTGTTAATCTTTTGCATGAAGTTGAATTGCTCCCCCTCAAAAATTGATCCAATAGAATTGTCATGACGAGGATTTGATCCACATTAAACTTTTGAGGATAGGAGTTGTTGAACACACAATTTTTGAAAGATTTTGAATATCATTGAGAAATTCTTGAAAAAATTGTGTTCAACGCTTTTTGAAAAATCAATTCTTTTTGACGAAAAGGTTTTTCGAAAGCATAAACTTGAGTTCATAGACTTTGAATGTCTTGATGAATCCACTCAAGTGTAAGAAGATTTAACTTCTTTTGCTAAGGGTAAGAGTACAAAAGCGTACACTCCCCCGTGAATTTAGATCCGGGTTGCAATCTGAAAGTGATTACAAGCCATTGTGTTGAGCTCAAAACGTTGAATGTTTTGTGACAAGCTCAACCCAAGATAGATTGCTCTACCCGTTGTTGGAAATATTGTCCAAAATAGACAATTTCCTTTTTAAAAGATAGAAATGACATGTTTTGAAAAATATTTACAACTTTCATTCGAGCTTTATGTACACACCCGTGTCGTTATTGAGCGACATTTCTAGGTACGTCCATATTATCGATACTGAAAGACATGTCGAGAAGAATATTTTTGGATTATCAAAGATTTTTTACTTTTGTATTTTGCTTTTTGATTAATATTTTACAGGTAGATGTTTGATAGATGAATCAAGCAGGCTTCTTTGCCAGAACCTCCAGTTCTGCTGGAGTCAAACATCTCATACCAATTTGCCTAACTAGATACGCAAACCTCTCTTTCGAAAGAGCTTTTGTAAACAAGTCAGCTAATTGGTAATCAGTTCCAACAAAGTATAATTCAACAATACCTCTTTCAACTTGTTCCTTAATGAAGTGATATCTGACATCAATGTGCTTCGTGCGGGAATGCTGTTCCGGATTGCAGGAGATGGCTATGGCAGACTTTGAGTCACAGTACATAGGTACTTTATCAAAGTGGAAGCCATAATCCGTGAGTTGTGTTCTCATCCAAAGAACTTGAGCACAACACGCAGATAGAGACACATACTCCGCTTCGGCTGATGAAAGTGACGTGCAATCCTGCTTCTTGGAAGACCATCCCACAAGCTTGTCTTGACCTTGAAATTGTGCACCACCAGAAGTACTTTTACGTGTATCAAGACACCCTGCATGATCAGAATCTGAATAGGCCGTTAGAAAGAAACCGGTTTCCCTCGGATACCAGAGTCCCATGTGAATGGTATTCTTAAGGTACCGAAAGATCCGTTTAACCTCCTTGAGGTGCTTTTCAGTGGGTCGTGCTTGATATCGTGCACAATAACATGTAGCATGATGTATATCAGGTCTGCTTGCTGTCAAGTACATGAGGGACCCGATCATGGAACGATATCTCGTTTGATCAATGGGTAATCCCTCCAAATCAGCATCTAGGGATGTGGTTGATAATGGTGTCCCAACGGGGTCACATGATGTCATACCATGCTTTTTGATTATCTCTTGACAATACTTAGCTTGGTTAATGAAGATACCACTTGGGGATTGGTGAACTTGAATTCCTAGAAAGAATTTTAGTTCGCCCATCATAGACATTTCAAATCTGCTGTGCATTACTTTTTCAAACCATTTTGAAAGTTTTGGGTTTGTAGACCCGAAAATAATGTCATCAACATAAATTTGCACAAGCAGAATGTCATCCCCATATTTATAAGTGAACAAAGTTAGATCAATGGAACCTTTTGAGAAACCTTTGGAGACCAGAAATTTCGAGAGTTCGTCGTACCACGCCCTTGGAGCTTGCTTGAGTCCATAAAGTGCTTTGTGGAGACGATACACCTTGTCAGGATAATGAGGATTGACGAATCCTTCTGGCTGCGTGACATAGACTTCTTCCTTCAAAGGACCGTTAAGAAACGCCGTCTTTACGTCCATTTGATAGACAGTGAATCCCTTATGTGCCGCATAAGCAAGAAAAATCCTGACCGCTTCCATACGAGCTACTGGTGCAAATGATTCTTCAAAATCAATACCCTCTTTCTGTCCATACCGAACAGAATCACTTTCTTTCAGTGACATATCTAATCAGACTGAATAGGATTTTGAGAGCTGTCACGATCATTCACATCTATTTCAGTAGGCAGGAAGGGCGCGGAAGCTACCGTTTCTGATATTATATTGATGGATTTTATTAAACTCTATGAATTCACTCGGCGTTATCGCTGACCCTCTTATTTTAACATGTCTTATCTCAGGTACTTGAAGGTAATTCTCGGGAAGACAACAAGAATTCATGGCCCGCACCTAAATAATATTTTTCCATTCAAGCCACTAGCCTAGATTTATTCTTGATGATCGTGTTCTCCTCATCCATCTTGTTTTTCCAGATCCATCGAAGATTTAATGGTGTTACATCGTATGGTCTGTCAACCAGTTCCCAGACTTTAAGTCTTTCAAACTGTTGAAGTTCATCCGTCATCGATTCAATCCAAGCATGATCAGCCATGGCTTCTTTGATGTTTTTCGGTTCAGCAGTACTCACGGCGAGTGCGAACATACAAACATCGCCATCGGTTTCAAGCTGTCGTCTTGTACGAACGGGCTGTGAAGGGTTTCCAATGACATGAACCAAAGGATGATCTCGGGTCCAATGATGTGTTGAAGGATGTCGTTGATAGAAAGTATGCATATTTGACGGATCAACATGGCGAGTAGAAGACTCTCCAGTTTCGTGTACCGGTGTACCGAATGGGTTGATGAATTCGTCTTCGTCAGATAATGCATTGTCTGCTTGATTTGTGTTCTCTGGAGCAATGACAGTAGTTGTGGATGTTGTAGGATCGATTGTTGAAGTAATATTCTGAGGAGGTAAATCTGCAGCAACCCGTGTTGAAGTAGATAAAGTTGTATCCAGTTGTTGACGATGATTGGTATCATCATTCTTATCATGAGTGACAGCGGAAGACTTCGATACAACTTGTTTCTCTCCCGTGAAATATTCATCATACATTGGTCCATATAACATTTCCAACTCTTCAATTGTCGTGTCGACTGTCATATCAGCTCTAGGAACATTCTCTGGAACCAGCGTTGAACTTGACGGTTCATTGTTGTGGTCTTGAGTTTCGAGTTCCGTGCGGTTGTGAACGGAAGTCTTTTGTCGTTGTGGATCGGGACTTAAACTGTTTTGTTCAAGTGCCATTTCTTGAGATTCATCAAATCGGATGTGAATCGTCTCGACAATCAATTTTGTTCTTTTGTTGAACACTCTATATCCCTTAGACTGAGTAGCATATCCCACAAGAATACATGCATCACCTTTTTCTTTCATCTTATCCAAATTTTCACCATCTCGTATAATGTAACAAGTACATCCAAAAACATGAAGGTGTTTGAGTGAAGGTTTTCGATCATGAATTATGTGATATGGTGTCTTTTCGTGTCTTGGGATAATTAAGGAGCGGTTTTGTGTGTAGCATGCGGTTGACACGGCTTCGGCCCAAAAGTATAGTGGAAGTTTGGAAGCGGATAATAATGTCCGAGCAGCTTCTACCAAAGTACGGTTTCGTCTTTCAACAACGCCGTTTTGTTCGGGTGTTCGAGCAATAGATGTTTCATGTTCAATCCCTTCGGCTTCAAAATACTTTCTCAGATTAGAATTCAAAAATTCTGTACCTCTATCAGTACGAACCACTTTAACTTGAGCTTGAAGACCACGTTGTATCAATTTTAGGAAGCTGATGAGAACGTCGGGTGTTTCATCCTTGGACCTCAAGAAGTGAGTCCATGTGTACCTTGAGTAATCATCGACAATTACCAGAATATATTTCTTTCCATTGATACTCTGAACACGCATTGGACCACACAGATCCATGTGAAGAAGATCTAACCGTCCTTTAGATCTTGGTGTTGTCTTTGTTTTGAAGCTACTTCGTTTAGCTTTACAAAGTTCACAAGAAGAACAAAGATGATCTTTGATGAATTTCAAGCTTGGAAGGCCTCTCACAATATCTTTCTTGGAGAGCAAGTTAATGGTATCAAAGTTGAGATGAGAAAGACGTTGATGCCATAACCATGCCTGAGTCGTTGAAGCTTTAGCCATGAAGCAAATTGGAGTTGATGAAGTTGTGTCTTGAAGTGAAATTGTGTAAAGATCAGTACCCCGTGTACCGGTAAGTAAGTCATTCCCATCATAATCACGAACAAAACATGTCTTCTTTCTGAAAGCAACTTCCAAATCCGCATCACAAAATTGACCAACCGAGAAAAGATTGTGATTGAGCCCTTCGACGTAGTATACCCTTTTAATCGTGATATTCCCCTGAACCAAATCTCCATATCCTAGGATCGGTGCAAATTGATCATTTCCGAATCGGACCGTACCTAGGAACTTCTCCACGAAGTTAATTAGAAGCTTGAGATTCCCCGTCATGTGCTTCGTGCATCCGGAGTCCATTATGAAGAGATTATTTGTATCACCTGCAGAAGAGTTAGAACACGATGGAGCATTTGCTAAATTGGATACCACAGTAGTTGTGATAGTAGAATCATTAGTGTCCTTATCAACATTTAAAGGCAAACTAACACTCGTTTTCACATTTTCTGTCCTAACTTTTGGCATCCATTTATATCCGGGAGGACATTGATTAGCAAACCACCATTTCCAAGACTTACTGGCAGACTCATATAATTCCTTAATTTTGCTTCTAGGATTCTTAGTGGTGGAGTCTGAAGCATTACTTTTCTTAGTGGGGGTTGCACCAGAATGGTTCACTTTGCGTTTGGGTTTACTAGCTCTAATAGGCATTGCAACTTGCTTCTTAGTTCTAGTATCTACGCCTTTGACTTTATTTATAGCACACATAGAATGATTAGCATTAGCACACTTGCCACATTTGACACAAACAAATTTCACATTCATAGCATTCAAAGTCGAATCATTCAAATCGTCATGACACGCGATTACAGACGTTTTATTCTTAGAAACATTGAAAATCCTAGGGTGTTCTTCTACTTGCTTCATCTTCCCTTGATTCTTGTGTTTCCAGACCTTATCATTCACTTGAGTGCTCTTAAGCTGAGGCCGGCTAACACTAGTAGTGGAGACTATTCCTGTAGTAGAAGACACATGAATATTAGTGTTTCTAGAAGTCTGAGGCGAGTGAGTATCTTTGTTTGTGGGCTTAGTGGACATTCTATACATCCCTGGTTTAATGACATTATTGTGCCTAACGCTTGGTGCTATAGGATTCCTTATGGGTTGAGCTTGTGGTAACCTTTCCTTTCCATCCATCTTGGGGGCAAACACAGGTTTTGCAAACGAGGAATTAGATAAAGCAGATGGTTTTCCCAAGATAGAGGATCTATTCTCTTTAGAGGCATTGGGTTGTCTAACAACATTTTTCTTAATGCTAGGTTCCACAATTTTCCCACCCATTTTAGCAATGAGTTTCTGCAACTCTGCTATCGCTCTGTCCCTGTCTTGTAATTGAGCTTTCAACTCTTTAATTTCCAAATTCTGTTCATTCATTTCTCGAAATGTTTGGGAAAGTTTTTCTTGCAATTTATTATCATGTGAAAAACGACCAACGTCTTTTTGCAAAGCAAGTTCAAGTGAATGACAATGTTTTTGAAGGAAATCAGTTTTGTGTTGAAGTAACTCAAAAGCCTTTTTGTCAACATTTTCATTCCGTTTCGAAAGCTCAATTTCAAGACGTTCACATTCTTTGAGCTTATCAAGATATTGGCATGCAACTTCAGAATATTCATCAATATCAGCACAAGATGTAAAATAAGCACACATAATATCTTTAGAAACGCATTCTTGCAAGAGTAAATCATATTCATCAGAAAAAACGGACTTGTCCATTTGAAGATCATCAATTGCTTTCTCAAGAGACTCAACATATTGTAAATCATCAAACATTTCAGACCGAATTAAGCTTTCGAATTTAAGAACATTTTCTTTTAGTGTGGCCGCGTTCGGTATTAAGATTTGTTTGACAAGCACAGTTATGTCTTGAGGAATTGGTTTCTTCCACTCGTCATTTTGTCGTTGTTTCCAATCATTATCAATAATGGACTTAATATTATCTATGTAATGAGTAAGAAACCCAAATATCTGCCTACTCTTGCTTTTAGAAGCATCTAGGGGCAAGTAGTTGATGAACTTAGAAACGTTTGTTTTCTTAGTTGCAAACGCTTTCTTCCATTGAATTCTCTTTTGCTTGCATTCTAAAAATACTTCCTCACGAGATTTCTGAGTTTGTTTGTGGAACAGACCATAAAGACTATTCTCATAAGCATAATTATATGGTTTCACAAACTCCTTATTAACTGATGGTTGACTATCAGCATCCCAAAGGGCAGTCTCGTCACTATTGGCACTTAGAGGCATGCAATCAAGATCTGTCCTTTCAGTCTCATCAAGATAAAGATGCGGGTTCGCAGCTTGAGCTTTGGCAAGGTACTCAGGACTTGCAAAGCTAGCTTGACCCTTAAACATCGATGGAGGTGCAAGCATTCTTACGGATTGAATAGAATCATGCGTTTTATAAACTACGTTCTTCAAAAAGTCGACTTGTGCTTCTAGTTTCGTAACTTTTTCGGTTTCTTTATCATATCTACTTTTGAAGTCTTGTTTTAACGCATCTACCTCTTGTTTCTTATCCTCTAGAATTTTAGCAGAATCAGTAGTGGTCATAGAGAGCTTTTGTTCAAGTTCATTAACTTTGGTATTGGCAAGATACGTTTTTTGACGTTCATCCATTAAGAAAACATTATATTGACGCTTCTCTTTAGCTAATAACTCAAGAGTGGTATTATATTTGTTTTCAAAATCGTCCTTTTGACTTTTTAACGCACTTCCCTTGTACCCCTCAAGCTCTTTGGTTTTCTGAAGGAGCTCATCTCTATAGCTTTCAGTCATCTCAGTAGATTTTATAAGAGCAGCTTTGCATTCTTCAAAACTTTGAGTGAGCGTAGCGTTTGCCTTCTTTAATTGCTTTTGACTCTTTTTATTTTCAGTGACATCTTTTTGTAAAGTAGAAATTAAATTAGCAAGCGCAATACGTTCCTCTTCATCATATTCATTTGCATGTTGATCATCCTCAGACTCATTATTGCACATGTCTGATGAATCGGGTGTGGTATTGCTATCAACCGTTTCCATCATACACGTGTCATTAATGGCATTGGGTAGATCACTATGCTCAGGAATATCACCAAACACATTATATTCATCAGTAGTGTGTACCTTATCGATTGGCTCAGTGTCAAAGATAGGACCATTGTCATCTTCAGTGACTTTGAGAACTTCTTCAACATGTGCCATGTACGAGTAATGTGCTTCTAATTCCTGGTCGGAGGCTTCATCATCAGTGTCATCAAGCATAGCTCCTTCCTCAGCTGACAGTTTGACCCCTGCTTCCATCTTTTTGCATAGCAACATCTTTTCCATGTGATAGCTGGAGTCTCTAACCCTTTTCGGCTTCCTGCATTCCTTTGCCATATGCCCAAAACCTTGGCAATTAAAACATTGAATCCCGCTTTGCTGAACCACTTGACTTCCAACCGTTTCCTTATTCCCAGTAGCAGCAGCAATCCTCTGAGAATCATACTTTGCAGTTTGTCGATCATATCTTGCAGAACCCTCAACATGCGTTGGATTATGTCGATCATACCTAGAAGGACTTTCACCACGTCGACGTGTGTCATACCTTGGAGGACTCGCAACATATCGGTTCTTTGTGTTAGATGATGTTCGAAGATTGTTGTTGGTGGGTTTGTAGATCTTCTAGTAAGTCTTCATAATGAAAGCAATTTGTTGTTTCATCTCACGATTATTCTGAGCTTGATCTTCATCACTATCTTCTTCAGATGATGACTCAGATGGTGGTGAAGTTGCTCTTGGTGCTTTGCCGCGTGATCTTGTGGATGATGAAGACTTGGATGATGTGGAATATCGTGGTGAGGATGATGGGCTAGAGTATGGCTTAGGAGCACGAGATCGATGATCTTGAACATTTTGAGTGGTAGTTAATAAAGCAAGTGGATTAGCCGTCTTTGCAACTCGTTCAGCTCGAATCTCATTTGCTTCATGCTGAAATTGTTTCAAGATATCAAAGAGAGTGTGATAGTTTACCTTGTCTAACTGCTTCTGTTGTTTCACCAAAGTGACAAAACGTGTCCACTCTGGTTGGAGTTGTTGTAGAAATTGCACATTGACTTGCATGGTGGATACTTCCAAGTTGTTTCTTGTCATATCATTCATCATCTTGTAAAATCTTGAATAATAGGACTCAATTGATTCTCCATCCAATGCAGTAAACTTACCAAAGTTCCAAAACAAGTTTGTTTTGACATCTTGCTTGTTGAGAGACTCTCCTTGTTGCAAGCGTTCAATGGCCGTCCACATTTCTTGTGCTGTAGGACATGCATCGACTGTGGAATAAATATCATCTCCAATTCCACTTAGGATCATATAGATCGCTTCTTTTTCTGCATCATGCCAAGCACGTTTCTCAGGTGTAAGTTCAGATAAAGTTTCCTTTTTCTTTGTTGCAGGTACTTCTGGACATGTGTCTGTGGCTGGTGTATAAGGAACATCAATTTTAGAAAAGACATATGGGCCATTGTTAATACATTGTCTCAAGGCATCACCATTAGGTCTTGTATCAAGATAGCGAAGAAAGCGTGATTGCCATTGAGCATATCGACCAGCCACAAGCATTGGTGGTCTCTCTTTATTACCCGCGACCATGATGTTGTTGTTCGTCACACGATATTCTGCAGTAGAATCCATCCCAAAATTCTCTGTAATGATGAAGTGAGTATGGATCTTAAGTAGATTTGTTGTGATTGCTGTTGTGGTTTAAATTCCGAAAATTGCAATTTTTCTCCAGGCCGACAATAACTTCTCCAGTCCGACAAAAACGGTAGTCCAAAAATTTTGTAATCGCCAAAATTTGAAATCGAGCTAGAAATGTCCTAAAACTAGTATGGAAAATTTTTTTTTTTTTTTTTTTTTTTTTGATCTTCGTGGAAACGATATTCTGAAACTAGTCTAGATAGTGGCTAAGTCTAAAAAATACTCAAACAAAATTTAGCAAAACACATCATCGGAATAACCAATCGGAATGTTATCGGAATAACCAATCGGAATGTTATCGGAATAACCAATCGGAATGTTATCAGAATAACCAATCGGAATGCCAATCTGAATGCACCAATCGGAATGTTATCGGAATAACCAATCGGAATGTTATCGGAATGCACCAATCGGAATGAGCTAATCTGAATACACCAATCGGAATGCCAATCTGAATGCACCAATCGGAATGAGTTAATCGGAAAACACCAATCGGAATGCAAATCTGAATGTCAATCGGAATAATGTTGTCCAGTCGGAATGTTGGAAGTCCAATCGGAATGTTGATCGGAATCCCAATCTGAATCAATAAACCCTTTTCAGATTACACCAATCGGAATGTATCCCCCTTTTCTCGGACAAAACTCAACCAATACGTGATTTTAAGCCAAAAAATGATCAAAAAACCCAAAAAATTTGTGTTTTTAGCCAAAGTAAATATACCAAATCACTACTACAACTATGTATAAGATGTAGATGATTAAGCAAAGCACGGAAAACACAAAAAAATTTGAATCCGAGATGATTTATGGATTAAATCATTCGAATCAAATATAATAACACCAACCAATCACAAATCTACCCCGTGGCGATTGATACCAAATGTTGTCCCATGTATTTGTGATGATTAATCAATGAATAAAGAAAGAAAATAGATGAAGAAGAGATGAATTCCTACAGAGAGAAAGTAGTGAGAGAAAGTAGGGAGGAGATGATTAACTTGGTGAGATTAGATTAAGAAAAAGAAGTTACAAATGACCATCCACCCTCCTAACATGCTAGGAGGGTAGTATATATAGTCCACCCACATGCGGGCTTTAATGGACTATATATTGGGTCGGGCTTGTCTTTATGGACTTTAATTAGTTTAAATCCAAGCCCGTAAACCACGACTAAATAACTACTTATTACAACGTTCTAATAAATATTACAATAGAAACCTATGACCGAACATTCTTGTTTGACTCAATATTTTGAGGCTAACACATACTTTGGCCACAAAAGTTTTATCATAATTGTTCTAAGGGCATTTTATGCATAATTTGCATTCTTCAAGGACTAAACATGTAATGTCTTGATAATTTAGGGACCCAAATGCAATAAATGAGTTTTGCAAAGGTATAAATTGTCAATTCTTCAAACTTTAATGGACCAATCTTGCCAAATCTTCAAACTTCAAGGACTTGAATGGAAATTCATGACTCGGGTCTGGTTCTTTGTGCGGATTCGTTTCCCGTGTTCGTTTTTGCATGTTCCTTGTGATATTTTGTCATTTCCTCAATATCCGTACCTAAAAATACACAAGTAACAAACACAAGCATATATTTGGCATTTTAATGATATTTTATGCATTAAAGCCCAATTTGGACGATAAGACTATGTATAATTGTAGTCTCATCACTCCCCCATACAAAACCATTACCGTACCCTCACGCAATGCTAGAATAAAGTATCGTAGCACCTCCAAAATTCATTTTTATTCACTTTTATTGAACGATAAACTAGCTACACTACTACTATAACTACTACTTGCGTTTTAGATATAATGTATGATTTTCATCGCAAAATGGGACGTTTAGGTTCATAGAACAATAACACGTGAATGCTTCGTTAGAAATAATTTCTTCGTTCTCGATTTTCACCCAATTCCATGCGAAGCGTGCAACGAGATCATTGTTATTATAAGTTTGCAACACGATCATATCTCATGACTGTTAATTACGAACCTAAAGTCCCTTATTCCTAATTGGTATCTCTTATATTTTATTTTTTCTTAATGATCACGAGGATACATCATTGACTTATGCGTGAATTGAGATTAAGTCTAAAAATAGAGTCTTAACGGTGTAATCAAAATCATCGAATTAATAATTCACCCTTATAGACAACGATGTCAAAAAAATTAAGTCAACAAGAAGGATCGATAAACACGGTTTTATAACGGTTTTGAACATGAGACTTATTACCAAGACTTATATACGCCCCCTAACGGAAGGGCCTTTTTATCATAGGTTTACCTCCACCTTTTATTCAACTTCGCCATGAAGCTTTTATTATGACTTTGGTCTTGCCTTGCCTTTTATTATCCGCCTCATCGGTGGTTTTATTAGGGCCAAAGACGTACATCCTCACGCTAAAGCGAATTTTGGATCTTTAAAGTTTCAAAGATTAAGGTTTGATTCACTTTCAATTTGGGCATAGATTTTTCGGCCTTGTGAGCTTCAAATTTTTGCTTAATTTAGGTGAGCACTTGAAATCTTATAATTAGGTGAAGCTTTCGATTATTCGGGTGCCAATACTTCAAAACCGTGACGCTGGCGATACCTTAATGTTTTCCCAATTTAATTACATGGAAGCTACTAAAAAAAATTAGAAACCAACAATTGTGACTATACCACTAAATCAATAGTTATTAACAATTTATTATACAAAAGCGTGGGGAGAATAAGCTAATAATTACTACACATGAGATCGTGACGATTACGAGACTTATAAATAACTCTATCATTTCTCGTCCTCATTTAAGAGACTTAGCCAAATATAAAGTTAAGGAATCGAAGCTAAGTGCTCAGCACGCACGGTCGAGTAAAAAATTACTCTTATTCTCGTCGTCAGAAAATCTACATTCGTGTCTTCAAACACTTATAAAACATGAGAAATTTTTTAAAATTTGGCCATTTTTAGCCTTATTTTGCAACAGAATGATATACAAAAAGATAAACTTTGGAAAGCGTGAAGGTTTGGCAAGGCAAGTATCTATTCACCCCCCATACTAAAGTTAAACATTGTCCTCAATGTTTCGAGTCTAGGGGTGCAAACACCCCCATACTAGAGACGTAGTCGAATGCTTAAAGCCGTTTATGAAGTGTGCTAAAAACCTAACGTTAGAACATCAAAGGATATATCATGGATATTGAGAAAGTCTTCAAAGCAAATGATCGAGTGCTCCCATAAAACGAACACGAGAGGCTCCAATCGTGAAGATGATGATCTAAAAATCACAATTCACAAACAACCACGAAACAAAGGTTGGAAGGGCACAAATCCCCTCACATTAAACTAATTAGAAAGCGATAATATGTACATGGATAAGCATGGGTCTCCCCCACGAGGCACCTTGTTTTTGATAACCGAGTCAAAAGCTCGACTCGAAGCCCCCATAAATGTGATCATTTAGGGATAATCATGGTATGGTCAAGTTTTGGTGGGGCTTACATGAAAAACAAGGCCCAAAAACAACTGGTATTAAGGACTAAGTCCTTTGATGATGCAAAATACCGGGATCGAAGATGGCATTCTCGTTTTCTTTGGATAAACAAATCAACGCCACTTCAACAAGTGCCAACACAAACCCAAAGGGTTTGAAGAAAATAGATGTGAAGAAATAGAAGGGTGGGACAATGGGTAAGTCACAAAAACCATGCGCCACTCGAGGTAGACTCACACCAATCAAATATAAATATTTTCCATTTGGTGCATTGGTGGAAGACCGAGATTTCCCTTTATAAGCAATTCCGAGATCAAATATCTCGTCCTCGGTGGAGAATACGACCTTGTAGCACTCAAAACACGAGGTGATGACGGAGTTAGCATTGTAGAAAAATCTTTTAAATCCAATTGAAATTTTTTTCCTCTTTCATCTTTTAAACTCTCCTTATGAAAACCCGATTTGATTATGTCAAAAATATTTGGTGTTTCTAAAACGATATTAGTCACACTAAAAATTCTCACATTTGAAAACCGTTTTGGTTTTGGTGGTGGTAAGTTCTCAAAACGTTTGTCGATAAAGAAAACCTCCCCATCGGGGTCAACATATTCATCATCTGAAGAATCATTCGTGATTGGAGACGTAGGCTTAACACTCTTAACCTCCACCGGTGGAGGGGATGGAAAATCGTTTTTATCATCAACTCCTAAAACTCTTTTTGAAATTCTTTTTCAAATGTTTTTGATGGGATTAACATTGTTCAAAGACGTGATAGAATACACATGAGAAAGCGTAGAGTTTTGAGTTGCATTTATGACGAGTTCTTCCTCATTGAAACGTAGAGTGATTTTCTTAGCATGCACATCGATAAGTACCCTCGTGGTATCCAAAACTGATCGACCTAAAATTAGAGGAACTTTAGGATCGATGGGAATGTCAACAACGATAAAGTCCACGGGATAGTAAAACTTTCCAACTTTCACGAAGACGTCCTCGACTACTCCACAAGCTAGAATCGTAGAATGATCAGCCATCTCAATTGACATTCTTGAAGGAGTGAGATTAGGAAGATCGAGTGACTTAAAAATCTCAAGAGGCATCAAATTTATACTAGCACCAAGATCGGCCAAGGCGTAGTATTCCTCCATATCTTGTATTGCACATGGGATTAAAAATTTACCGGGATCACCGACTTTTTGAGGTATGCGGCTAAGAAAAACCGATGAACAACTAGACGACTTTTACAATTTCTCTTTGTTATTCAACATACTTTTGAAGTTTGCGGCAAATCGAGGTATCATGACCAAGGCGTCGGCAAAACTTATATTAAAATTCAAGTCACGAAACATTTTCATAAAAAGTTCAAATTGATAATTATTTCGTTCTTGTTCCTTTTCCTTGTTTCGTCTTGAAGGGTAAGGTAAGGGTGGTGTGGGTTGGGGCATAGGCAACGGCCTTGGAATCTCGGGTTCCACTATTGGTATAGGTTCAACCGTAGGTGTGGTTTGAGCGGTACTTCGTGGGCTAGGAATTTGCTCCTTTTCAACCACCACCTCGGGTTCTTTCTCTTTTTCCTTTTTCGTAGAAGTACTTGTACGAGAAATGGGTTCTTTGAAAATTTTACCACTACGAGTAGTAATAACCTTCAATTCTCCTTTCGGGTTAACGATGGTATCATTAGGAAGACCACCCGAAGAAGAAGGTTTACACATGATAGCTTCAAACATTTTTCCCATTAGATCTTCAAACATTTTTCACATGATGTTGAGTAAAATACGTCTTTTAGGAAAAAGAGCGTAATTAGGGCAAGTATAAACAAGTGATTTAGGAAAATCACAAGTTAATGACCCTTTGTGTGGGATCGTTCTCAAGTAGGCTTAGTGTGTGTGTTAAGAGATGATTAATTTGTGATTATATTGATGAGAAAAGAGAAAGAAAAAAGACGAATTATGCTAAAAATTACCCTACGACACGAAAAACGTAAAATCGTAAAATTCGACGAAAAATGGAAGTGTCCTAAAAATTACCAAAAAATTACCTAAAATCAAGAAATATTTAACTAAGACAAAAATGCAAGCAAAAATTTCCAAAACCTTTTTAATAATTTTATATTAATTTTTAAAGTTGATTAAAAACCCTAAAATTAAATAAAATCAAAAATAAGTAAATTTAAAAACTTTAATGGATGTAAACCTCTAAAATACTATTAAAAACTTAAAACTATTTTTTCGGATTTTGAAACAGTTTTTTCTATTTTTAATTACTTTCTAAATTTAAAACTAAAAATAATCATAGAAAATTAAATATAAACGTGAAAAATATATTTTTTATTTCAGAAAGTCCCAAATCTATCCTAAAACAAAGGAAAATTGACAAACAGTACCCAACCTTGATAAATAAGCTCAAATCAGCTTATTTAAAAGCTGAATGTTTAAATAAGCTAATTATTAAAACACCTTAAGTATTAAATAAACCAAAGGTTAACCAGTCAAAGACCCTAGGGCAACTGGTTAACGCGTTGGTGTGTGAGAGGAGTAGCGCAGGTTCGAGTCCTGGCCACGTCCTTTTTGAAAAAACTTCTTTTTTATATTTTTGTTTTTATAAAAACTAAACGTGGTGCTTTACTAACTTCAAAAACACAAACAGAATAAAAAATAAGCAAGATTAAGGCTAAATAGAATAAAAAATGTGACTGAAAAAAAGAAATAAAGATATAGTGATGAACTTTGACAAAACACCAAGGAGTCTTATCTTCACTGATGAATATTTGACTAAATGTGCTCGTTTGATGGTGATTGCTTGGTTTTGTTGGCACAATGGGGCACCCCCACACACATGGAAGTGTGGGGAGTCAGTAAAAGTACAAAAACAAAGAAGCGATACACACAAATCACAAATACCAAGAGAAACAAAGTTACTGATGAACTAATGGGCATGTCAGGAGGTCTGATGCACTTTTTGCTGATATACTTGGTAAAATGGTGAGTTTAGGCTCACCAAATTTTCACAAATACTCAACCAAGATACTACAAACGTAAAACAAACCTAGATTAGACTAAATCTTAATAGATTACCAAACTTAGTGAACAAAAGTTTCAAAATCAAGGCAGTGATGTATGCTTACTGATTTTTAGCTATCTTTACCAAATTTTAAACAAGCAAATCCTATATGAAGCTATCAAACTGCAAACCACTTACTGATTAGACATAATGTTGGTACTAAAAGTGTGTTTAAACTATTTTTACACAAAAAGAGTGTCGATCTTTTCCTGAAAATCCCAATCCAAACACCCCTTCAGTAATCAGTTATCACCACTTTTCACACCAAAACATCTCAAATGAACAACAAACTCATTTTTATAAGATCTAACATGAATATACAACATAATGTAAGCATAAACCAACAACTGATCAATCCTTGAACAGATTCACACAAAACATTAAAGCATCAAATCTAGACAAGTAGGAGGGTTCAAGCCAGGATTTACCTTGTGGGACCTACAATCCAGACCCCACTATGGCTGATAAGCCATCTCCATACAAGTTGGGGCTTGTGCTTGTGGGCTTTTGTTGTGGCTGCAAGTAGAGATGATGGTATGGACTTCCAAAGTCCAATACCCAATATATCTTCAAGCAAGGAAGAAACCCTGCTAAGAAGGAACACAAAGGTGAGCTGATAAATACTGATAAGCTATAAGTCTGGCTTATGGATTAAGCAGCTTATAGCTTATAGCTTGACAAATTAAAAATGAAACTCTCTTGAAATTGAACCTTTCAAAACCAATGAAACCAATCTTGAAACTTAAAAGAAAACTTGACAAAAGCTTTAACAATAAGCTGAAATCAAACCTTGAATCCATTATCACTTCATCAAATTCTTTCATTCATCTTAAAAAAAACTTTTTCTAACCTAAAAAAATGATTTCTGAAAATTCCTTGAAACGTGAACACCTTTTGAAAACTTTATACTATTTTTTCATAAGATAAACATTAAACTAAACAAGTCAAGAAAACCTCAAACAAGAACTAACAGCTCTGGAAAACAAATATTTGGAACAAGATATTATCAAAACAACAACTTTTTCACAATCTTTGAAAAAAAGAATTATTTTTGAAACAATAAACTTGAACCCAAAATACGAATCAAATAGGTGGAACTCAGAATTTTTACCTTACAAACACCAACTTTCATAAGATAAAAAGGTATTACAATTCATTTAAGAAAAACTCAACTTTTATTTATCAAAAGGAATTACAAAGTTAAGGACTAAAAATTCTGGAACCAAAGAAAAGGGGTCACATGTCGACTCCCTTTTATACTAGTACTAGGAACTATCTAGAATGAGAATAAAATAATACAAGTCCATAAACCCTAATCTGTGATTTTCCAGTCTTGCCCTTGGTTGAAAATTCAATTTTTGGTCTTCTCTTTTCCATGTGATGTTCAGTTGGTGGACAATTGTTGTTGACTCATCTGGTGCGTTTAACAAGCCTTTAGGACCACGAAAACAATCTCAAGCGTTCATTTGGTCGGGTTTTGGGTTTTGGTGTGAAAATGACGCAGCAGGGGGTGACCCTACTGGTCACATGGTTGTGTTGGGGGAAGGTTTGTGAGTGGGTTTAGGATTAGGATAGGTTAAATTAGGGATCTGGAGGTGATGGGTTAAAAACCCTTTGTTTTTTGGTTAATTGGATCTGGGTTTTTAGGGTTTATGAGGGGATTTAGGATGGTTTTTAATCTGATTAGGGGATTAGGATTTTTAAATAAGTGTTAATGAGGGAACCTTTATAACTGATTAATAAATCAGTTATTTAGGTTGGGTGGAGTGTGACGTGGAGAGGGAGAGTGAGGTGGAGGAGTATGATTGGGTGGGTGATGAGGTGTTAGCTAGGGAGTGGTGGATTTTAGTTTGTGTGTCTGCCCAAATTTCCCCCTGAAGTCCCATATTCTTGCCACTTAACTTGAAACAGCTCTCAAACCAAATTTCGTTTGTTATGAAACTTTTTAGTTTCATACTTTGGCCACAAAAGTTTTATCATAATTGTTCCAAGGGCATCATATGCATAATTTGCATTCTTCAAGGACTAAACATGTAATGTCTTGATAATTTAGGGACCCAAATGTAATAAATGAGTTTTGCAAGGGTATAAATTGTCAAGTCTTCAAAAGTTGAGGGACCAATCTTGCCAAATCTTCAAACTTCAAGGACTAAAATGGAAATTCATGACTCGGGTACTGTTCTTTATGCGGCTTCTTTTCCCGTGTTCGTTTTTGCATGTTCCTTGTGATCTTTTGTCATTTCCTTAATACCCGTACCTAAAAATACACAAGTAACAAACACAAGCATATATTTGACATTTTTAATGATTTTTTATGCATTTTAAGCCCAGTTTGGACGATGAGACTATGTATAATTGCAGTCTCATCACTCCCCCATACTAAACCATTGCCGTGCCCTCACGTAGTGCTAGAATAAAGTATCGTAGCACCTCCAAAATTCATTTTTATTCTCTTTTATTGAACGATAAACTAGTTATACTATTACTTCTACTTGCGTTTTAGATATAATGTATGATTTTCATCGCAAAATGGGACGTTTAGGTTCATAGAAAGAGAACATGTGAATGCTTCGTTAGAAATAATTTTGTCGTCCTCGATTTTCTCCCAATTCCATGCTAAGCGTGTAACGAGATCATTTTAATTATAAGTTAGCAACACGATCATATCTCATGAGTGTTAATTACACACCTAAACTCCCGTATTCCTACTTGGTATCTCTTATATTTTATTTTGTCTTAATGATCACGAGGATACATCATTGACTTATACGTGAATAGATATTAAGTCTAAAAATAGAGACTTAACGTTGTAACCAAAATCATTAAATTAATAATTCACCCTAATAGACAACGATGTCAAAAAATTAAGTCAATAAGAAGGATCGATAAACACGGTTTTATAACGGTTTTGAACATTAGACTTATTACCAAGAATTTTATACGCCCCCTAACGGAAGGGCCTTATTATCATAGGTTTACCTCCATCTTTTATTCAACTTCGCCATGAAGCTTTTATTATGACTTCGGTCTTGCCTTGCCTTTTATTATCCTTCATCATCGGTCGTTTTTTTATGGCCAAAGACGTATATCCTCACGCTAAAGCGAATTTTGGATCTTTAAAGCTTCAAAGATTAAGGCTTGATTCACTTTCAATTTGGGCATTGATTTTTCGGCCATGTGAGCTTCAAATTTTTGCTTAATTTAGGTGAGCACTTGAAATCTTATTATTGGGTGAAGCTTTCGATTATTCGGGTTGCCAATAATTCAAAACCGTGACGCTGGCGATACCTTAATGTTTTCCGAATGTAATTACATGGAAGCTACTAAAACAAATTAGAAACCAACAATAGTGACTAAACTGCTAAATCAATATTTATTAACAATTTATTGTACAAAAGCGTGGGGAGAATAAGCTAATAATTACTACACATGAGATCCTGACGATTACGAGACTCATAAATAACTCTATCATTTCTCTTCCTTATTTAAGAGACTTAGCCTAAAAAGTTAAGGAATCGAAGCTAAGTGCTCAACACGGACGGTCGAGTAAAAAATTACTCTTATTCTCGCCATCGGAAAACCTACATTCGTGTCTTAAACACTTATGAAACATGAGAAAAATTTTAAAATTTGGCCATTTTTAGCCTTATTTTGCAACAAAACGTTAAACAAAAAGATAAATTTTGGAAAGCGTGAAGGTTTGGCAAGGGAAGTATCTATTCACCCCCCCATACTAAAGTTAAACATTGTCCTCAATGTTTCAAGTATAAGGGTAGGATACCCCCATACTAGAGACGAAGTCGAATGCCTAATCTAGCATGGAAAGGGTGTAACCATTAAATAAATAGCCGTTTATGAAGTGTGCTATAAACCTAAGGTTAGAACATCGAAGGATATATCATGGATATTGAGAAATTCTTCAAAGCAAATGATCGAGTGCTCCCATAAAACGAACACGAGAGGCTCTAATAGTGAAGATCATGATCATCTAAAAACCACATATCACAAACAACCACGGAACAAAGGTTGGAAGGGCACAAATCCCCTCATTAGGTTAACTAAAAAGCAATAATATTTACAAGGATAAGCATGAGAATTCCCCCACAAGGCACCTTGTTTGTGATAACCGAGTCAAAAGCTCGACTCGAATCCCCATAAATGTGATCATTTAGGGATTAACTTGGTATGGTCAATTTTTGGTGGGGCTTACAATATAAACAAGGCCCAAAAACAACCGGTATTAAGTACTAAGTCCTTTGATGATGCAAAATACTAGGATCGAAAATGGCGTTCTCGTTTTTATTGGATAAACAAATCAACGCCACTTCAACATGTACCAACACAAACGCAAAGGGTTTAAAGAAAATAGATGAGAAGAAATAGAAGGGTGGGATAATGGGTAAGTCACAAAAACCATGAGCTACTCGAGGTAGACTCGCACCAATCAAATAGAAAGATTTTCCATTTATTGCATCGGTGGAAGACCGAGATTTCCCTTTATAAGCAATTCCGGATCAAAAATCTCATCCTCGGTGGAGAAAGGGGAGGGAACATAAGGGGCTTCCCACACACTAAGTCCATACAAAGCATCGTCGAATGGAGAAGACGAGCTTGTAGCACTCAAGACACGAGGTGATGACGGAGTTAGCATTGTAGAAAAATATTTTAAATCTAATTCAAAATTTTTTCCTTTTTCATCTTTTAAACTCTCCTTATGAAAACCCGACTTGATTATGTAAAAAATTTTTGGTGTTTCTAAAACGATGTTAGTCACACTAAAGATTCTCACATTTAAAAACCGTTTTGGTTTTGGTGGTGGTAAGTTCTCAAAACGTTTTTCAACAAAGAAAACCTCCTCATCGGTGTCAACATATTCATAATCCGAAGAATCATTCGTGATTGGAGAGGTAGGCTTAACACTCTTAACCTTCACCGGCGGAGGGGACGGAAAATCATTTTTATCATCAACTCCTAACACACTTTTTGAAATTCTTTTGCAAATGTTTTTGATGGGATTAACATTGTTCAAAGATGTGATAGAATACACATGAGAAAGTGTAGAGTTTTTAGTTGCATTTATGACGAGTTCTTCCTCACTAAAACATAGAGTGATTTTCCTAGCATGCACATCGATGAGTGCTCTCGAGGTATCCAAAAATGATCGACCTAAAATTAGAGGAACTTTAGGATCGATGGGAATGTGTACAACGATAAAGTCCACGGGATAATAAAACATTCCAACATTCACGAAGACGTCCTTGGCTACTCCACAAGCTAGAATCATAGAATTATCGGCCATCTCGATTGACATTCTTGAAGGAGTGACATTAGGAAGATTGAGCAACTTAAAAATCTCAAGAGGCATCAAATTTATACTAGCACCAAAATCGGCCAAGGCGTAGCATTCCTCCATATTTTGTATTGCACATGGGATTAAAAATTTACCGGGATCACCGACCCTTTGAGGTATGCGGCTAAGAACAACCGATGAACAACTAGACGACTTTTGCAATTTCTCTTTGTTATTCAACATACTTTTGAAGTTTGCGGCATATCGAGGCATCATGACTAAGGCGTTGGCAAAACTTATATTAAAATGCAAGTCACGAAACATTTTCATAAAAAGTTCAAATTGATAATTATTTCGTTCTTGTGCCTTTTCCTTGTTTCGTCTTGAAGGGTAAAGGAAGGGTGGTGTGGGTTGGGGCATAGGCAACGGCCTTGGAATCTCGGGTTCCACTATTGGTATAGGTTCAACCGTAGCTGTGGTTTGAGCGGTACTTCGTGGGCTAGGAATTTGCTCCTTTTCAACCACCACCTCGGGTTCTTTCTCTTTTTCCTTATCCGTAGAAGTACTTGGACGAGAAATGGGTTCTTTGAAAGTTTTACCACTACGAGTAATAATAACCTTCAATTCTCCTTTCGGGTTTACGATGGTATCACTAGGAAGACCACCCGAAGAAGAATGTTTACACATGATAGCTTCAAACATTTTTCCCATTCGATCTTCAAACTTAGATTGCCTAGCATCCACTTTTAACAACTCTTGCTTAATGTCATGTTGACCTTGCTCCATTTTTTGTTGATTTTGTTGGAGACGTTGAACATTTCCTTCCATTTTATTAGCATGATTAATAAGTGTGAAAACACTGATCCTTTTACCACTTATTTCCAATAATAACATGATCAAAACGTGTATTTTATGTCGTAAAAGTCGGAATTATGCGTGGTTTGTGTTTTTATTGTGTTTTAGGACCAAAAGATGAAAAAAGGAAGAAAACACGGGCTTTCACGGGCTTTTATCGAAGAAAAACGAGAAAAGACGAAGTCAAGAGATCAAGAGTGCTTAAAGAACGGATGTCCAAGACCTATTCTGAAGAATTATCAGAGAAAAAGTCTAAAGACGGAAGTTTAATTAAGTCGAAGAACTCAAGTCTAAATTAAAGAAGAAAATTATTAAGACAAGTTCAAATCCCGAGACGACGTCGAGAAAAGACAAAGAATTAAATCGAGTCGAGAAGACGTGAAGAAAGAAAGAAAGAAGAGGCAACACATGCACACCTTCCCATTTTCCCTATAAATACCCTCCTAATACACATTAGGAGGGTTGGTTAGTTTTTAGTAGTTAGTTTCATTTTCATTTTTCTTTTCTAGTTTTTAGAGAGAGAAAGTTCCAAACTTTCTCTCACTAAGTTTTCATCTTTTCTTTCTTTTAATCTTTCAAGATTAAGCCTTTTGTATTTGGATTCCAATAATCAAGTTCAAGTTAAGCTTTTTGTTCATTAATCTCTTTCTACCTTTCTTGATTTTAGTTAACTTTTGGTGAGAAATATATTTGATCCGTGTTGATCTTGATGTTTTTGTGCTTAAAAAGTTAATTTTTTTTATTCCTACATAAGCTTTCAAACGATTAAGCATTAATATCTTTGTGCTTATTGGCTTATTTGTGTGTTTAGCTTATTTACTTTCAAAACTTTTCTTAAAAAGTTTCATTTTTTTATGGTTTGATTTAAAAGATTGCTTATTTTAAGATTGGATAAGTTGTTATTCATGCTTATTTAGTCCTTTTCATTAATTCGATCGAGTTTTGGTTTGAGCTTATTCCTAATAGCTTAAAACTTAGCTTATTTTCGAGTAGATACCATCGGAAAGGGTAAACCCCTTTCCGATTGAACATTCCGACCACTACCTCCTTATTACAATCTGTTGATCGGATTAGGGTTTTGGCACTTTCCGATTTTATAGGTTTTTGTGACATTCCAATTAGCCTTGTGTTTAAAATATTCCGATTTGCATCTTGGTATTCCGATCAATTGATCGGTTTAGGGTTTTATTATTCCGACGGTGGGATTTGTTCACATTCCGATTGGAGTGTCTTGCTAAACATTCTGACTGTCTCCTTTTTCTTTATTCCGACTAGGGACGTTTTGGATATCCCGATTTGGCTGTATTCCGATCACTTTCCGACGGGTTTAATTTCTTGTTTTTCCAAAGTTTTTAAGTTGTAGATTCATTAAGTGTTCAAGTATTTTTCTAATCTTTTCTTTAAGTTTTCTAGCATTTATTTTTAACTCGTTCTTTTAGTTTAATCTTTAAAAGCTCTTATTTTACTCAACGACATTTACATTTTGGCTATTAGTTTAATCAACCAAACCATTTATCTTCCACCAAGAACAATTGAGTCACACTTTGAACCAATAGTCAATTCGAAGAGATCGGACGATAAGATTTTATACTTAGCCCAAAAGCTTTGTATTAAATGGCGTCGCTGCCGGCTCTTTTCGTTAAGATTAAAGGTTTTAAGTGAGAGACGCGTTGGATTTTGGGATCCGTTCATCTTTGAACGTTATTTTCCTTGCTTTAAATTTTCAAAAATCCTAAAAAATATAAAATTTTCAAAAATACAAAAAAATTAAAAAACATAAAAAAACCAAAAATATTTCTTGCTTTGTTAGTTCTTTTGCAGGTGTATGCGCACTCGATCAACGTCTTATCAAGAGCCCGAGACTCTCGATAACTTAGACATGGCCGGTGTACACAACAACAATAATAATCCACCTCAAAACAACATGAATAATAAAAACAATGAACCTCTACCGGACAATCACCCTATGATCGAGCTTTTGCAAGCACATGTAGAGGGCAACCACGATGCTATTGTCATACCCGCGATTGGAGCCAACAACTTTGAGCTCAAATCCGGCATTATTCAAATGGTCTCCGCTCAACCATTCTTGGGACGTACCATTGATGATCCTCATGACCACATCAAAAGGTTCCTTCAACTCACGAATACGGTCAAATTCAATGGGGTTTCACAAGAGGTAATTCGTTTGCAACTTTTTCCTTTCTTCTTAGAGGGACAAGCCCGGCATTGGCTTGATAAGGAACCGCCACAAAGTATTCTTACGTGGACGGACTTAGAGACCAAATTCATAAACTACTTTTTCCCACCCTCTCGTACTACCGCTTTGCGGAATGAAATCATTACTTTTGAACAAAAGTACGATGAGACTTTTAGTGAATCTTGGGATCGTTTTAAAGAACTTTTAAGAAAGTGCCCACAACATGGTTTTACCAAAGTGCATCAAATTAACACTTTTTACAATGGTTTAAGCATGAATGACCAAGATTCACTAAATAGTGCTTCGGGGGGTAATCTTTTGGTTAAGTCTTCTAATGTCGCTTGGGATATTATTGAGAACAAGTCTAGAGTTCAAACCAAGAGTGTTCGGACCAATGTGGCTAGTGCTAGCACTAATGAGAGCGACAAGAGACTTGATAAGCTTACTTCGCTTGTTGAATCACTTGCTCTCCAAGCCGCTAACAATACTAAAGCTATCACTTCCCAAGCCAATGTTATGACTCAATCTTGTGATATATGCGGGGGATCTCACTCATGCACCGATTGTCCTTCGACTCACGACAATCCGGACAATGTGTATGCCGCCAACAGTACCTATTCTACAGGAGGCTATCAAGCACGTCCTCAAGGTGACCGCAACCTGCTCAGCTATCGCTCAAACAACTTTCTTTCACCACCCGGTTTTCCCCCACAAAACCCAAACAACCTCAATCGCAACAATCAAAACCAACCTCGTGTTCCAAATCAATATCCAAACCAAAGAAACCCATATCCACCTCAAAGAAACAACAAAGTTTACCAACAACCTGCTTATGAACCACCCGCCTACCATGCTCCTCCTCTGAACCAACCCATAGCCTTACACCAAGATGTTGAAACCTACATGAGGACTAACGATGTGATCGTGCAAAATCTTCAGCCGGAACTGGCCAACATTAAAGCAGATATGGTGAAGCAAGGGAATTATCTTCGAGCTGATATGCGAAACACTTTGGCAAGTCAAACGAATGACTTGAGGAACATTATGGCTAGTTTCTTCGCAAGTAATAAAGCCTCTGGATCAGGTTCTCTTCCGAGTAACACCGTTGCTAATCCAAGAGGGGAGATGAAAGCAATCACCACTCGCAGTGGAAAAGGTTTAAAGGAACCCGAGCTTCCTACACCTACAACGGTGATTGTGACAAAGGAAAACGAGTCTCCTTCTCCGAATCCTCCATCTTCTATTCCTCCAATTTCTACTTCTCCAATTACACCACCTTCTACTTCTACCCCTCCACCACCCATGGATGTGAGTGCGAATTCTATCCCAAAGCCTTCATCTCAACCCAATATACCTTATCCTTCGAGGTTGCGGAAAGAGAAATTGAAATACAAGGATGATATTCAGGTTTCGAACTTTCTTAAAATGTTTAAACAACTGAATTTCAATATCTCCTTTGTTGAGGCTCTCGCTCACATGCCCAAATATGCCAAAATGTTTAAAGATCTTCCCTGTGATAAGGAGAAACTTCTCGATATTGCTCAGACCCAACTTAATGAGAATTGCTCCGCAGTGCTCTTAAGGAAATTGCCAACCAAACTTGGTGATCTGGGTCGCTTCTTGATTCCTTGCAACTTCCCGGGAGTAGAGAATTGCATGGCCCTAGACGATCTAGGTGCCAGTATTAACTTAATGCCATTAAGTGTTTGGAAGCAGTTATCTCTCCCCGAGCTAGTCCCCACACGAATGACTTTGGAATTAGCTAACCGTGCGGTTGCTTATCCAGTGGGGATAGCCGAAGACGTCTTCGTTGGCGTTGACAAATTCACCTTTCCGGCGGATTTTGTTGTCGTTGACTACGAGATAGACCCCCGTGTTCCATTAATCGTTGGACGTCCATTCCTTGGGACCGGTCGCACTCTCATCGATGTAGCCGCTGGCGAATTAATCATGAGAGTTGGTGACGATAAAATCGTCTTCAACATGTGTAAACTTTCTAAGCAGCCTTCGGAAAACGAGAGTATTAATTTCATTGATGTTCTGGATGAGGCTTGTGAAGAACATTTCAAAGACGCTTGTAAAAGTGGTTCTTCTTCTCTACCCAATGTTGAGACCGTTGCCTCAATTGCTCCGTCATTGACTCCTTTTAATGAAAGTGACTTGGATGATGTTGAAGCTAGCTTGGGTCCTCTCGATCTTAAGAATGATGATTCTCCCACCGATTGGGATGAAGACATTTGTACTATTGAGAAACTTCTCAATGAGGACCATATTTCTCCGCAGTCTCCTAAGGCTATCTCTACCGATGATCCGAAGTTGACTACGCCGTCCATCGAAAATCCTCCGGATTTAGAGCTTAAGGATCTTCCGTCTCATCTCGAGTACGTTTTCCTTGAAGACAACAAGACGTTACCGGTCATCATCGCTAAGGACCTGAAAGAAGAAGAAAAATCCCGACTTATCGCCGTGTTGAAGAATCACAAGAAAGCTATTGCTTGGAAGATCTCCGATATTCGTGGAATTGATCCTCACTTCTGCACACACAAAAATCTCATGGAGGACGACTTTAAACCCACTATTCAAAACCAACGAAGGGTGAATCCTAAGATCCATGACGTTATCAAAAAAGAGGTTATCAAACTTCTTGATGCGGGCATGATCTATCCTATCTCGGATTCACCGTGGGTTAGTCCCGTCCATTGTGTGCCTAAGAAAGGCGGAATCACCGTTGTTCCCAACGAAAACAACGAGTTGATTCCTACTCGTCTCGTTACAGGGTGGAGAGTTTGTATAGACTATCGCAAACTCAATGATGCTACGATAAAGGATCATTTTCCCCTTCCTTTCATGGACCAAATGCTTGAACGTTTAGCGGGTAATGATTATTACTGCTTTTTAGACGGTTTCTCCGGGTATTTTCAAATTCCTATCGATCCCAAAGACCAAGAGAAAACCACATTCACTTGTACTTATGGAACATTTGCCTACAAAAGAAAGCCTTTCGGCTTATGCAATGCTCCTGGGACGTTCCAAAGGTGTATGATGTCTATCTTTCATGACATGGTTAAAGAAACTATAGAAGTCTTCATGGTAAAGCGGTGTGAAGACACTCGCCTTGTTCTAAATTGGGAAAAATGCCATTTCATGGTAAAAGAAGGCATTGTGCTAGGACACAAAATCTCCAAAGCCGGTCTTGAAGTGGACCGTGCTAAAGTTGATGTTATTGCTAAATTGCCTCCACCTTCAACCGTGAAGGGTGTGAGAAGTTTCCTCGGTCATGCGGGCTTCTATCGTCGATTCATCCAAGATTTTTCTAAAATCGCTCGCCCGATGACCCACCTCTTGGAAAAAGATACTCCTTTTATCTTTTCCAAAGAGTGTCTTGAAACCTTCAATCTTCTTAAGGATAAGCTAACTAAGGCACCGGTCTTGGTTACCCCTAATTGGGAGCTACCTTTTGAGTTGATGTGTGATGCTAGCGACTTTGCTATTGGAGCGGTTTTGGGCCAAAGAGTGAACAAACACTTCCAACCGATCCATTACGCTAGCAAAACTATGACGGGGGCTCAATTGCATTATACCACTACCGAAAAAGAGCTTTTAGCTGTAATGTATGCTTTTGAAAAGTTCCGCCCCTATCTTTTCCTTTCTACCACCATCGTGTACACCGATCATTCCGCGTTGAAGTACTTGATGACTAAGCAAGATTCTAAGACAAGACTTCTTTGTTGGGTTTTGATCCTTCAAGAATTCAACATTGAAATTCGTGACAAAAAGGGAGCTGAAAACCTTGCCGCGGATCATCTCAGTAGACTTGAGGATCCTTATTAAGGGGATCATCCGAAAAAAGAGATCAATGAGTCTTTTCCCCTTGAGGCCTTAATGTCTATCAATCCAAATCTCGATGACACCCCGTGGTTTGCGGACATTGCAAACTACTTAGCGGGTGGAATTCTCAAGGAAGGGTTAACATCCCAACAAAAGAAAAAGTTCTTTAAAGACATTGAACATTATTTCTGGGACGACCGTTAACTTTTCAAACAATGTGCTGATCTGATTATTCGTTGATGTGTTGATGGGCCGGTAGCGGTACAAATCCTTGATGCTTGCCATAAAGGACCCACCGGTGGTCACTTTGGTCCCAATTACACCGCGAAGAAAGTATTCGACTCTGGATTCTATTGGCCCACCATTTATCATGACGCTCACGACATGGTTAAACATTGTGATGCTTGCCAAATACAAGGCAAGATCACACATAAAGATGAGATGCCTCAAAATTTCATACAAGAATGTGAAATCTTTGATGTATGGGGCATCGAGTTTATGGGGCCATTTCCATCATCCAAAGGGAACAAGTACATCCTCGTCGCCGTTGACTACGTTTCTAAATGGGTTGAAGCTAAGGCTCTCCCTACGAACGATGCGAGGGTGGTTGTGATCTTTTTGAAGAAAATTTTTGCTCGATTCGGTGTTCCTCGTGCTATAATCAGTGACCGCGGGACTCATTTTTGCAATGATCAATTTGCAAGGGTCATGGCTAAGTATGGTGTTAATCATCTTGTTTCCACCGCTTATCATCCTCAAACCAATGGTCAAGCCGAGATTTCCAACCGCGGACTGAAGAGAATTCTGGAGCGTATTGTGGGAGAGCATCGTGCCACGTGGGCCGATAAGTTAGATGATGCTTTGTGGGCTTTCCGTACCGCATATAAGACCCCGATTGGTTGTACACCTTATCGTCTTGTGTACGGGAAAGCATGCCACCTCCCCATCGAGCTGGAACATAAGGCATACTGGGCCTTGAAGTGGGCTAACTTCGACATCAACAAAGCCGGTGATCTTCGCAAGATTCAACTCAACGAGCTTAATGAACTGAGGAATGAAGCTTACGAGAACTCACTGATCTACAAAGAGAAGACCAAAATCATCCATGATGTAAGGATTAAGAACCGAGAGTTCCACATTGGTGATCAAGTCTTACTTTTTAACTATCGGTTGAAGATCTTCTCGGGCAAGTTGAAGAGCCGCTGGTCTGGTCCATTCACCGTCGCCAAAGTCTTTCCATATGGCACCATTGAGCTTTCTCAGCCAAATGGGCCAAATTTCAAGGTGAATGGCCAGCGTTTGAAGCTGTACTTTGGTGAGGACATCTCTCATGAGATGATTCCACCCCTCACCACATTTCCCATGAACTAAATTTGGGTCGAGTCAGGCTCGTGACTCGGTGAACAAAAACAAGCGCTTCTCGGGAGGCAACCCGTGATCTATCCTTTACTGCTTTCATAATAAGTATAGGGGAGCCCCATATGTGTTTGTTGTCTTGTTTCTTATTTTCTACAGGGATTCA
Source organism: Glebionis coronaria (assembly GCA_025667525.1). Classification (NCBI taxonomy): domain Eukaryota; kingdom Viridiplantae; phylum Streptophyta; class Magnoliopsida; order Asterales; family Asteraceae; genus Glebionis; species Glebionis coronaria. Next base: position 125,418,609 of record CM046882.1, on the reverse strand, counting down.
AGCTTCAAAGAGCACCTCGATGACTTCTGACGAACCGTGATCCCGTGTTCCCATCTTCCCGGTTCTATCCTAAACTCTTGTGATTCAATATTTCATATCTTATATGTTCACATTGGATTCACTATAGTTGTCCTTTCCTTAGCAAGATTTAAACAACGTGCACAATGTCCTAAGTGTAGGAGAGTTTACTCCCACATGCTTAAACATTGAGGACAATGTTTATATCAAGTGTAGGGGGACTTCTATCGAAGTAAGTGGTCTTTTCCACGAATTTGCCCTCATTTTAACCGGAAAATTTGATTTTTCGACATTTTTCAAAATTTTTAATCTATTTTGGCCTAGTTGTATATTTGTATTTTCCTTTGTTATGTTTATTTTCTTTCCATTGCTAGAATAAATTTTCAATAAAGTGGTTTTAAAATTTTTCAAAGTCGTGAATATTTTGACTCAACCCGAGTTTACTTATGTAAGTTTACTCTAGCTAGTATCCTTAACGTGTTTAAGTCAATTTTTGCTAGGCTTTTATATTGGGAGCTTTAAAACGCGAAAGTCTTAACTCTCACGGGTTAAGAACAAGAACTTTTCGCAAGTTCCTATAATTGATCCTAGAGAGTTGTTTATCAAGGGAACTTTAAAATGCGATTTCTAAACTTGAAAAAGCCTAAGAATTGGCAAGATCCTATAGATGACTCGAAAACCCAAAACATTGATTTAATTGGCTAAGCATCCACGAGTCTCATTCCTTGAGATTTTAAATTATGGAGTACGAGAGATGATAGAGTCAATTATAAGTTTGGTATTCTTTCGTGAATTTATGTGAGTTAATTATGAGCCTATTCTCCCATCGCTTGTTAATAAATTTATCTGCAATAAATAAGGTTGTACGATTTGAAAAGTTACTTAGCTTCTAGCCCAAGATCGTTTAAAAGTTGCTCGGTATTAATTAGAGTTCATAGCCAAGGAATAACTTATTGAAGCGGGATGCGAATATTGGCGAGTCCGAAAAGGCCCTAACAAGGCATGAGGGCTACATTTTGTTGCTAAAGATCCAAAAGTGATGTGAAGAATCATTTATCAAAAATCAATATGAAGGATCGAGACACACGACGAAAAGCAAAAACTCCCCAAAAGATCATGGAGAAGTCTATCCAAAAAGGCCCTAACAAGGTATGAGGATAAATAGATCCAAGTCCTAAAAGGAGGCGGATCGTTGTATATCAAAGTCCAAAATAAAGATTGGAGAAAAATGAAGATGTCATGGTCCAAAGATGAAGAATCTCTCAAAACTTCAAGTGAAGAAATTCCTATTATGAAGAGAAGACCATAATTTCAAGAACGTCTCTCAAAGATTCGAAGTATGAAGTCGCTGCCAAATGTCGGTCCGAGAAAGGTCTCAAATCGTGAAGCGAGTTATGCCAAGATATGAACTTTATGAGGTCCCGAGAAGCAGTTTTAAAAGATTTTGTCCTTTAGCTAACTATTGATTAAATCTTTCACTTTATTTTCGGCCTAACTAACTATCGAAATAAGTCAAACAATGCATCCTCATGATCATTCAAGAAAAAATAAAATATAAGAGATACACCTAGGAATAAGGGAGTCTAAGTGAATAATTGGCCCACATGAATTCATGTTAGTTTGCTAACTTATAATAACAATGATCTCGTTTTTAAGCTTGGTATGGGGAACGTGAAACTTGAGGATGATAAACGTTCATGGCAGCCAAAACCCAATGTAAGTCTTTTATTTCTTTACTTGTTTCTATCTTTTTATGTTTAGCATTTAATAAGGGCCAAGGTGGGTTATTTATGATGGAGAATGTAAACCGTGCTTTAAAATTAATGCATTGCATGAGGGCATTGCAATGGTCAAGTGTAGAGGATTTAATAAGTGTGAAAACACTTATCCTTTTACCACTTATTTCCAATAATAACATGACCAAACCGTGTATTTTATGTCGTAAAAGTCGGAATTATGTGTCGTTTGTGTTTTTATTATGTTTTAGGACCAAAAGATGAAAAAGTAAGAAAACACGGGCTTTCACGGGCCTTTATCGAAGAAAAACGAGAAAAGACGAAGTCAAGAGATCAAGAGTGCTTAAAGAACGGATGTCCAAGACCTATTCTGAAGAATTATCGGAGAAAAAGTCTAAAGACGGAAGTTTAATGAAGTCGAAGAACTCAAGTCTAAATTAAAGAAGAAAATTATTAAGACAAGTTCAAATCCCGAGACGATGTCGAGAAAATACAAAGAATTAAATCGAGTCGAGAAGACGTGAAGAAAGAAAGAAAGAAGAGGCAACACATGCACACCTTCCCATTTTCCCTATAAATACCCTCCTAATACACATTAGGAGGGTTGGTTAGTTTTTAGTAGTTAGTTTCATTTTCATTTTTCTTTTCTAGTTTTTAGAGAGAGAAAGTTCCAAACTTTCTCTCACTAAGTTTTCATCTTTTCTTTCTTTTAATCTTTCAAGATTAAGCCTTTTGTATTTGGATTCAATTAATCAGTTCAAGTTAAGCTTTTTGTTCATTAATCTCTTTCCACCTTTCTTGATTTTAGTTAACTTTTGGTGCGAAATATATTTGATCCGTGTTGATCTTGATGTTTTTGTGCTTACAAAGTTAATCTTTTTATTCCTACATAAGCTTTCAAACGATTAAGCTTTAAGATCTTTGTGCTTATTGGCTTATTTGTGTGTTTAGCTTATTTACTTTCAAAAGTTTTCTTAAAAAGTTTCATTTTTTATGGTTTGATTTAAAAGATTGCTTATTTTAAGATTTGTTAAGTTGTTATTCATGCTTATATAGTCTTTTTCATTAATTCGATTGAGTTTTGGTTTGAGCTTATTCCTAATAGCTTAAAACTTAGCTTATTTTCGAGTAGATACCATCGGAAAGGGTGAACCCCTTTCCGATTGAACATTCCGACCACAACCTCCTTATTCCGATCTGTTGATCGGATTAGGGTTTTGGCACTTTCCGATTTTAGAGGTTTTTGTGACATTCCGATTAGCCTTGTGTTTAAGATATTCCGATTTGCATCTTGGTATTCCGATCAATTGATCGGATTAGGGTTTTATTATTCTGACGGTGGGATTTGTTGACATTCCGATTGGAGTGTCTTGCTAAACATTCCGACTGTCTCCTTTTTCTTTATTCCGACTAGGGACGTTTTGGATATCCCGATTTGGCTGTATTCAGATCACTTTCCGACGGGTTTAATTTCTTGTTTTTCCAAAGTTTTTAAGTTGTAGATTCATTAAGTGTTCAAGTATTTTTCTAATCTTTTCTTTAAGTTTTCAAGCATTTATTTTTAACTCGTTCTTTTAGTTTAATCTTTAAAAGCTCTTATTTTACTCAACGACATTTACATTTTTGCTATTAGTTTAATCAACCAAACCATTTATCTTCCACCAAGAACAATTGAGTCACACTTTGAACCAATAGTCAATTCGAAGAGATTCGGACGATAAGATTTTATACTTAGCCCAAAAGCTTTGTATTAATGATTTTTCGATTCATTAGCAACTTCGTTTTTAAGCTCGTTTTTTAACTCGGATCTTAAGCTAATTATCTCACATTGCATGTTATGAAACTTAGCATCGTTTGCCTTTGCAAATTCTAAAAATTATTCATTAAGATTTTTAGTGTGAGCATTTTGAAAACCTTGTGTGGTATTTTGAAAATCACGGTTTTGGTTTTGGTTTGAAATTGGCCCATTTCCACTTTGGTAATTACCCTTGTTGAAGTTACGTTGATTTCCTTGGTAAGCACCATTTTGATTGTTTCTATAGTTGTTAGCATTTTGATTTTGTGGAGCTTGATTTTGGCGGGAACCTTAACCATTTTGGTTTTAAGTTCTCGTGGCTACGTAAGCATTCGAAGTGTTACCATCCGCGGTAATGCACTCGGAAAAATCATGAGCTCCACCACACGAAATACAACTCTTGGCAACCGCTTTAACCGATGCGGAATTCAAAGCATCTTGTGCTTTCCAATGAGTCATAAGATTCGAAAACCGATCGAAAAACCGATTCTCCTCATTTGCTTAATCTTGCAAGGCACTCATGTTACGAGACGACGATGACGAACCCATAGTGGCAACACTCGGTGTGTTACGAGGGCTATAAACCTTAGACCCATTCTCAATGATTTTCAAAGCCTCATCGGTCATTTTGCACAAAAAATTACCACCCGCGACGGCATTTAAGTAATCTCGTTCATGATCATTAAGTCCATTATAAAAAGTGTCGATTTGATGCAATTCGTAAAAATCATGGTGTGGACATTCATGTAACATTTCTTTAAACCTTTCCCAAGCCATTGAAAAACTCTCATTAGACCTTTGAGTAAATCGTGAAATCTCGTTTTTCAAATGTGTTGTTTTAGATGGTGGAAAAAATTGGTTCACAAACTTAGAAACGAGATCACCCCACGTCAAAATCGAATTTGGGGGTTCTTTCTCGAGCCATATCTTGGCGGGTCCATCTAACAGTATGGAAACAACATCATCTTAATGGCATCATGGGGTACATCCTTAAACTTTCTTGTCGCGGTGAGACGATTTAATTGCCTAATGTGATAATGTGGGTTTTATTTTTCGTGTCCGCGAAAATTGTTGGCTTGAAGCATAGACATTAAACTTGTCTTGATTTCGAAGTTCTCCGCAAGGATGGCGGGAATCACAATGGCCTCTCCAAAACCCACGGTGGGTGCTTGAAGCAACTCCATCATAGTACGATTAGCCCTGATTGCTTCTTGTTCTACAATAGGTTCCTCACTTGGAGTCACTTAACTAGAAGGTGTTGGTGTGTTTTCCTTTCGATTACGACGTTTACGTGCACGTCTTGCTTGATTACGTGTTTGCATAAACGTCACGTACAACGTGGGGATGAGCAAAGAAGATTCTTTTTGGTGTTTTTGACTTTTTCAATTTTTTTTGGATTTTTGATTGTTTTTACTTTTTTTGGATTTTGGAATTGTATTAAGTAGACAAAAATCTACAAATCTCCTCCTTAATCAAATCTCTTGATTAAATAAGCCTCAAGGAATGAAAACGATCACGTGAGGTGAACGCCTTCGATGACTTTAGAACGTTGGTAGAACACCAAAACGTTCAAGAGGGTTTAATCAAATGAAACCAAGAAAGTATATATGATACTTAATAATACTTTGGGTGGCAACACCCTCGATTAGCTTTCAATCTCAAAATAATCACAAGCAAGCGGGGAAACGAGGCAGCGCGAAGCACTTAAGATCCTTTTTCCTTAGGGTATATTTTATAATACCCGCCTTATATCCACCTTATAGTTTGTATTTTTCAAAATCGAGCTTCACGAAAGTATTTATCTATTTTTGCCTTTTCTTTCTTGTTTGAGATTCGAATACAATGATTGAGTAATGACCTCCCAATCAAGGTTGTGTTTTCACACTTTTGGAGTACTTGTGAAATTATTGTTCTACGTATACAATATAGTAATAGTATTCACACAAAAAATGAAAAACCGATAATACGTATTAGTAGAGTGCTACTAATACAAATACTATTTATGGTTAGTATAAAAACAACAATTGTTCAAATCAAAACACAACACGCCTCCCCGGCAGCGACGCCAAAATGATGTTTCGTGAAATACGTCTTTTAGGAAAAAGAGCGTAAAAGCGGCAAGTGTTAAGTGTTCGTTTAGGAAAACGAAAGCACTTATGACCCTTTGTGTGGGATATTTCTCAAGGAGGCTTGGTGTGTGTATTAAGAGATGATTAATTTATGATTATATTAATGAGAAAAGAGAAATAAAAAGACGAATTACGCTAAAAATTATCCTACGACGTAAAAAACGTAAAATCGTAAAATTCGACCAAAAATGAATGTGTCCTAAAAATTACCAAACAATTAACTAGAATCAAGAAAAATGTAATTAAGACAAAAATGCAAACAAAAATTTCCAAAACCTTTTTAATAATTTTATATCAATTTTTAAAGTTGATTAAAAACCCTAAAATTAAATAAAATCAAAAATAAGTTAATTTGAAAACTTTAATGGATGTAAACCTCTAAAATACTATTAAAAACTTAAAAACTATTTTTTCTGATTTTTAAAACACTTTTTTCTATTTTTTAATTACTTTCTAAAATTAAATCTAAAAATAATCCTAAAAAATTAAATATAAACGTGAAAAATAAAATTTTTAACCCAAAAAGTCCTAAATCTATCCAAGTACAAATGAAAATTGGAAAACAGTTAAAACCCATACTAAATAAGCTGAAATCAGCTTATTTACAAGCTGATTAAATAAATAAGCCCAAAAAACAAACACCTTAAATATTAAACAAACCAAATGTTAACCAATCAAAGACCCTAGGGCAACTGGTTAACGCGTTTGTATGTGAGAGGAGTGGCACAGGTTCGAGTCCTGGCCACGTCCTTTTTAATAAAACTTTTTTTTTACTTTTCTTTTTGCAAAATAAGCCAAAAATGTGACTGAAAAATGAAATAAAGCTACAGTAACAATAAAACCCCAATCCTTTGTTGTCCGAGATATAAAAAGGAAAGGGTCGTTCTCTGATGGACCAGAGAAGTAATTTTGCTAATGGAGCCTGATTTGGCTTGTTCTTGTTGGTTTGTTGGATATTTTTGGCAAATAGGGCACCCCCACAACCAGTTGGGTTGTGGGAAGTCACAATGAACAAGAAAAACACAAGTTAACACACAAAAATCACATCCACATGGCAAATCAAAGTTACTGTAATAAGCAATAGGGTCTGGTGGTCAGATGCTGGTGCAATTGGCACAAAAAGGAGTTTCAAACCTAGCAAACTTGCTTAATCCACAACCAAAATGTTATTAACCAATTTCAAATTCTAACTTAACCTGTTTTCTAACAAACTTAAAGATTTGATGGCCAAAATTCACCACATCAAGGCAGTTAAGTAGACTTTGCTAATTTTACCAAGTTTAAGTATGTAAAACCTTTTTCTACCTATCAAAACATGAAACATATAACTGAAATAACTCAAAACAGGTATGACAAGTATGTCTAGACTACCCTTAAACCAAAAGATTGTCAAACCCTTAGCTTAATATGCAGATCCAAAAACCCCTTATCTTTTCAGAAGTCAAATTTTTACAAACCAAATGAGATCAAAACTTAACCAAATTGATTTACACTACTTCTAACATGCATATAAAGCCCTAAGAAACATAATCAAACCAGTAAAACAACAAATGAACAGGACATGCTCAAAATCACATAAATCACATAAACAAGACTTAAAATCAAACAAAAATGGTTCAAGCCTTTTTACCTAAAGCTGATGCCTTCTATTTGTGGTTTTGAGAGCTTATTGGAGCTTATGAAGTGTAGAGAATGCCTGCTGGTGGAATCCAATAAGGACCCAAGGCATAAAATATCTTCAAAACAGGAAAGAAATAGATGGAAAATGATGAGATCTTGTTGCTTCCTTGTTACCCTGCACACAACCACAAGACCATATAACAACCTTCAAACTTATATAAGCTGATGCTCATAAGCTTGAATCAACATCTTATGAGCAGGCTTATATGAGTAGTGAGTTTAGAAATAAAAGAATGGTAACCAAAAACTTTTGAGAAAGATTTGAAACCACCAAACTTTCTGAAAACTGAAATACTTTTTAAACCTAATACAAAACCAACAAATACCAGTGAGATTATCAACTAAAACTCAAGAGTCCAATCCCAGGCATCCACTTTCACTTCTACCTGAAATTTTGTCTTAAATTCTAGAGAAAATTTAAGAATAACGTTTTCTATTGTCCTATCCTTCCACTTAACTCTTTATACCAAAGTAGAACCTCCTACTAACACAACACTAACAAGGAATCCTTGACAGAATTCCTTGAAAATCAAACACCTTTAACCAATTTTTCTTGACAAGAAACAAATGATTACAAGGTACTTAACAAATCAGAAATTTTGGAACCCAGCTTTTTCACACAAGTCAATAAATTTTTTAAATAACTGAAAACGAATTAAATTTTCACCAAAAATACCAACTTTCATTAAGAAAATAAGTTACAAAGACTTTGTAAAAAAACTGGAACAAGCAAAAAGAACTAACAGCTCTGGAAACCAAATATTTGGAACTAGATATTATCAAAACAACAACTTTTTCACAATCTTTGAAAAAAAAGAATTATTTTTGAAACAATAAACTTGAACCCAAAATACGAATAAAATAGGTGGAACTCAGAATTTTTACCTTACAAACACCAACTTTCATAAGATAAAAAGGTATTACAATTAATTTAAGAAAAACTCAACTTTTATTTATCAAAAGAAATTACAAAGTTAAGGTCTAAAAATTCTGGAACCAAAGAAAAGGGGTCACATGTCGACTCCCTTTTATACTAATACTAGGAACTATCTTGAATGAGAATAAAATAATACAAGTCCATAAACCCTAGTCTGTGATTTTTCCAGTCTTGCCCTTGGTTGAAAATTCAAATTTTGGTCTTCTCTTTGCCATGTGATGTACTGTTGGTGGACAGCTGTTGTTGACTCATCTGGGGCGTTTAACAAGCCTTTGGGACCAAGAAAACAATCTCAAGCGTTCATTTGGTCGAGTTTTGTGTTTTGGTGTGAAAATGACGCAGCAGGGGGTGACCCTACTGGTCACATAGTTGTGTTGGGGGAAGGTTTGTGAGTGGGTTTAGGATTAGGATAGGTTAAAATAGGGATCTGGAGGTGATGGGTTAAAAACCCTTTGTTTTTGGGTTAATTGGATCTTGGTTTTTAGGGTTTATGAGGGGATTTAGGATAGTTTTTAATCTGATTAGGGGATTAGGATTTTTAAATAAGTGTTAAGGAGGGAACCTTTATAACTGATTAATAAATCAGTTATTTAGGTTGGGTGGAGTGTGACGTGGAGAGGGAGAGTGAGGTGGAGGAGTATGATTGGGTGGGTGATGAGGTGTCGGCTGGGGAGTGGTGTGTTTTAGTTTGTGTGTCTGCCCAAATTGCCCCCTGAAGTCCCATATTCTTGCCACTTAACTTCAAACAGCTCTCAAACCAAATTTCCTTTGTTATGAAACTTTTTAGTTTCATACTTTGGCCACAAAAGTTTTATCATTGTTCCAAGGGCATTTTATGCATAATTTGCATTCTTCAAGGACTAAACATGTAATGTCTTGATAATTTAGGGACCCAAATGCAATAAATGAGTTTTGCAAGGGTATAAATTGTCAAGTCTTCAAAAGTTGAGGGACCAATCTTGCCAAATCTTCAAACTTCAAGGACTAAAATGGAAATTCATGACTTGGGTCCGGTTCTTTATGCGGCTTCGTTTCCCCTGTTCGGTTTTGCATGTTCCTTGTGATCTTTTGTCATTTCCTCAATATCCTTACCTAAAAATACACAAGTAACAAACACAAGCATATATTTGGCATTTTTAATGATATTTTATGCATTTTTAGCCCAATTTGGACGATGAGACTATGTATAATTGCAGTCTCATCACTTCCGTAACCTCATATGGCTGTTCCCACTTGGGGCCCATCTTTCCTGTATTCTCCGCTCGACTTGCCTCGTTGGTACGATAAACGAAATCTCCCGGTCAAAAGGAAACACCTTTATCCTTGGCGTCGTAATAAGCCTTCATCCGTTCCTTGGACTTGGCCTCATTGATAGCCACTATTTCTCTTTTTTCCTCCAACAAGTCCAGATTAGTCCGGAGTTGCTCGTCGTTCGTGACGACATTAACCTCCGTTGTGCGGATGGTCGGCATTCCAATTTCTGCTGGTATAACAACTTCAGTCCCGTAGGCCATCGCAAATGGAGTGTCCCCATTGGATGTTTTAATCATAGTCCTATGTGCCCATAGAACATGTGGCAACTCATCTACCCATTTGGCACTTCGTTCATCCAAGCGTGCCTTGATGCCTTCACCTAAGCTTTTATTTGCTCATTCCACAAGACCATTTGTCTACAGGTGCTTAACAGATGCGAAGCGCCGCGTGATATTCAATGTTGCGCACCAGTCCTTGAATGGGTTATCCGCGAACTGCTTCCCGTTGTCCGAGATGATTTTTCCTGGCAAGCCAAAACGGCACACGATGTTTTCCCAAACAAACTTTTTAACCTGCTTGCCCGTAATGGATTTAACCGCTTTAGCTTCTATCCATCGTGTAAAGTAGTCCATTGTGACGATCAAGAACTTAACTCCTCCTGAAGCCACAGGAAAAGGTCCTGCAATGTCAATCCCCCACTTATAGAATGGCCATGGGGATGTGATGGGTGTCAGTTCCTGCTGCGGATGTCGCGGTACTGGTCTGTGCACTTGGCAATCAATGCACTTACGAATCATGTCGTGTGCATCCCTATGCATAGTATGCCAATAATATCCTGTGCGTAGAGCTCGTGCCACTACAGATCGGGGACCTGCGTGCATACCGCATGACCCTTCATGTATCTCACTGATCACATAAGTAGCCTGGCGTGGCCTAACACACCGCAGCCACGACTGTAAGAAAGAGCGCTTGTAAAGAATACCTTCTCGAAGCTCAAAGTGTTGCGACTTCCTTCTGATATGCCGTGCCTCCTTTTCCTCATTTGGAAGGGTTTCATCAGTTAAATAGCTGATGATCGGGGTCATCCATGTAGGTCCATCTTCCTCAACTATAGTTGTAACTTCCCCTTCCGTTATAGACTTTTCCTTTAGTATTTCTACCAAAACTTGCTTGGATAAGTGAGCGAAACTTGTAGACATAATCTTGCTAAGAGCGTCCGCCTTCTTGTTTTCACCTTTTGGTGCCTGTTTGATAGAAAACTTGCTGAAAGTAGCTATGAACGACTTGACTTTCTCCAAGTATCGAACCATGTTATCCTCCTTGGCTATGTAACCTCCTAGAATGTGGTTCGCGACAAGCCGTGAGTCCACGTAAGCCTCAAGGTTGCGGACTCCCATTCTAGCGGCGATTTTTAAACCCGCAATCAACGCTTCATATTGTGCCTCATTATTAGTGGATGTGAATTCAAAACATAGGGTGTAGGTAAACTCCATTCCTTCATGATTTGTAAGGATGAGGCCATATCCTGACCCGTCCGTGCACGAGGATCCGTCAGAAAACAAGACCCATGGTTCTACTAGAGTTTCCTCTTGTTGTACGACCGGCCCATCCTCATCTGGCTTCTCTATTAAGAAATATGCCAAGATTTGGCCTTTGACCGCTTTCCTTGGTCTATAGGAGATGTTATGCTCTCCGAACAGAATGCTCCACTTTTGTAGCCTACCGGCCACGTCCGGTCTGGAGATGATTTGTTTTATTGGATGATCGGTAATAACCACAATTGGGTGCACCTAAAAGTACCGGCGCAACCATTTTGTGGCGAATACTAATGCTAAAACCAATTTCTCCATAGAGGAATAATTCAACTCCGGCCCTTGTAGTGTTCTACTTATGAAGTAGACCGGAGTCTGGACTGTGTCCCTATCCGTCATAAGTACTACACATATTGCTGCGTGTGTAGCCGACAAATATATGATGAGCTCTTCCTTAGGTCGGGGGGCCACTAGCATGGGAAGAGCTGCGAGGTGTTGTTTAAGCTGACCAAAAGCTTCCTCAGCTTCCTTTGTCCAACGTAAATATCCCTTCCTGATGCACTTCTTGAGTGTTTTGAATATGGGGAGTGACTTCTCCGCGGACTTTGACAAGAACCTGTTCAGCCCGACCACCTTCCATTTAATGACTGTATCTCTTTTCGCGTCTGAGGAGATGGTAACTGTATCACCGCGTCTGTCTTTTCCGGGCAAGGTTTGATCCCGTTTGGATCGATCATGTATCTAATGAACATCCCTTCGGTTGCCCAAAACGTGCATTTTTTTATTCAGATTCATATTAATCCTCCTCAATGTGTAAAACGTCTCTTGGACGTCACGGAGAAGTGCCTCCTCCGTATGACTTTTGATGACTAGATCGTCAACGTAGACCTCAAGGTTGGGCCTATCTGTGAGTCAAAGGCTTTATCAACAAGTCGCTGATATGTTTCCCCGACGTTCTTTAGTCCGAATGGCATTTTTGTATAACAGTATACTCCCTGACTAGTATGAAACGCCGTCTTCTACGCATCCTCCTCTGCCATCTGGATCTGGTGGTACCCTTTGTATGCGTCTAAGAAACACTTAAAGAGATACACACATAGGGATTCCACCTTTAAGTCAATCTCTGATAACGGATAGTAGTCATGCGGACAGTCTTTGTTCAGGTCCGTGAAGTCCACACACATGCACCAGCTCCCGTCATGCTTCTTTACCATGACCGGGTTGGATAACCACTCGTGGTAGTATACCTCGCGCATAATTCCTGCGTCCACTAATTTGCGTACTTCATCCAATATTACTTGGCTGCGTTCTGGTGCTTGACCAAGCTTGTTTTGCTTAACAGGAGGATATCGCTGGCGGATTTGAAGTTTATGTTCTGCTATCGCACGCACCACACCCGTCATATGCTTGGGCTCCGATGCGAATACATCCAGGTTTGCTTTCAGAAGAGAGCACATGGCCCTCTTGCCACTATCCGAAAGCGTTCCTCCTATGGACACCTCTTGTTCCGGATAATCAGGATGGATTTCCACCTTCCAGTTGGGGGGTGGTGATCCTTCCTTGACGGGGACAGGTAGGACTGGTGTTGCCACGACATGACATTCGGATGCTGGTATGATTGAGTTATAGATGGTGACAATTCCTCCTTCTACAGGGAATTTAATCATTTCGTGAGCTGTGGAGGGTACTGCCCGTATGGCCAGGATACCTAGTCTCCCTATGATCCCATTGTATGGAGAGTGTGAGCGTATCACCATAAAGTTCATCCACGCCGTGGTGGAATGCTCTTCATTCCCAATGGTTACTAGCAGAGCAGCTGTCCTATTGGCCAGATGGTGTCTCCACTAAAGCCGATGAGCGGCGACTTGGCCGGTACTAATTGGCTTCTTATTTCTGGTCGTAGCTGTACGAAACAGTGTTCCCACAGTACTTCCGCCGATGACCCTCCATCCACATACATACGGCGAACATTGTGTGTTCTAATGCTTACCTCAATCGTGAGAGGTGCATCGGCCACGTCGCTTTCCGTAATGGGAGGGAATGAGATTTCTCTGCCGCGTGAAGATTTTTAACTAATTTTCTGCTTTGTGCGGCGCTGCCAGGATTGGATCATGTATATAGTCAAAGGTTTGTCCTTTTGGGGATCCTTCTTGTCGTGCTTCTTGTTATCCCTTCCGTCCTTCCAATCCTTGACCAAATGTTTGAGTTTGCTTGACTTGATCAGTGACTCAATGTGCTTCTTGAGCTAGATACATTCCTCCGTGCCGTGTCCCTTGTCGTTGTGGAATTCGCAAAAGTGATTTCCTTGACGACGGTCCATCAGAGTCGTCATTGGGGGAGGTCTCGGGAAGTTGGCCCCTTTTGTTAGCAAGATTTCCTGGTACGACATCTTTAAGGGGGTGAACTTGTCCTCCGACCGCCCTCCTTTGTTTTGGCTATTGTAGTCCGAGCCCCTTCCACTGCCTTGGTTGTTTTGACCACCCGACTGTCTCCTGGACTGGTCGTTTGATCGATAGTTGGTTCCTTTTGTAGGATAGGCCGCGACTACCGCGGTTTCTCCTTCGATAAAGTTCCTGACCCTTTCCATGAGGTCGTCATACCTCTCCGTTCGCTTGTCATTGAGGCACCTAATTAATTCCCTGTCTGTTATGGCATGCATGTAATCGGAAATTTTTAGGAGTTCTGGCATTGTTTTTGTGCGCGTGCACTCGTCATTGAAGCGTTCTGTGAAGGCCTCCGTAGATTCTCTAGGCCGTTGCTTGACGGTTGCCAATGAGACCGGATCCCTATTATACTTCTTTCGCTGAGTATAATTGTTTTTGAATGCAGTACGTAGCTCAGTGAAGCTATCAATGCTTCAGGGAGGAAGCCCATCAAAACAATCACAGGCGTTGCCGATCAAGGTTGAATTGAACATCTGGCACCATATAGGCATGGGCCATCGTTCGATTTTCACCTGCGTGTCAAATATCTTTAGGTGATCATCCAGAGCACCAGACCCATCATAAGTCTTGACGCACGCTGGCATGCGGCGCTTCTTATCCTCGGAGTAATTCCGTATGCGGAGAGTAAAAGGATCTTCCATGGGATCACACCATGGACGGGTGAGATTAGGGTCACACCATGGGCGGGAGAGATCTTCCCCTTTCGCCTCACGATAATAGGGAACACCGTAGTACCCCTCATCGTCTGACGGTAGTGGAGGAGTACGCCTAGGTCGGCGACGCTTGGGTGGATGGTCATCTGAATCCTCTCCTTAGGGACCAAGGAAGGGGGCGGTTCCCCACTCCTCGGCTGAGGATCGCTCTTGCGAGAAGAGATAGGATCCTTCTTCCCGGTATTCACCCTATCCCACACGCTTGTGCGGCGATTATTCCTGGTTAATTCCAAGTCCGGTCGTTCGTCTTAGTCATCAGATCTATCTCCTTCTTCACGAGATTGCAGTAATTCCTGCATAACACGATCCCCTATACGTCCGAACACATTCCGAGGTTGAGGGGTTTCCTCAAAGAGGTTTCGTTCCGGGGGTCGTGTCCTCTTCTTTTTTTGAGTCTGAGGAGAGGTGCCGGATACGGCTCTGCCAAAGTTGAGCCTAGATTGGAGGTTCCTACCTAGGTTTAACCTGGACGCGATTCCTGGGATGATCCGTTCAAAGTTCTGCGTGAGAACTCGAGCGAGGTCTTCCTCACTAAGTGGTTCAACTTCCACTTCTTCTTCAGTCGATGGCCTGCGCGGCTCCTTGTTAGGGGGCTTAGGCGCACTCCCTGGATCAGGATTGTCCAAGGTCGAGGTTGGTGGTAGGGTGATAGCGGACGTGCCTATTCCACCCATAGGCTGAAAAACGCTCTGGTTATTCGGTCCACCTGTTTGGTTGCTAGAGGACTGAGTGGGGATGAGTATCCCGTCCCATGTGGACTTCCGATTCGCAGGATTCGTGTTCCTGGGATTTCCTTGCGGATGTGCTTTCATCATTGAAAGAGATCGAGAATAAATTTGTTATAGCTTAGTGTATAGGTCCCACGGATGGCGCCAACTTGTTGATACAAAAGTTGGATGATCCTTGCTAGACCCGAATTAGGCTTAATTCGGGTTGGCTGGGTTCCAGCTCTTTCACCAAGTGAATTATCTTGCTGAGATCCTACATACTAAAGCAACATGCGTTAGGCTTACCGTGGGAATGTATCCCACGATTAGACTCCAGCGTGAGAGTAAGTAATCGGTTAGGGTTTAAGAATCAGATGGGATTTGAGAGTGTGTAGAATCTAATACCTTTGTGGAACCCTTGGGGTTCCTTATATAGGCGGTGAAACCCTAATGGGCTGTCACCGATGCTTCGGCCCCAAGGAAAGGATAAGTGCCATAATTAGTTTGATTGTTATCTTCTAATTATGGTGAGTGTATATCCTTCAATTTGGGGTAAATCCTAATAATAATAAGATTATGATTCTGTCTAACCCTGAATCGGCCGCGACGGGCCGTGAGCCGCGCACATGTATGCGACTACTGTTCATTCGAAGCCCATAAGCTTTAAATGATATTAAACCAACCCATTAGTAACAGGCCGGATGCGGGAAGTACCCATGGGTCGGGTTTATGACCAGGCTGAGGACTATAAGTCATCACTTTCTTTTGGACTATATTGTTTTGGGCCGGGCTTGAATAAATGCTTAGTACCTTGAAAGAGGTCTTTTAAGCTAACCATCAAGCCTGTAATGTCACGACTATTTTAACTAACTATTGCAACGTTCTAATAAATATTACAATATAAACTTATGACCGAACATTCTTGTTTGACTCAATATTTTGAGGCTAACAATCTCCCCTAATGTGAGGTCATTTAATACAAGAGATTTTCTCGTATGATTACTAGTTAAAAGTGCGACTCAGTCGTTCTTGGTGGAAAATAAAAAGGTTTGATTATCTATTTTAAACTAATAGTAAAATGAAAGTGTCGTTGAGTAAAAATAAAAGCTTTAAAAATTAAACTAAAAATGACGAGTTAAAAATAAATGATTAAAAACTTAAAGTGACTTTAACTTAAAACTTTGTAAAAATAAACTAAGACAAAACTCGCTTACAAATAATACTAAGTAAAAGTGGCGGGAAAAGTTACTTTTGAATTTTTAAAATAAAAACAGGAAATAAAGTCTAAGCCTTGAAATCCGATCGCAGCCTTGGATCGTGACAAGCGATCGCAGTCAGCGATCGTAACCTTAGATCGTAGTATGGGGATCAGATCGCACTCAATGCGATAGAAAAGAGTGATCGCACTCAAATGTGATCGTAACAAACCATCGCAACCACAGATCGCACTCACGATCGCACAAGTGGATCGTAGTTGATCGTGGTATGTGATCATGATAATGGATCGCACACAACAATCCTAACCACGATCGCACTATGCGATCGCAGCCAGTGATCGTGATGTGGATCGTACTTGGTGATCGAAGTAAAGGATCGCAAGTAGAAACCCTAGGGGTTTATGCGATCACACTTACTCGATCGGATTGGGTAAACAACTGTTACGAAGGGAATCAAAAATAGAATAAGCAAATCAAATAAGCACTTAATCAAATAAGCGTTTACCAACTCTTAGCCAAGACTAAATAAGCATAAATTTAACGACTTTTGAAATACTAAATACGGAAACTTTTATAAAACGCACTTTAATAAGACTAAACTTTTAACAAAGCTTAAAAGTAAATAAGCTAAGTGCAAAATAAGCCAATAAGCATGATAAGCTCAAAGCTCAAATTGTACAAAAACTTAGATATGAACAAAAAGATAAACTTTTTAATCAATCAAACATCAAGATGAAACAAGATCAAAGATTATTTCGGATCAAAGATAATA
The DNA here is from genome assembly GCA_025667525.1 of Glebionis coronaria. Taxonomy (NCBI): domain Eukaryota; kingdom Viridiplantae; phylum Streptophyta; class Magnoliopsida; order Asterales; family Asteraceae; genus Glebionis; species Glebionis coronaria. The sequence continues at coordinate 125,401,675 of CM046882.1, read as the reverse complement.
AAAATCAAGAAAGGTAGAAAGAGATTAATAATGAAAAGCTTAAACTTGCACTTGTAGATTAATGATTCCAAAATACAATATTAAATCAAAGCTTAAACATGAAAGAAAAGATGAAGAAAAGATGAAATTCTAGTGAGAGAAAGTTAAACACTTTCTCTCTCTAAAAGCTACAAAGGAAAATTGAAGGCTAACTAATAACTAACTAACACCCTCCTAATGACACATTAGGAGTGTATATATAGGAGGTGGGGAGGTGCATGTGTTGCTTCTTTTTTCTTTCTTCTCGTCTCGACTCGATTTAAATTCTTTGTCTTTCTCGACGTCGTCTCGGGATTTGTCGATATAAATTTAACTCGTCTTATAATTTTCTTCTATAATTAGACTTGATTCTTCGACTTCATTAAACTTCCGTCTTTAGACTTTTTCTTCTATAAATCTTCAGAATAGGCCTTGGACTTCCGTTCTTTTTGCACTCTTGATCTTTTGACTTCGTCTTTTCTCATTTTCTTCGATAAAAACTCGTGAAACACAATAAAAACACAATAAAAACACAATAAAAACACAAACCACGCATAATTCCGAATTTTACGACATAAAATACACGTTTTGGTCTTGTTATTATTGGAAATAAGTGGTAAAAGGATAAGTGTTTTCACACTTATTAAATCCCCTACACTTGACCATTGCAATGCTCTCATGCAATGCAATAATTTCAAAGCACGGTTTACATTTTTCATAATAAATAACCCACCTTCGCCTTTACTAAATACTAAACACTAAGGGAACCTAAAGATAAAAATATATACAAAACAAGTAAAGAAATCAAAGACTTACATTGGGGTTTTGGCGGTCATGAATTTTTATCACCCTCAAGTTTCACGTTCCCCATACCAAGCTTAAAAACGAGATCATTGTTATTATAAGTTAGCAAACTAACACGAACTCATGTGGCCCAATTATTTACTTAGACTCCCTTATTCCTAGGTGTATCTCTTATATTTTAATATTATAATGAATGATCACGAGGATGCATTGTTTGACTTATTTTGATAGTTTATTTAGGCTAAAAATAAAGTGGGGCGATTTAAGAAATAGGTAGCTAAAGGGACACAATCTTTTAAAACTGCTTCTCGGGACCTCTTAAAGTTCATATCTTGGCATAACTCGCTTCACGATTTGAGACCTTTCTCGGACCGATATTTGGAAGCGACTTCATACTTCGAATCTTGAGAGACGTTCTTGAAATTATGGTCTTCTCTTTATAATAGGAATTTCTTCACTTGAACTTTTTGAGACATTCTTCATATTTGGACCACGACTTCTTCATTTTTCTCCAATCTTTATTTGGGATTTGGATATACAACGATCCGCCTCCTTTTAGGAATTGGATCTATTTATCCTCATACCTTGCTAGGGTCTTTTCGGATATATTTCTCCATGATCTTTTGGGGAGTATTTGCTTTTCGTCGTGTGTCTCGATCCTTCATATTGATTTTTGATAAATGATTCTTCACATCACTTGGGATCTTTAGCAACAAAATGTAGCCCTCATGCCTTGTTAGGGCCTTTTCGGACTCACCAATCTTCGCATCTCGCTTCAATAAGTTATGCCTTGGCTATGAACTCTAATTAATACCGAGCAACTTTTAAACGATCTTGTGCTAGAATCTAAGTAACTTTTCAAATCGTACAACCTTATTTATTGCAAATATATTTATTAACAGTCGATGGGAGAAAAAGCTTATAATCAACTCACATAAATTCATGAAAGAATACCAAACTTATAATTGACTCTATCATCTCTCGTTCTCCACAATTTAAAATCTCAAGGAATGAGACTCGTGGATGCTTAGCCAATTAAATCCAAGTTTTGGGTTTTCAAGTCATCTATAGGATCTTGCAAATTCTTAGACTCTTTCAAGTTTAGAATTCTCATTTTAAGGTTCCTTTGATAAACGACTTTCTAGGGTCAATTATAGGAACTTGCGAAAAGTTCTTGTTCTTAACCCATGAGAGTTAAGACTTTCGCATTTCATAGTTCCCTATATAAAAGCCTAGCAAAACTTGACTTAAACACGTTAAGGATACTAGCTAGAGTAAACTTAGACAAGTAAACTCGGGTTGAGTCAAAAGATTCATGACTTTGAAAAATTAAAACCACTTTATTCAAAATTTATTCTAGCAAAGAAAGTAAATAACGATAGCAAATGAAAATACTACTATACTACTAGGCCAAAATAGATTAAAAATTTTGAAAAATGTCGAAAAATCAAATTTTCCGGTTAAAATGAGGATAAATTCATGGAAAAGCCCACTTACTTCGATAGAAGTCCCCCTACACTTGATATAAACATTGTCCTCAATGTTTAAGTATGTGGGAGTAAACTCCCCTACACTTAGGACATTGTGCACGTTGTTTAAATCTTGCTAAGGAAAGGACAGCTATAGTGATTTCAGTGTGAACATATAAGATATGAAATATTGAATCACGACAGTTTAGGATAGAACCAGGGAGACGGGTACACGGGATCACGGTTCGTCAAATATCATCAAAAGTACTCTTTTAAGCTTTAATCCCTGCACAACATAAGAAACAAGACAACAAACACCTACGGGGCTCCCTCCTACACTTATTATGAAAACGGTAAAGGATATATAAATGGGTTGCCTCTCGAGAAGCGCTTGTTTTTGTTAACCGAGTCAAGAGCCTGACTCGACCATAACTAATTCAAGGGAAACGTGGTGAGGGATGGAATCATCTCATGAGAGATGTCCTCACCAAAGTACAGCTTCACACGTTGGCTATTCACTTTAAAACCAGGCCCATTTGGCTGAGAAAGCTCAATGGTGCCATAAGGTAAGACTTTGGCGATGGTGAATGGACCAGACCAACGGCTCTTCAGCTTGCCCGAGAAGATCTTCAACCGAGAGTTAAAGAGTAAAACTTGATCACCGATGTGGAACTCTTGGTTCTTAATCCTTGCATCATGAACGATCTTGGTCTTCTCCTTGTAGATCAATGAATTCTCATAAGCTTCATTCCTTAGTTCATTAAGCTCGTTGAGTTGAATCTTCCGAAGATCACCGGCTTTGTTGATATCAAAATTGGCCCACTTCAAGGTCCAGTTCGCCTTATGCTCCAATTCAATAGGGAGGTGTCATGCATTCCCGTACACAAGACGATATGGAGTGCAACCAATAGGTGTCTTATATGCGGTACAGAAAGCCCACAAAGCATCGTCTAACTAATCGGCCCACGAGGCACGATGCTCTCCCACAGTTCGCTCTAAAATTCTCTTCAATCTACGGTTAGAAATCTCGGCTTGACCATTTGTTTGGGGATGATAAGCGGTAGAAAGACGATGATTAACACCGTACTTAGCCATGACTCTAGCAAATTGATCATTGCAAAAATGAGTCCCACAGTCACTGATGATAGCACGAGGAACACCGAATCGAGCAAATAACTGCTTCAGAAAGTTCACAACCACCCTCGCATCGTTTGTAGGGAGAGCCTTTGATTCAACCCATTTGGATACGTAGTAAACGGCTATGAGGATGTACTTGTTCCCTCTAGATGATGGAAATGGCCCCATAACGTCGATACCCCATACATCAAAGATTTCACATTCTTGTATGAAGTTTTGAGGCATCTCATCTTTATGTGTGATCTTTCCTTGGCGTTGGCAAGCATCACAATGTTTAACCATTTCATGAGCGTCATGATAAATGGAGGGCCAATAGAATCCAGAGTCGAACACTTTCTTCACGGTGTAATTAGGGCCAAAGTGACCACCGGTGGGTCCTTTATGCCAAGCTTCAAGGATTAATAAAGTTGTCGGCCCATCAACACACCGACGAATGACAAGATCCACGCATTGTTTGAAAATGTAAGGGTCGTCCCAAAAATAGTGTTCAATGTCTTTAAAGAACTTTTTATTTGTTGTAACGTTAACCCTTCCTTGAGAATTCCACCCGCTAAGTAGTTTGCAATGTCCGCAAACCACGGGGTGTCATCAAGATTGGAATTGATAGACATCAAGGCCTCAAGGGGAAAAGAGTCATTAATCTCTTGATTTGGGAGCTCCCCTTGATAAGGATCCTTGAGTCTACTAAGATGATCCGCGGCTAGGTTTTTCGCTCCCTTTTTATCACAAATTTCGATTTTAAATTCTTGTAGGAGAAAAACCCAGTGAAGAAGTCTTTGCTTGGAATCTTGTTTAGTTAACAAGTACTTCAACGCGGAATGGTCGGTATAGACAATGGTGGAGGAAAGGACAAGATAGGCATACACTACAGCTAAAAGCTCTTTTTCGGTAGTGGTATAATGCAATTGAGCCCCCGTCATTGTCTTGCTAGCATAATGGATTGGTTCGAAGTGTTTGTTAACTCTTTGACCCAAAACCGCTCCAATAGAAAAGTCGCTAGCATCACACATCAATTCAAAAGGTAACTCCCAATTAGGGTTAACCAAGACCGGTGCCTTAGTTAGTTTATCCTTATGAAGATTGAAAGAGTCAATACACTCTTTAGAAAAGATAAACGGAGTATCTTTTTCCAAGAGGTGGGTCATCGGGCGAGCGATCTTTGAAAAATCTTGAATGAATCGACGATAGAAGCCCGCATGACCAAGGAAACTTCTCACAACCTTCATGGTTGAAGGTGGAGGCAATTTAGCAATCACATTGACTTTAGCATGGTCGACTTCAAGACCGGATTTGGAGATTTTATGTCCAAGAACAATGTCTTCTTTTACCATGAAATGGCATTTTTCGCAATTAAGAACGAGACGAGTGTCTTCACACCGTTTGAGCATACGTTCTAAATTGGCAAGACAAGTAGAGAAAGAATCACCATAGACCGAGAAATCGTCCATAAATACTTCCATAGTTTCTTCAACCATGTCATGGAAGATAGCCATCATACATCTTTGGAAAGTCCCGGGAGCATTGCATAAGCCGAAAGGCATTCTTTTGTAAGAAACTGTTCCATAAGGACAAGTGAATGTGGTTTTCTCTTGGTCTTTGGGATCGATGGGGATTTGAAAATACCTGTAGAAACCGTCTAAGAAGCAATAATAGTCATTACCCGCTAAACACTAGAGCATTTGATCCATGAAAGGAAGAGGGAAATGATCCTTGCGGGTGGCATCATTGAGCTTGCGATAGTCTATGCAAACTAGCCAACCCGTGACAAGTCGAGTAGGAATCAACTCGTTGTTTTCATTAGGAACAACGGTTATTCCGCCTTTCTTAGGCACACAATGGACGGGACTAACCCATGGCGAATCCTAAATAGGGTAAATCATTCTGGCATCTAGAAGTTTGATAACTTCTTTCTTGATGACGTCATGAATTTTAGGATTAACCCTTCTTTGGCTTTGGATTGCGGGTTTTAAGTCATCTTCCATGAGTTTATGAGTACAAAAGTTCGGATCAATTCCACGGATATAGGAAATTTTCCAAGCAATTGCCTTCTTATGATTCTTCAGCACGTCGATAAGTCGAGATTTTTCTTCTTCTTTCAATTACTTAGCGATGATGATGGGTAACTTCTTATTGTCTTCAAGGAACATGTATTCGAGATGAGATGGTAGATCCTTAAGCTCTAAATCCGGAGGATTGTCGATTGAATGCGTAGTCAAATTCGGATCATCGATAGAGATTTCCTTAGGAGATGGTGGAGAAATATGGCCCTCATTGAGAAGTTTCTCGATGGTACGAATGTATTCATCCCAATTAGAGGGAGAATCATCATATTTTAAGTCCACATCCCCCAAAATTGCTTCAAATTCTTTCAAAAGGAAATCACTTTCTCCAAATGGAGTCAGTGAGGGAGCTATAGAGGCAACGGTCTCAACAATGGGTAGAGAAGAAGAACCACTTTTACAAGCGTCTTTGAAATGCTCTTCACAAGCCTCATCAAGTACATCAATGAAATTCACGCTCTTTTTTTAGAAGGCTGCTTAGAAAGTTTACCCATGTTGAAGACGATTTTATCGTCACCAACTCTCATGTTTAGTTTGCCCGCGGCAACATCAATGAGAGTGCGACCGGTCCACAAGAATGGACGTCCAACGATTAATGGAACACGGGGATCCATCTCGTAGTCAACGACAACAAAATCCATCGGAAAGGTGGATTTGTCGACACCAACGAAGACATCTTCGGCTATCCCCACCAGATAAGCAACCGTCCGGTTAGCTAATTCCAAAGTCATTCGTGTGGGGACTAGCTCGGGTAGAGATAATTGTTTCCAAACACTTAACGGCATTAAGTTTATACTAGCACCTAGATCGGCTAGGGCCATACAATTCTCTACCACGGGGAAGTTACAAGGAATGAGAAAACGACCCGGATCACCAAGTTTGGTGGGTAATTTCCTTAAGAGCACTATGGAGCAATTCTCATTAAGTTGGGTCAGAGCGATATCAAGAAGTTTCTCCTTATCACTGAGAAGATCTTTAAACATTTTAGCGTATTTCGGCATGTGAGCGAGAGCCTCAGCAAAGGAGATGTTGAAACTCAGTTGTTTAAACATTTTGAGAAAGTTAGACACCTGAATATCATCCTTGTTCTTCAACTTCTCTTTCCTCAACCTTGAGGGATAAGGTGTATCGAGTTGAGTTGAAGGCTTTGGAATGGAATTCTCACTCACATCCTTGGGTGGTGGAGGGGTGGAAGTAGAAGGTGGAGGAGTTGGAGAAGGGGACTCGTTTTCCTTTGTCATAATCACTGGTGTAGGTGTAGGAAGCTCGGGTTCCTTTAAACCTTTTCCACTTCGAGTAGTGATTGCTTTCATCTCCCCTCTTGGATTAGCAACGGTGTTACTAGGAAGAGAACCCAAGCCAGAGGCTTGATTACTTTGGAAGAAACTAGCCATCATATCCCTTAAGTCATTCATTTGACTGCTCAAAGAGTTTCGCATATCGGCTCGAAGATCATTCCCTTGTTTCGCCATATCTCCTTTCAAGTTGATGATTTATTGCTGAAGATTCTGCACCAGTGCGTCATTAGTCCTCATGTAAGTTTCAACCACGTGATTAAATGCGGTGGGTTGGGTGGGAGGAAGAGCATGGTAAGAAGGCGGTTGATAAGCGGGTTGTTGGTAAACTTGGTTGTTTCCTTGAGGTGGATATGGGTTTCTTTGGGTTTGATATTGATTGGGAGCTCGAGTTTGGTTTTGATTGTTGCGATTGAGGTTGTTTGGGTTTTGAGGAGGATAACCGGGTGGTGAAAGGAAGTTATTTGAACGATAACTAAGCAAATTGCGGTCACCTTGAGGACGTGCTTGATAGCCTCCTGTAGTAAAGTTACCGTTAGTGGCATACACATTTTTCGGATTGGCATGAGTCGAAGGACAGTCGGTGTATGAATGAGAACCCCCGCATATTTCACATGACTGACTCAAAGCATTAACTTGCGCATTGATGTTTTTGGTATTATTAGCGGTTTGTAGATCAAGTGCTTCAACAATTGAAGTAAGCTTATCAATTCTCTTGTCGGCGTCACTAGTACTAGCACTAGCCACATTAGCCCGAACACTCTTAGTTTGCACTCTAGACTTATTCTCAATAATATCCCACGCGGCATTATAGGACTTAACCAAATGTTACCCCCCAAGGCACTATTTAGTGAATCTTGGTCATTCATGCTTAAACCATTGTAATAAGTATTAATTTGATGCACTTTTTTAAAACCATGTTGTGGACACTTTCTTAAAAGTTCCTTAAAACGGTCCCAAGATTCACTAAATGTCTCACCTTACTTTTGTTTAAAGTTAATGATTTCATTCCGCAAAGCGGTAGTACGTGAGGGTGGGAAAAAGTAGTTGATGAATTTGGTCTCTAAATCCGAACACGTAAGAATACTTTGTGGCGGTTCCTTATCAAGCCAATGGCGGGCTTGTCCCTCTAAAGAGAAAGGAAAAAGTTGCAAGCGAATTGCCTCTTGTGAAACCCCATTATACTTAACCATATTAGTGAGTTGAAGGAACCTTTTGATATGGTCATGAGGATCATCAAGTGTACGCCCCAAGAATGGTTGAGCAGAGACCATTTGAATGAAACCGGATTTGAGCTCAAAGTTGTTGGCTCCAATCTCGGATATGACAATAGCATCGGTGTTGCCCTCAACTTGCGATTGCAAAAGCTCGATCATTGGTCGATTTTCCATGGTGACAATAGGTGGAGTTTCGACTTCGGCGGGATTTGCTTTCTTCTTACGAGAACGAGTACGCATAAACACCTACAAAAACGAAAAGAAAGATAGACAAGAAATATTTTTGGTTTTTTATGTTTTCAATTTTTTTATTTTTGAATTTTTTAAATTTTTTTTTTATGGATTTTTGAAAATGTTTAAGCAAGAAAAATAACGTTCAAAAATTAACGGATCCCAATATCCAACGCGTCTCTCACTAAAAACCGTTAATCTTAACGAAAAGAGACGGCAGCGGCGCCATTTAATACAAGAGATTTTCTCGTATGAAAAAGATTCATTATTCCAGTCTTTTCCAATTGATTACTAGTTAAAAGTGCGACTCAGTCGTTCTTGGTGGAAAATAAAAAGGTTTTATTATCTATTTTAAACGAATAGTAAAATGAAAGGGTCGTTGAGTAAAAATAAAAACTTTAAAAATTCAACTAAAAATGACGAGTTAAAAATAAATGATTAAAAACTTAAAGTGAATTTAAAACTTAAAACTTTGTAAAAATAAACTAAGACAAAACTCGTTTAAAAATAATACTAAGTAAAAGTGGCGGGAAAAGTTACTTTTGAATTTTTAAAATAAAAACAGGAAATAAAGTCTAAGCCTTGAAATCCGGTCGCAGCCTTGGATCGTGACAAGCGATCGCAGTCAGCGATCGCAACCTTAGATCGTAGTATGGGGATCAGATCACACTCAATGAGATAGAAAAGAGTGATCGCACTCAAATGTGATCGTAACAAACCATCGCAACCATAGATCACACTCACGATCGCAACAAGTGGATCGTAGTCTGATCATGGTCTGTGATCGTGATAATGGACCGCACCCAACAATCCTAACCACGATCGCACTCTGGGATCGCAGCCAGTGATCGTGATGTGGATCCTACTTGGTGATCGAAGTAAAGGATCGCAAGTAGAAACCCTAGGGGTTTATGCGATCACACTTACTCGATCGGATTAGGTAAACAGCTGTTACGATGGGAATCAAAAACAGAATAAGCAAATCAATTAAGCACTTAACCAAATAAGCATTTACCAACTCTTAGCCAAGACTAAATAAGCATAAATTTGACGACTTTTGAAATACTAAATACGGAAACTTTTATAAAACGAACTTTAATAAGACTAAACTTTTAAGAAAGCTTAAAAGTAAATAAGCTAAGTGAAAAATAAGCCAATAAGCATGATAAGCTCAAAGCTCAAATTGTACAAAAACTTAGATATGAACAAAAAGATAAACTTTTTAATCAATCAAACATCAAGATGAAATAAGATCAAAGATTATTTCGGATCAAAGATAATAAAAATCAAGAAAGGTAGAAAGAGATTAATAATGAAAAGCTTAAACTTAAACTTGTAGATTAATGATTCCAAAATACAAGATTAAATCAAAGCTTAAACATGAAAGAAAAGATGAAGAAAAGATGAAATTCTAGTGAGAGAAAGTTAAACACTTTCTCTCTCTAAAAGCTACAAAGGAAAATTGAAGGCTAACTAATAACTAACTGACACCCTCCTAATGACACATTAGGAGGGTATATATAGGAGGTGGGAAGGTGCATGTGTTGCTTCCTTTTTCTTTCTTCTCGTCTCGACTCGATTTAAATTCTTTGTCTTTCTCGACGTCGTCTCGGGATTTGTCGATATAAATTGAACTCGTCTTATAATTTTCTTCTATAATTAGACTTATTTCTTCGACTTCATTAAATTTCCGTCTTTAGACTTTTTCTTCGATAAATTTTCAGAATAGGCCTTGGACTTCCGTTCTTTTTGCACTCTTGATCTTTTGACTTCGTCTTTTCTCGTTTTCTTCGATAAAAACTCGTGATAGCCCATGTTTTCTTCCTTTTTCATATTTTTATCCTGAGACACAATAAAACACAAACCACGCATAATTCTGACTTTTACGACATAAAATACACGTTTTGGTCTTGTTATTATTGAAATAAGTGGTAAAAGGATAAGTGTTTTCACACTTATTATCATTTCTCTTCGATATTTGGAGTTCAATGGAGATTACGAATTTCGTCATAAATGAATCTTGAACGTGTAATAGTAGTCTGGTTCCTTCATGTTGTGATATTTGAGCCTTTGTCATTGTCTTTCGACTTTGTCTTTTATGTTGATATCTTTAAATCATTCTTGACTTGTTTTTGCCATCTTGCGATCTTGTGTCTTTATCCACATGCTCATACTTCGCATCATCTTGAAAGCTTGCTAACAATCTCCTTTGAATAGAGGTCATTCCTCCACATTAATTGTTAAAGAAAGTTTTGATCATCAGAGTTGCAGAAGTCTTTAACTTTCTTGATTGTTGAATGTCTTTGGGCATGAGTATGTGGTTTTGAATCTTTGACTTTGTTGAGTGCACCGTAACGCCACCTTCTCGAGACAAAACTTAGACACGGACTGAATGGCTTTGACATTCGTCCTAAATCGGTAGCGTTTTACCTCCGGTCGGTGAAGACCGTTACATGATATTAAATATTGTACCTGTGATGAGGTAGATTCAATTTAGAATCTCCTTGACAGGGTTTCGCGGCAGTACTAGCCGTACTCTTTACTCGACCGTCTCAAAGCAAGACTGCGAACATAAAGAGTGAATCAATTGGATAAATATCTGCTTGATTGAAGTCGTCAATTCAAATTCCTGGAACTAGTTTGATTCATTAAGAATCTTACCATTGTTGCTTTCCAGTTGACACAAGCTTGATTCATAAGAAACTCGCAAGTTACCTACCGTAGCGCTGTTTAATGTTGACGCTAGAAGGATTTCCATTCGTCACTGTGAGTATTAATAAATATCACTCTGAAGGTTCTGGCAAGACCATAAAGATATTGCGTAGGAACCTGAAACGAGTTTGAATCGATAAAGAAACAAACCACTGTTGCTCTTCAGTTTTACATATGTTTAATTCATAGAGAATCTTACACATGACCTACCACAGTGCTGTTTGATGTTAACACTGGAAGGATTTCCACTCATCATTGTGGATGCTAGGTAGTATCACTCTGAGTGTTCTAGCAATATCGCAAGGATATAGTGTAGGACTCTCTTGATCGTCATCCGTGTGTCCTGATGAGACTGCTTTTATACATAGTCTCATCATCCAAATTGGGCTAAAAATGCATTAAATATCATTAAAACTGCCAAATATATGCTCGTGTTTGTTGCTTGTGTATTTTAGGTACGGATATTGAGGAAATGACAAAAAGATCACAAGAATCAATCAAAAACGAACACGAGAAACGAAGTCGCACAATGAACCGGACCGGATTCATGAATTTCTAAAATGGTCCTTGAAGTTTGAAGATTGTACAAGAATGGTCCCTCATTTTTTGAAGACTTGGCATTTTATACCCTTGCAAAACTCATAAATTGCATTGTGGTCCCTTAAATGTCAAGAAATTACACTATGAGCCCTTGAAGAATACCCAAAAGACATTTGTGATCCTTATAAAAGTTTGTATAAAACTTGTGCCAAAATTGACAAGTTATGCAAAGTTGTTATAAGGAAAAATGAAGTTGTTAGCTGATTATTACAATATGAAGAAAGGAAGAAACTTGGGGGACTAAAACTGCCAGACCATGAAACCCACCCCAGCCAATCATGCCTCCACATCACCCCCACCATCCACTCACAGCCCTACACCTCACCACTCTCTCCACGTCCACTTTCCACTTTGAAGTTAATAAACTGAATTAGTTTATTACTTAATTTCCCACCAAAACATCTTTTTAAAACCCATTTAATCCCAAATCAGATTAAACTAACCCCTTCATCCCTATAAACCCTAAATTAATCCCAGACCCAATTGAACTAAAAACAAAGGGTTTATGGTTTAGCTTTTCCAGAACCTTGATTCATTCCATCCTCACCTAAACCCACACAAAAACCGTGACCCCAACACACCCATGTGTTGGGTAGGACCCTCCCCTGCCCCGTCTCTTTCACACAAAACCCCAAATGGGACATGATCAACGCTCCACACATAGTCCTTGGTCCCCAAGCTCAAATAATCGGCCAAGATCATCAAACAACAGCTGGCATGTCAACATCCTTCACAAGAAACCATTTTGACTGAAATTTAAAATTTCGTCCAAGGGCAGTTTAGGAAATTTATAGTTAGGGTTTTATGATTCTAGACTCTTCTGTGACCCATTATATAAGGGCATATAGGGTTTTCATTTTAGCTTGTTCCAGATTTTGATTTCAACCTTAATGTAATTCCTTTTTTAAGTTATAAAAGTTGGTAAATTTGAGAAATTGTAATCCCTTTTTGTTTTTTAAAAAGTTGGTGTTTACTGTGCATGAAATCAATCTGAGTTCCACATATTTCTTGTTATCCAAAGTTTTTTTCAATTATCAAAGATTTTCAGAAATTTGTTGTATAAGCTTGTTTTCTGAAAAAGCTTTTCATAAGCTTGAGATTGGTGACTTGGTGAAGTGGAAGTGGATCCAAGCCATTGATTTCAAGGCTAGTTGGTTTCAAAAGTTTGCATGTTGTTTCCAAAGTGGTATTTCAAAATTGGGATTTTCAGAAACTTTTCATCATTTTTTTGTGAAGCTTACTGTTCATATTAAGCTAACTATAAGCTTCCTGACAAGAGCTTATAGCTGGCTTAATTGAGCTTGGATTGGTCTTTGTTTCTTCAGGTTCAAAGCAAGAACAAACATCATCATCATCATCTTCTTGTACACAAACAATCAAAAGGTTCAGCACAAGCCCGGGCTTGTTTGGAGGTAGCTTTTCAGCCATTGTGGGACCTGGATGTGGGTCCCACAAGGTAACTATCTTGTACCTTGTTTCTAGTTTCCAATTTGTGATTTTGGTGAAACTGCATGAAATGTGTCTAAGTGTTAGATTAACAACTTGTTCATGTTTGATTTGATGTTATATGCATGAGTAGATTGTTTAAAATCAGTTTTGATATGATTTATATAGATTAGGTATGCTAATTTTGAGTTCTGAAATTTTAGGGAGTGTTTGGATTTGAGTCTTAGCTGGGAATTATTGATAGCTTTTGGTTTAAAAATTAACTATACAAACTTAGGTTGTATGAGTCACATGTTATCAGTAATGGGTTCTTAGTTTGGGTAGTGTTTAAGTGAAATTGCATGATAAAAATTGGTAGTATAGCATAAAAATAGTCAATCCATTTTCCTGTGTGATTTGGGTGTCATTTTGACCATCATTGTTGCAAGTTTGTTAGGAGATAGGTCCAAGCAGGGTTTGTAATTGGTTGTATGTCATTTGCTTAGCTTGTATGCAAGTTCTTAGGCTTTAAAATCCAGATTTGTGCCAATTGCACCAGCATACTGTTCATCAGTAACATATAGCTTCATCAGTAACTATTTTTGACCATTTTGTGCTTGATTTTTGCTTGCAACTTGTGTGTTTTTGTGATTTAACAGACTCCCTACACTCCACTGAGTGTAGGGGTGCCCCATTGTCCAAAGAAAACCAAGCCAACAAGCTTTCCTAAGCTCAAAGGTCAACTGACCAAAAATTGCACTAGTAGTGGGAACTCATTTACCCCTGCTAGTGTTTTGGTTTCCACTGCTCAGCATAAGGACAAAAGTCCTACACATGTCACTTTCAGAATTGCAATTTTTTTGTCTTTAGTGCCTTTAATTAGGATTTAGACATTGAAATTAGTTTTATTATTTTTCTTATTTTAATTGTTATTTTTCTGTTCAATTAGATTTTTTGTTACTGTTCATTTTATATTTTTTAGATTAAATAGCTATTTTAAATTAACTTTTTAATTTCTGTTTTTGTCTTTTAGTGACAAAAATATTTATTTTTCAGTTTTAGAATTTTTCTTATATTTAAAAAAATAATTTAAGATTTTTAGTTTAAAAAGTTTTTACTGTTCACTTTTTAATTATTTTTAGAATTAATTTAGTTTAATTAGGGTTTTTATTATAACTGTTTTTGTCTTTTAGTGAAAATTTTTATATTTTTCAAACTTTTTCATTTTTCTATTGTTTTTTAGTATAAATTAGGATTTTTAAAAGTGTCAAATTATTTTTAGCATTATTTTATTATTTTTTATGATTATTTTAGTTTAAAAATATCTTTAGGTGTTTTAAAAATAGGAAAAAAGTTTTTAAAAATTTAGGAAAAATACTTTTTAGTGTTTAAATAATATAAGTGAGTTATTTGTTCAATAAAATAATATTTTGGACATTTTGTTAATTATATTTAATTTTAGGGCTTTAATTAGCATTTAAAATTGAATATTTAATTAATAAAAGGTTTTAAAATATTTTTATTGGATTTTTATTCTTATTTATATTATTTTAGACTTAGTTTTATCTTTTAATTAATTTTTAGGTTAAAATTTTTAATTTGTAGCTTTTTCAGTTTTACGTGATCGACCTTTTCGTCTTAGCTTAATCCGTCATCGTAACCGTCATTCTCTTCCTATCCCATTTCTATTTTCTTTTCCTCAATATAATCACAAACCATTAATCAATTCATTACACAAGGCACTAGCCTCCTTGGGAAACGAAGTTGAACTTATTTGGTCATTAGTGCTTGGTTTTCCTAAACCGACACTTAACACTTACCACTATTTTGCCTTCCTTTTCCTAAAGGGGTAAAAACACTACATCAATTTTGGCGCCGCTGCCGGGGAGGCGTGTTGTGTTTTTGATTTGAACAATTGTTGTTTTTATATATTAACCATAAATAGTATTTGTATTAGTAGCACTCTACTAATACGTATTATCGATTTTTCGTTTTTTGTGAATACTATTACTATATTGTATACGTAGAACAATAAATTCACAAGTACTCCAAATACGTGAGAAATCACAACCTTGACTTGGGAGGTCATTACCCAATCATTGTATTCGAATCTCAAACCAAAGAAAAAGGCAAAAATAGATAAATAATTTCGTGAAGCTCGATTTTGAAAAATACAAACTATAAGGTGGGTATAAGGCGGTGGTATTTCACGACCTAAAGGAAAAGGCTCTTAAGTGCTTCACGCCGCCTCGTTTCCTCCGCTTGCTTGTGCGTATTTTGAGATTGAAAGCTAATCGAGGGTTTTGCCGCCCAAAGTATTATTAAGTATCATATATATTTTCTTGGTTTCATTGATTAAACCCTCTTGAATGTTTTGGTGTTCCACCAACGTTCTAAAGTCATCGAAGGCGTTCACTTCACGTGATCGTTTTCATTCCTTGAGGCTTCTTTAATCGAGAGATTTGATTAAGGAGGAGATTTGTAGATTTTGTCTACCTAATACAGTTCCAAAATCCAAAAAAAGTAAAAACAATCAAAAATCCAAAAAATTGAAAAAGTTAAAAACACCAAAAATAATCTTCTTTGCTCGTCCCCTCGTTGTACGTGACGTTTATGCTAACTCGTAATCAAGCAAGACGTGCACGTAAACAAAAGAACAAAACTCCCACTCCAAATCATTCTAGTGAGGAGTCTCCTATTGACGAACCCATTGTAAGAGAAGCACCAACCATGGCGAATCGAACTATGATGGAGTTACTTCAAGCACCCACCGAGGGTTATGGAGAGGCTATTGTGATTCCCTTTATCCTTGCGGAGAATTTTGAGGTGAAAACGGGTTTGTTGTTGATGATCCAAAACAACAAATTCCGTGGTGATGAGAAGGACAATCCACACAACCATATCCGCCAATTCAATCGTCTTACCGCTACTTGCAAATTTAAGGATGTCTCGAATGACTCGATTAAGATGATGCTTTTTCCGTATTCCTTAGCGGGGCCCGCTAAAATTTGGTTAGAGAAAGAGCCACCCAATTCTATATTGACGTGGAAGGATCTCGTTTCAAAATTCGTGAACCAATTTTTTCCGCCCTCTAAGACTACGCACTTGAAAAACGAGATTTCAACATTTTCACAAGAATTAAATGAAAGTTTTTCAACGGCTTGGATTAGGTTTAAGGAGATGTTACATGAATGTCCTCATCACGGTTTTTCCGATTTGCATCAAATTGACACGTTTTACAATGGACTTAATGATCATGAAAGGGATTATTTAAATGCCGCCGCGGGTGGTAATTTTTTGTGTAAAACGGTTGAGGAAGCTTTTGTGATAATTGAAAATAGGTCTAAGGTTTATAGCCCTCGTAACACACCGAGTGTTGCCAAATTGGGTTCATCATCGTCATCCTCGTCTCGTAGCATTAATGCCTTACAAGATGAAGCAAATGAGGAGAATCGGTTTTTCGATAGGTTTTCGAATCTTATGTCCCATTGGAAAGCTCAAGAAGCTTCGAATTCCGCTTCGGTTAAAGCGGTTGCTAAGAGTTGTTTGTCTTGTGGTGGAGCTCATGATCTTTCCGAGTGCATTACCGCGGATGGTAACACTTCGAGTGCTTATGTAGCAACGGGAACTTACAACCAAAACGGTCAAGGTTCCCGCCAAAATCAAGCTCCACCAAATCAAAATGCTAATAACTATCGAAACAACAATCAAGGTGGTAATTATCAAGGCAATCAACGTAACTACAACAAGGGTAATTATCAAAGTGGAAATGGGCAAATTTCAAACCAAAACCAAAACCGTGATTTTCAAACTACCACACAAGGTTTTCAAAATGATCACACCAAAAATCTTCAAGGAGAATTTTTGAATTATGCTAAAGAAAACGATGCTAAGTTTGATAATATGCAACATGAAATGGTTAGCTTAAGATCCGAGTTGAAAAACGAGCTTAAAAACGAACTTGCTAATGAACTTAAAACTCATGCTAATAAAATAGAAGGAAATGTTCAACGACTCCAACAAAATCAACAAAAAATGGAGCCAGGTCAACATGAGATTAAGCAAGAGTTGTTAAAAGCGGATGCTAGGCAATCCAAGTTTGTAGACCGAATGGGAAAAATGTTTGAAGCTATCATGTGTAAACCTTCTTCTTCGGGTAGTCTTCCTAGTGATATCATCGTAAACCCGAAAGGAGAAATGAAAGTGATTACCACACGAAGTGGTACGACACTTAAAGAACCGACTGCTCAACCAATTACTCCAACGGTGGAGGAAATTGAGGAAGAACCCGAGGTGGTGGTCGAAAAGGAGCATATCCCAATCCCACAAAGTACCTCTCATGCCACACCTACGGTTGACCCATTACCAACATTGGAACCCGAGATTCCAAAGGCTATGCCTATGCCCCAACCCACACCACCCTTACCTTACCCATCTAGACTAAGAAAGGAGAAACGACAAGAGCACGACAATTATCAATTTGAGCTTTTTATGAAAATGTTTCGTGATTTGCACCTTAATGTGAGTTTTGCCGACGCTTTGGTCATGATGCCTCGATTTGCCGCTAACTTTAAGAGTATGTTGAACAACAAGGAGAAATTGCACCAATTGTCTAGTTGTTCGTCGGTTTATCTTAATCGCATACCTCAAAAGGTCGGTGATCCCGGTAAATCTTTGATCCCTTGTGCAATCCAAGATATGGAAGAATGCTATGCCTTGGCCGATCTTGGTGCTAGAATTAACTTGATGCCACTTGCAATCTTCGGGTCGCTCAATCTTCCTAATCTTACTCCTTCACTAATGTCTATCGAGTTGGCCGACCATTCCACAATTCGCGCATGTGGATTGGCGGAAGACGTTTTTGTGAAAGTGGGGAAGTTCTACTATCCCGTAGACTTTGTCGTTGTCGATATCCCCACGGATCCTCAAGTTCCTCTCATTTTAGGTCGTTCGTTTTTAGATACGTCTATGGCTTTGATCGATGTTCATGCTAGAAAGATCACCTTACGTTTCAACGACGAGGAACTTGTTATAAACGCAACTCAAAATTCTCAACTTTCTCATGTTTATTCCGTTGCTACCATAAACCTCGTTGATATGATCGACGTGGTTTGCGAGGAATTTTCACAAGAAGTTCTAGGTTTTGGTGATGAAGAAACTAGTGGCAATCCCACTATGTTAGATCCAATTCTTGATAATTCGACACCAACCTTCACTCCATTTGAAGGCGGTGGTTTAACGTTGGAAGAATTCAATGTTCCACGTACTTGTAACGAAGACCTCGACAACGATGAGGACTTCTCGATTATCAAGGATTTTCTTAACGATTTCCCATTTCCTCCACCCGAGGAGGTTATGAGTATCGAGCCCAAATCTTCACTTGAGGAACCACCTATCCTCGAGTTGAAAGATTTACCTCATCACCTCGAATATGTCTATTTGGAGGAGGATGAAAAGTTGCGTTTATTATTGCGAAGGAACTTTCGAATGATGAAAAAACCGTACTTGTCGATGTTCTAAAGGACCACAAAGGGGCAATTGCGTGGAAGTTATCCGACATTAAGGGAATCGATCCCAAGTTTTGTACTCACAAAATCTTAATGGAGGAGGATTACAAGCCCGTAATCCAATGTCAAAGGAGGGTGAACCCTAAAATACACGACGTCATCAAAAAGGAGGTCCTTAAACTCCTTGACGCGGGAATGATTTACCATATTTCCGATAGCCCTTGGGTGAGTCCTATTCATTGTGTCCCTAAAAAGGGAGGGATGACCGTTGTGCCAAACGATGCCAACGAGTTAATTCCCACTAGACTCGTAACCGGATGGAGAGTGTGCATTGACTATCGAAAGTTGAATGAAGCCACTCGTAAAGACCATTTTCCCTTGCCCTTCATGGACCAAATATTGGAGCGTCTTGCGGGAAACGATTTCTATTGCTTTTTAGATGGTTTTTCCGGTTACTTCCAAAGTCCCATCGATCCTCGTGATCAAGAAAAAACTACGTTTACGTGTCCATATGGAACGTTTGCCTATCGTAGAATGCCATTCGGACTTTGCAATGCACCGGGAACCTTTCAAAGGTGCATGATGGCTATTTTTCATGACATGATAGAGAAGACGATGGAAGCCTTCATGGATGACTTTTCCGTGTTTGGTAATTCGTTCACTTCGTGTTTGTCGAACCATGAGAGAATGTTAAAACGTTGTGAGGAAACCAACCTTGTGCTCAATTGGGAAAAATGTCATTTTATGGTTAAGAGTGGAATCGTCTTAGGGCACAAGGTCTCGAAAGCGGGGATTGAGGTAGATCAAGCTAAGGTAGACGTCATCGCCAAATTACCTCATCCCAAAACCGTTAAGGGAGTTAGGAGTTTCCTAGGCCACGCGGGCTTTTATCGTCGATTCATCAAGGATTTTTCGAAGATTTCTCGACCCATTACACATCTTCTTGAAAAATAGGCACGTTTTGTCTTTGACGAAGATTGTGTACGAGCCTTTGAAATCCTTAAGAGGAAACTTACAGAAGCTCCCATTCTTGTTGCTCCCAATTGGAACCTCCCCTTTGAGCTCATGTGTGATGCTAGTGATTACGCTATTGGGGCCGTATTGGGGCAACGTCATGATAAGCACTTCTTGCCTATTCACTATGCTAGCAAGACGATGACCAAGGCTCAACTAAAATACACTACAACAGAGAAGGAGTTCCTTGCCGTGGTGTATGCATTTGAGAAGTTCCAACCTTACCTCGTCTTAGCTAAATGCATAGTGTATATGGACCATTTGGCTATCAAGTATCTCACGGCAAAGCAAGATGCTAAGCCTAGATTACTTCGTTGGATTCTCCTCCTTCAAGAATTTGATCACAAAATCGTTGACAAAAAAGGAGCCGAGAATCTAGCGGCCGATCATCTTTCTCGTTTGGAAGATCCTCACCAAAGTGTTTACGAGCCCAAGGAAATCACCGAAACATTTCCGCTCGAGACACATGGTGTAGTGAATTCTAAACTTGATTCTTCCACCCCATGGTTTGCGGATTTTGCAAATTACCATGCGGGTAACTTCATCATTAAGGGTATGACGACTCAAGAAAAATGAAATTCTTTCGTGACGTCAAGTTCTACTTTTGGAACGACCCTTACTTGTTTCGAACTTGTGCGGATCAAATCATCCGATGTTGTGTATTTGGCACCGAAGCTTCTAACATCCTTATAGCTTGCCATGAGGGACCCACGGGTGGTCACCACGATGCTAATCTCACGGCTAAGAAGGTGTTTGATGCCGGCTTCTTTTGGCCTACTATTTACCGAGATGCACAAGATCTTGTGAAGTCGTGCGATGCATGCCAACGACAAGGAAAAGCCTCACAAAAAGATGAAATGCCACAAAACATCATCCAAGTGTGTGAAATCTTTGACGTTTGGGGTATAGACTTTATGGGCCGTTCCCATCATCTCGTGGTAATAAGTATATTCTCGTTGCGGTTGACTACCTATCTAAGTGGGTGGAGGCCAAAGCCTTGCCCACCAATGATGCTCGTGTGGTAGGCAAGTTCTTGAAAAGCTTGTTTTCTCGGTTTGGAACCCCTCGTGCTATCATAAGCGATCGTGGAACCCATTTTTGTAACGACCAATTCGAAAGGTTCCTAAGGAAATATGGGGTTACACATCGGCTTTCTACGGCTTATCACCCACAAACGAGTGGGCAAGTCGAGGTTTCAAACCGAGCTTTGAAGAGGATCTTGGAGAGATCCGTTAGGGAAAACCGACAATCTTGGTTGGATAAGTTGGACGATACTTTATGGGCCTTTAGGACCGCTCATAAAACACCCATTGGGTGCACTCCCTATAAGCATGTGTATGGAAAGAATTGTCATTTGCCTATCGAGTTAGAACACAAGGCTTATTGGGCCCTAAAGCATTGTAATGATGATATGGAGACCGCGGGAAAACACCAGAAAATGCAATTGAATGAATTAGATGAATTGAGGGATATTGCTTATGAAAATTCATTGATTTACAAAGAAAAAACTAAAAGGTTGCATGATTCTAAAATTAAAAACTGGGTTTTTAACATTGGGGATCAAGTTTTTCTTTTTAATTCTCGCTTGAAAATCTTTTCCGGTAAGTTGAAATCCCGTTGGTCCAGTCTATTCACCGTGACTCAAGTGTTTCCGTATGGGACCATCGAGCTAGCTCAAGATGATGGTCCTAACTTCAAGGTGAATGGACATAGGTTGAAGCACTACTTTGGTGGGGAAGTTCCATCCTTGAACTACCTCGACCAAGTCACCTTCCCTAATGATAATTAGTATTGAGGGGATCGAGTCGAGCTCATGACTCGGTAATTAAAAACGAGGTGCCTCGTGGGGGAGCCCCATGCTTATCCATGTACATATTATTGCTTTCTAATTAGTTTAATGTGAGGGGATTTGTGCCCTTCCAACCTTTGTTCCGTGGTTGTTTGTGAATTGTGGTTTTTAGATCATGATCTTCACGATTAGAGCCTCTCGTGTTCGTTTTATGGGAGCACTCGATCGTTTGCTTTGAATACTTTCTCAATATCCAAATGATATATCCTTTGATGTTCAAACCTTAGGTTATTAGCACACTTCATAAACGGCTATTAATTTATTGGTTACACCCTTTCCATGCTAGATTAGGCATTCAACTACGTCACTAGTATGGGGGTGTTTGCACCCCTAGACTCGAAACATTGAGGACACTATTTAACTTTAGTATGGGGGGTGAATAGATACTTGCCTTGATAAACCTTCACGCTTTCCAAAGTTTATCTTTTTGTTTATCGTTTTTGTTGCAAAATAAGGCTAAAAATGGCCAAATTTTAAAAATTTTAAAATGGCCAAATTTTAAAACTTTTTTCATGTTTTATAAGTGTTTGAAGACACGAATGTAGATTTTCTGATGGCGAGAATAAGAGTAATTTTTGACTCGACCGTGCGTGTTGAGCACTTAGCTTTGGTTCCTTAACTACACATTAGGCTAAGTCTCTTAAATGAGGACGAGAAATGATAGGGTTAATTATAAGTTACTATGCTAAATGTAGAGTACTCGTATTCTTTCAAAAACTCATGTGTTCTCGTTGTTTTCTTATTCCCCCTTCGCATGTAAATATTTTTTGCTTAATAAATATTGAATTAGCGGTTTAGTTGGGATTGTTGGATTTCTAGTCTTTTCTAGTAGCTTCCTTGTAATTAAATTGGGAAGACATTAAGGTATCGCCAGTGTCACGGTTTTGAAGTATTGGCACCCGAATAATCGAAAGCTTCACCCAATAATAAGATTTCAAGTGCTCACCTAAATCTAGCAAACAATTTGAAGCCCCACAAGGCCGAAAAATCTATGAAAAAATTGAAAGTGAATCAAGCCTTAATCTTCGAAGCTTTAAAGATCCAAAATTCGCCTTAGCGTGAGGATATACGTCTTTGGCTAATAAAAACACCGATGAGGCGGATAATAAAAGGCAAGTCAAGACCGAAGTCATAATAAAAGCTTCATGGCGAAGTTGAATAAAAGATGGAGGTAAACCAAAGATAATAAGGCCCTTCCGTTAGGGGGCGTATAAAAGTCTTGGTAATAAGTCTCATGTTCAAAACCGTTATAAAACCGTGTTTATCGATCCTTCTTGTTAACTTAATTTTTTGACATCGTTGTCTATTGGGAGGGGTTATTGATTTGATGGTCTTGGTTACACCGTTAGGACTCTATTTTTAGACCTAAATATCTATTATCGCATAAGTCAAACAATGTATCCTCGTGAAACATTCAAGACAAAATAAAATATAAGAGATACAACTTAGGAATAATGGGAGGATAAGTACGTGATTAGGGCATATGAGTAGTGTTAGCATTACTAACTTATACTGACAATGATCTCGTTGCACGCTTGGCATGGAATTGGGGTGAAAATCGAGGACGATGAAATTATTTCTAACGAAGCATTTACGTGTTCTTATTCTATGAACCTAAACGTCCCATTTTGCGATGAAAATCATACATTATGTCTAAAACGCAAGTAGTAGTAATAGTAGTAGTGTAGCTAGTTTATCATTCAATAAAGTGAATAAAAATGAATTTTGGAGATGCTACGATACTTTATTCTAGCATTGCGTGAGGGCACGGCAATGGTTTAGTATGGGGGAGTGATGAGACTGCTTTTATACATAGTCTCATCGTCCAAATTGGGCTTAAAATGCATTAAATATCATTAAAACTACCAAATATATGCTCGTGTTTGTTGCTTGTGTATTTTAGGTACGGATATTGAGGAAATGACAAAAAGATCATAAGAATCAATCAAAAACGAACACGGGAAATGAAGTCGCACAATGAACCAGACCCGATTCATGAATTTCCAAAATGGTCCTTGAAGTTTGAAGATTGTACAAGAATGGTCCCTCATCTTTTGAAGACTTGGCATTTTATACCCTTGCAAAACTCATAAATTGCATTGTGGTCCCTTAAATGTCGAGAAATTACACTATGAGCCCTTGAAGAATGCCCAAAAGACATTTGTGATCCTTATAAAAGTTTGTATAAAACTTGTGCCAAAATTGACAAGTTATGCAAAGTTGTTATAAGGAAAAATGAAGTTGTTAGCTGATTATTACAATATGAAGAAAGGAAGAAACTTGGGGGACTAAAACTGCCAGACCATGAAACCCACCCCAGCCAATCATGCCTCCACATCACCCCCACCATCCACTCACAGCCCTACACCTCACCACTCTCTCCACGTCCACTTTCCACTTTGAAGTTAATAAACTGAATTAGTTTATTACTTAATTTCCCACCAAAACATCTTTTTAAAATCCATTTAATCCCAAATCAGATTAAACTAACCCCTTCATCCCTATAAACCCTAAATTAATCCTAGACCCAATTGAACTAAAAACAAAGGGTTTATGGTTTAGCTTTTCCAGAACCTTGATTCATTCCAACCTCACCTAAACCAACACAAAAATCGTGACCCCAACACACCCATGTGTTGGGTAGGACCCTCCCCTGCCCCGTCTCTTTCACACAAAACCCCAAATGGGACATGATCAACGCTCCACACATAGTCCTTGGTCCCCAAGCTCAAATAATCGGCCAAGATCATCAAACAACAGCTGGCATGTCAACATCCTTCACAAGAAACCATTTTGACTGAAATTCAAAATTTCGTCCAAGGGCAGTTTAGGAAATTTATAGTTAGGGTTTTATGATTCTAGACTCTTCTGTGACCCATTATATAAGGGCATATAGGGTTTTCATTTTAGCTTGTTCCAGATTTTGATTTCAACCTTAATGTAATTCCTTTTTTAAGTTATAAAAGTTGGTAAATTTTAGAAATTGTAATCCCTTTTTGTTTTTTAAAAAGTTGGTGTTTACTGTGCATGAAATCAATCTGAGTTCCACATATTTCTTGTTATCCAAAGTTTTTTTCAATTATCAAACATTTTCAGTAATTTGTTGTATAAGCTTGTTTTCTGAAAAAGCTTTTCATAAGCTTGAGATTGGTGACTTGGTGAAGTGGAAGTGGATCCAAGCCATTGATTTCAAGGCTAGTTGGTTTCAAAAGTTTGCATGTTGTTTCCAAAGTGGTATTTCAAAATTAGGATTTTCAGAAACTTTTCATCATTTTTTTTGTGAAGTTTACTGTTCATATTAAGCTAACTATAAGCTTACTGACAAGAGCTTATAGCTGGCTTAATTGAGCTTGGATAGGTCTTTGTTTCTTCAGGTTCAAAGCAAGAACAAACATCATCATCATCATCTTCTTGTACACCAAAAGTCAAAAGGTTCAGCACAAGCCCGGGCTTATTTGGAGGTGGCTTTTCAGCCATTGTGGGACCTGGATGTGGGTCCCACAAGGTAACTATCTTGTACCTTGTTTTTAGTTTTCAAATTTGTGATTTTGGTGAAACTGCATGAAATGTGTCTAAGTGTTAGATTAACTGCTTGTTCATGTTTGATTTGATGTTATATGCATGAGTAGATTGTTTAAAATCAGTTTTGATAAGATTTATATAGATTAGGTGTGCTAATTTTGAGTTCTAAAATTTTAGGGAGTGTTTGGATTTGAGTCTTAGCTGGGAATTATTGATAGCTTTTGGTTTAAAAATTATCTAGACAAACTTAGGTTGTATGTGTCACATGTTATCAGTAATGGGTTCTTAGTTTGGGTAGTGTTTAAGTGAAATTGCATGATAAAAATTTGTAGTATAGCATAAAAACAGTCAATCCATTTTCCTGTGTGATTTGGGTGTCATTTTGACCATAATTGTTGCAAGTTTGTTAGGAGATAGGTCCAAGCAGGGTTTGTAATTGGTTGTATGTCATTTGCTTAGCTTGTATGCAAGTTCTTAGGCTTTAAAATCCAGATTTGTGCCAATTGCACCAGCATACTGTTCATCAGTAACATATAGCTTCATCAGTAACTGTTTTTGACCATTTTGAGCTTGATTTTTGCTTGCAACTTGTGTGTTTTTGTGATTTAACAGGCTCCCTACACTCCACTGAGTGTAAGGGTGCCCCATTGTCCAAAGAAAACCAAGCCAACAAGCTTTCCTAAGCTCAAAGGTCAACTGACCAAAAAATTGCACTAGCAGTGGGAACTCATTTACCCCTACTAGTGTTTTGGTTTCCACTGCTCAGCATAAGGACAAAAGTCCTGCACATGTCACTTTCAGAATTGCAATTTTTTTGTCTTTAGTGCCTTTAATTAGGATTTAGACATTGAAATTAGTTTTATTATTTTTCTTATTTTAATTGTGATTTTTCTGTTCAATTAGATTTTTGGTTACTGTTCATTTTATATTTTTAGATTAAATAGCTATTTTAAATTAACTTTTTAATTTCTGTTTTTGTCTTTTAGTGACAAAAATATTTACTTTTCAGCATTAGAATTTTTCTTATATTTAGAAAAATAATTCAAGATTTTTAGTTCAAAAAGTTTTTACTGTTCACTTTTTAATTATTTTTAGAATTAATTTAGTTTAATTAGGTTTTTTTTTATAACTGTTTTTGTCTTTTAGTGAAAATTTTTATATTTTTCAAACTTTTTCATTTTTCTACTATTTTTTAGTATAAATTAGGATTTTTAAAAGTGTCAAATTATTTTTAGCATTATTTTATTATTTTTAATGATTATTTTAGTTTAAAAATAGTTTTAGGTGTTTTAAAAATAGGAAAATAGTTTTTAAAAATTTAGGAAAAATACTTTTTAGTCTTTAAATAATATAAGTGAGTTATTTGTTCAATAAAATAATATTTTGGACATTTTGTTGATTATATTTAATTTTAGGGCTTTAATTAGCATTTAAAATTGAATATTTAATTAATAAAAGGTTTTAAAATATTTTTATTGGATTTTTATTCTTATTTATATTATTTTAGACTTAGTTTTATCTTTTAATTAATTTTTAGGTTACAATTTTTAATTTGTAGCTTTTTACGGTTTTACGTGATCGACCTTTTCGTCTTAGCTTAATCCGTCATCGTAACCGTCATTCTCTTCCTATCCCATTTCTATTTTCTTTTTCTCAATATAATCACAAACCATTAATCAATTCATTACACAACGCACTAGCCTCCTTGGGAAACGAACTTGAACTTATTTGGTCATTAGTGCTCGGTTTTCCTAAACCGACACTTAACGCTTACCACTATTTTGCCTTCCTCTTCCTAAAGGGGTAAAAACACTACATTATGTCCTAACGAGATTTGATTGATCTCTTGGCTCTAGACTCGATTTGTTCACTTTTAGTGGTCGGAGGCTGGAGCGGATGCCACCTATTGAATATCAACTATCTCAGTGTGAGAAAGTCAATAGAAGTCATGTTGATCTCCGTGACAATAAAACAAACTTCTTTTGAGAGAAACCTGAGTCAGCTGGGGAGGGGTTGTGCATTACATCACTGGGTCCATGATGTGTTGTCTTCATAATGTGTTGACCCGGTTTCTGCCTAAGTTGTATGGAGGGCTTCTTTCTTTACACCCTTTATCCTTACATTTCTTTTTCATTCTTCAACCCCTTCAATGCTTACCAAGACATCATTTCTAACACCTTGTTGTGATTGTTCCAGTGCTAGCTTCAGTACTTAGTATGCATTCAGCTACGTTAACATTCAACTCCATCTTTCCTAAGGACTTCTAATAATCTATTGAATTGTCCCTGGGAAAATCCCTCTGGTTCTGGTTGGATCAAAGGACTTAAACCTAACCATCCTTTTGACACCAATAACGTCATGAATTAAAGATGTTGTGGGTATTTGATCGCAACCATGAGTGTTTGAGTCTTTAGATCACATTTTAATCACATTTTCTCCCCCTATCTCTAATATATACAATCGTTTGATATTAGAGATACCAAATTTGATTAAAATATATTATGAAAAAATAGTTTTGAAAATCTTCGGGAGAAAAATCTGTTAAACTTAGCATGAATTTGTAATGCTCCCCTCAAAAATTGATCCATTGGAATTGTCATTATGGAGATATGATCCACATTAAACTTTTGAGGATAGGAGTTGTTGAACACACAATTGAAAGATTTTGAATATCATTGAGAAATTCTTGAAAAAATTGTGCTAAACACTTTTTGAAAAATCTATTCTTTTTGGCGAAAAGGTTTTTCTAAAGCATAAACTTGAGTTCATAGACTTTGAATGTCTTGACGAATCCACTCAAGTGTAAGAAGATTTCTCTTCTTTTGCTGAAGGCAAGAGCACTAAATCGTACATTCCCCCGTCAATATCGATCCGGGTTGCAATCTGAAAGTGATTACAAGCCATTGTGTTGAGCTCAAAACGTTGAATGTTTTGTGACAAGCTCAACCCAAGATAGATTGCTCTACCCGTTGTTGGAAATATTGTCCAAAAGAGACAATTTCCTTTATAAAAGATAGAAATGACATGTTTTGAAAAATATTTACAACTTTCATTCGAGCTTTATGTACACACCCGTGTCGTTATTGAGCGACATTTCTAGGTACGTCCATATTATCGATACAGAAAGACATGTCAAGAAGAATATTTTTGGATTTTGAAAGATTTTAATTTTGTGTTTTGTTTTTATATGTTTTATATTTTTGCATTTTGATTTTTCAAAGATATTTACAGGTTGATGTTTGATAGATAAATCAAGCAGGCACCTTTTCCAGAATCTCCAGGTCTGCTAGAGTCAAACATCTCATACCAATTTGCCTAACGAGGTACTCAAACCTATCTTTCAACAGAGCTTTCGTAAACAAGTCAGCTAATTTGTAATCCGTTCCAATAAAGTATAGTTTAACGATACCTCTTTCAATTTGTTCCTTTATGAAGTGGTATCTGACATCAATGTGCTTTGTGCGGGAATGTTGTACCGGATTGCAGGAGATGGCTATGGGCGACTTTGAGTCACAATACATAGGTAATTTATTAAAGTGGAAGTCATAATCCATGAGTTTTGTTCTCATCGATAGAACTTGAGCACAACACGAAGATAGAGACACATACTCCGCTTCGGCTGATGAGAGTGACGTGCAATCCTGCTTCTTGGAAGACCATCCCACAAGCTTATCTTGACCTAGAATTTGTGCACCACTAGAAGTACTTTTTCGTGTATTAAGACACCCTGCATGATCAGACTCCGAATAGGCCGTTAGAAAGAAACTAGTTTCACTCGGATACCAGAGTCCCAAATGAATGGTATTCTTGAGGTACCGAAAGATATGTTTAACTTCCTTGAGGTGCTTTTCAGTAGTTCGTGCTTGATATCGAGCGCAATAACACGTAGCATGTGAAATATTGGGTATGCTTACTGTCAAGTACATGAGGGAGCCGATCATAGAACGATATCTTGTTTGATCTATGGCATTTCCCTCCAAGTCAGCATCTAGCAATGTGGTTGATAATGGTGTCCCAACGGGGTCACATGAAGTCATACCATGCTTTTGGATTATCTCTTGACAATAGCTTGGTTAATAAAGATAACACTTTGGGGATCGGTGAACTTGAATTCCTAGAAAGAATTTTAGTTTGCCCATAATTGACATTTCAAATTTGTTGTGCATTACTTCTTCAAACCATTTTGAAAGTTGTGGGTTTGTAGACCCGAAAATAATGTCATCAACATAAATCTGCACAAGCAAAATGTCATCCCCATATTTATAAGTGAACAAAGTTAGATCAATGGAACCTTTTGAGAAACCTTTGGATACCATAAATTTTGAGAGCTCATCGTACCACGCCCTTGCAGCTTGCTTGAGTCCATAAAGTGCTTTGTGGAGACGTTACACCTTGTCAGGATAATGAGGATTGACGAATCCTTCCGGCTGCGTGACATAGACTTCTTCCTTCAAATAACCGTTAAGAAATGTCGTATTTACGTCCATTTGATAGACAATGAATCCCTTATGTGCAGCATAAGCAAGGAAAATCCTGACTGTTTCCAAACGAGCTACTGGTGCAAATTATTCTTCAAAATCAATACCCTCTTTCTGACCATACCCTTTAGCCACTAGCCTAGCTTTGTTCTTGATGATTGTGTTTTCTTCTTCCATCTTGTTTTTACAGACCCATCGAAGATTTCATGGAATTACATCGTATGGTCTATCAACAAGTCCCTAGACTTTAAGTCTTTCAAATTGGAGAAGTTCATCCTGCATCAATTCAATCCAAACCTGATCAGCTAAGGCTTCTTTGATATTTGTTGGTTCAGCTGTACTCACGGCGAGTGCAAACATACAAACATCACCATCGGTTT
Source organism: Glebionis coronaria (assembly GCA_025667525.1). Taxonomy (NCBI): domain Eukaryota; kingdom Viridiplantae; phylum Streptophyta; class Magnoliopsida; order Asterales; family Asteraceae; genus Glebionis; species Glebionis coronaria. The sequence goes on along the minus strand of CM046882.1, from coordinate 125,371,957 downwards.
CAAGTTGTCGTCTTGTACGGACGGTTTGTGAAGGGTTTCCAATTCCTTGTACCAAAGGATGTTATCGGGTCCAATGATGTGTTGAAGGATGTCGTTGGTAGAAAGTATGCATATTTGATGGATCAACATGGCGAGTAGAAGACTCTCCAGTTTCGTGTACCGGTGTACCGAATGGGTTGATAAATTCGTCTTTGTCATTTAATGCATTGTCTACTTGATTTGTGTTCTCTGGAGCAATGACAGTAGTTGTGGATGTTGTAGGAGCAATTGTTGATGTGATATTCTGAGGCGGTAAATCTGCAGTAACCCGTGTTGAAGTAGATGAAGTTGTATCCTTTTGTTGACGATGATCGGTATCATCATTTTTATCATGAGTGACAGCGGAAGACTTCGATATAACTTGTTTCTCCCCCGTGAAATATTCATCATACATTGGTCCATATAACACTCTTCAAGTGTCGTGTTGACTGTCATATCTACTCTTGGAACATTTCTTTGAACCAACTTTGAACTTGGCGGTTCATTGCTGTGGTCTTGAGTTCCGAGTTCCATGCAGTTGTGAGCGGAAGTCGTTTGTCGTTGTGGATCGGGACTTAAACTATTGTGTTCAAGTACCATCTCTTGTAATTCATCAAATCTGATGTGAATATTCTCGACAATCAATTTTGTTCTCTTGTTGTAAACTCTATATCCCTTAGACTGAGTTGCATATCCCACAAGAATACATGCATCACCTTTCTCTTTCATATTGTCCAGATTTTCACCATCTCGAATAATGTAACACGTACATCCAAAAACATGAAGGTATTTGAGTGAAGGTTTTCGATCGTGAATTATGTGATATGGTGTCTTTTCATGTCTTGGGATAATTAAGGATCGGTTGTGTGTGTAGCATGCGGTTGACACGGCTTCGGCCAAAAAGTATAGTGGAAGTTTTGAAGCAGATAATAATGTTCGAGCTGCCTCAACTAAAGTACGGTTTTGTCTTTCAACAACGCCGTTTTGTTCGGGTGTTCGAGCAATAGATGTTTCATGTTCAATTCCTTCAGCTTCAAAATAGTTTCTCAGAGTTGAATACAAAAATTATGTGCCTCTGTCAGTTCGAAACACTTTTACTTGATCTTGAAGATCACGTCATATCAGTTTAAGGAAGCTGATGAGAGCTTCGGGTGTTTCATCCTTGGACCTCAAGAAGTAATTCCATGTGTACCTTGAGTAATCATCGACAATTACCATAAAATATTTCTTCCTATTGATACTATGAACACACATGGGACCACACAAATCTATATGGAGAAGATCTAACCGTCCTTTAGAGCTTCGTGTAGTCTTTATTTTGAAGCTACTTTGTTTAGCTTTACAAAGCTCACAAGAAGAACAAAGATGATCTTTGATAAATTTCAAGCTTGGAAGGTCTCTCACAATATCTTTCTTGGAAAGCAAGTTGATGGTATCAAAATTAAGATGAGATAAACGTTGATGCCATAACCATGCCTGAGTCGTTAAAGCTTTAGCCATGAAGCAAATTGGATTTGTTGAAGTTGTGTCTTGTAGTGAGATTGTGTAAAGATCAGTAACCCGTGTACCGGTAAGTAGGTCATTCCCATCATAATCACGAACAAAATATGTCTTCTTTCTGAAAGCAACCTCCAAATCTGCATCACAGAATTGACCAACCGAGAAAAGATTGTGATTGAGCCCTTCGACGTAGTATACCCTTTTTATCGTGATATTACCTTGAACCAAATCTACATATCCTATAATCGGTGCAAATTGATCATTTCCGAATCGGACTGTACCCACGAACTTCTCCACGAAGTTAATTAGAAGCTTGAGATTCCCCGTCATGTGCTTCATGCATCCGGAGTCCATTATGAAGAGAATTATTTGTATCACCTGCTGAAGAGTTAGAACACGATGGAGCATTTGCTAAATTGGATACCACAATAGTTGTGATTGTAGAATCATTAGTGTCCTTAGCAACATTTAAAGGCATACTAACACTCGTTGTCACATTTTCTGTCCTAAGTTTAGGCATACATTTATATCCTGGAGGACATTGATTAGCAAACCACCATTTCCAAGACTTGCTAGCAGACTCATATAATTCCATAATTCTGCTTCTAGGGTTCTTAGTGGTGAAATATGATGCAATACTTTGCTTAGTGGGGGTTGCACCAGAATGGTTCACTTTGCGTTTGGGTTTACTAACACTAATAGGCATCGCAACTTGCTTCTTAGATCTAGTATCTACGCCTTTGACATTATTCATAGCATACATAGAATGATTAGCATTAGCACATTTTCCACATTTGACACAAAGAAATTTAACATTCAAAGCATTCAAATCGTTCAAAGCATTCAAATCGTCATTAAACGCGATTACAGACTTTTTATTCTTAAAAACATTCAAATTCCGAGGGTGTTCTTCTACTTCCTTCATCTTCCCTTGACTCTTGTGTTTCCAGACCTTATCATTCACTTGACTGCTCTTAAGCTGAGGTCGGTTAACACTAGCAGTGGAGACTACTCTTGTAGTAGAAGTGTAACACCCCCAAATTTACACAATTCAATACAGCGGAATACTCGTTGGTGTTACGGGATAGCACATTACTCACATCTTAGACAACGCTTAAAAATCACGTCGTTTAATAATAAAGCATTTCCATTCATAAATATCATATTTACATAGGTCCCAAGTCATATTATTTCATACAAATTTTACAAAGCATTTGAATGGAAATTTTTATTTAAGTGCGGGCCATGAATTCTTTGTCGTCTTCCCGAGAATTACCTTCAAGTACCTGAGATAAAACATGTTAAAAGAAAAGGTCAACGATAACGTCGAGTGAATTCATAGAGTTTAATAAAACCATTAATATATCATCGGTATATAATTATTACCAAAAATCATTTTGTATAAATCATTATAATAGGCCATAAAATAGCCAAAGTCATTTTATACAAATCCTTATCAAAAATCATAATATAGGCTTTTGCCTTCAAAATCATTATACGAACCAAAGTCGTAAAAACATCATACAATACGTTTTATAGCGTTGTATAAAGTTACATAAAAACCGTTATATGAATATGATTATGTAAAACCAAAACACGAACATAATATCAATAATAAGACCTCGTATTGCTAGTCAGGCAATATATCACAATTCGGTGCGTATAGCTGTATTTCGTTATTTAGATTATTATAAGCCGCATGACATTGTTACCTTACTACAACAAACCACGGGTAGCTAACCCGAAACTCATTTGCCCATCTAAATTAGTGTGGCGTCACAAAAATCACGCTATGGAAATCTTCTCATACATAAATTCGCTTACCAATCAATGTGGCACGACGGGGATCAACCGTCAAGGCGCGAACTGGGGTGATCGTCCCCAAATAGTATTATTATATGCATAAGCGTCTACCAAATCTCGGTAGTTCACAATTCATGCTAATGGGACTTTTAGTGACATAACCTAACTTTAATAATCCATTTTATTTCATACATCGGGTCATATAATCATTCATCGGGTCATACAATCATTCGGGTCCAAATCAATAAATAAACAATCGGGACAACTGGTGTCCTATTTTAGTACAACTAACATGTTATCTCCCTCGCGGGTTTATAAAACATTTCATAAAAACATTTAAAAGAGTGTGAGGCTATGAAGTCACGTTGATGTGGGAAAGCGGGTTATCGGCAATTTGGATGTACGGTACGTGCTTCAATCACGGAAACCTAGACAAATAATACTTGTCTTAGACTTTTGTCCAATGACTTTATCAAAATAACAATTATGTATACATATGATGATTTTATATATATGATGATCAAGTAGGTTTATACATTCTCATTTACTCATTTTAGTGTTATGTATTGGTAACTTTTATACTAGTTTACTAGTTTTATTTATTTACATGTTTTAGGCCCAATAAGCCTATTAAAAGCCCAATACTTTTCATTAGCCCAATTATGCTTTAAATATCAGTATTATACTTTACATGTTGGTCCCAAGTGGGTTAAGCCCAATAAGTAAGTTTATAAGTGTTTTACCAAACTAGTCGGGTTAATAGTCCAATAAGGCTACTTTGGCCCGTTAATGTCTATATGTTGTAAAGATAGGGTTTTATCGGTTTTTACTTGTTATATAAGTTCATATATCAGTATGTGAGTTCATAAAAGTTTACATTAGACGGTTCCGACCGTCTAAGTTTTATTTGACCAAAAACGTTAATCTTTCGGTTTTAGCTGAAAAGACGTAAAACTTAAGTATATAGTTTTATAACTTGGAAAAACATTTTTACTTGTAATTTATATAATGTATCCCATTTTAATATCAATAAATATGTAACTCTTTATTTTTAATTTTTATCAACTATTGGTTTTATATATGTATATTTTATATAAATTTTTGAGTCCTTATATTATACACTATTTATATACAAAATCAGTCCCAAATTTTAAGTCCACTAAAATGTCTATATCTAGAGTTCTATAATGATATAGGACCTCAAATTTTTATGACAGTAACTACATAATATGTGCTTCATTTTACTTCTCTATAGCTACTGATGAATCAACCTCTAAATATTTTATTAAATTCGTCCAAAACAGTATAGGCAGATTTGCACTCTAATCTTGTTTTGATCATATCTCACTCATTTTTATGATTCCATTGTATGACCAACTGTCACATGTGTATAACACCTAATACATACTGTAAACTGATTCCACTATGCCATTTTATCAGTTTACCATTTGGTTAATTACTGTTTTTATACAGCCATCATATTTAGCAAGATTTTAACCTTGTTACCTATGGTTTTCTATCTTTTTAACCATATTTATCAACACCAAATCCCCACATAATATTTTTATCATCATTCATCATAATATACATATAAATAAATAAAGAAAATACAAGATTACATAGTCAAAATAACAAGAGGATAGGAAAAACAATCTTTATACCCCCAAGATTAAGTAGTTTATGATCAAGGCTTAGATTTTTGATGGCAAAACTTGTGATAGATCAACACCAACTTTGAAGACCACCAGTATTTGTAAATTTCTTGTAGAAATCAGCCCTTGGACATCATCAAATCATCTCCTTGGATGTTAGAATTACCTCCAATCTTCAAGGCTTCAAAGGAGCATCATCATGTGTATGAATAACACATGATTCTATGGATACAATAGATCAAAGAGGGGTGTTTAGTGGTGATTTTGGGACGAATTTTAGAGAGGAAAGAGAGAAAGTTGTGGTGGTTTGCATGTTGAGAATGAGAGAAATGGTTTAGTGAAGTGGTTTTGTGGTTTGGTGGCTTACTAGTTAAGCTTTAGTAAAACAAGTGTAGCTTGTAAACTACAAACTTGACACCTCATAGCGTTGAGTCATAGTTTTTGGCCGTCCTATATTAGTGGGGTGGGGCAAAACTTGTTTTGTCTCATCCCACTAATTTACGGGTATTCCTCGATTCTAGTTTCCTCGATTTGCGTGCCCTAGGGTCGTTTTCTGAAAAACATTTTTATAAATTATGAATCAACGGCACAAAACGAATCTAATAAAAATTGTCTCATCAAAAACGGAGTTCGAAAACGTAAATACGTAATCCTAAGGTTTCCGGTTTAGTCGTAAAGGACGTTAAATTATTCACGTAAGTCCTAATCTCTTCTCGTAAATTTATGAGTTTATGAACTAACTCAAATTTCAAATCCCAAAATAATATTCACGGATAAATTTATTTCCTGAAGTGTCAGACTGTCACCAAAATGGTGTATGTAAACGTAAGCACGTAACCTAGAATCCTCCGGTTTAGACGTAGTCGATGCTACTTCAAGATGTAAATCCAAATTTCTTCCCAAAAATAAGTGAGTTCATAATATAACATTAAAATAATGTTTTTAAATAATATTTGAGAATAAAATATCAACCATAAATTAACGGATTGTCACAAGAAGACACACGAATATTAGTGTTTCTAGAAATCTGAGGCGAGTGACTAACTTTGTTTGTGGGTTTAGTGGTCATTCTATACATCCCTGATTTAATTACATTATTGTGCTTAACGCCTGGTGCTACAATATTCCTTATGGGTTGAGTATGTGGTAACCTTTCCTTTCCATCCATCTTGGGGGCAAAAACAGGTTTTGCAAACGAAGAATTTGAGAAAGCATATGGTTTTCCCAAGATAGAAGATCTATTCACTTTAGAGGCATTAGGTTGTCTAACAACAGGTTTCTTAATGCTAGGTTCCACAATTTTCCCACCCATCTTAGCAACGAGTTTCTTCAACTCTGCTATTGCTATGTCTTTTTCTTGTAACTGAGCTTTCAAATCCGAAATATCAAGACTTTTTTCGTTTAGTAATCGACATGATTTAGATAATTTTACTTCCAAAGGTGTATCATTTGAAAAGCTGCCAACTTTCTTTTGTAAAGCAAGTTAAAGTGAGTGACAATGTTTTTGAATATAATCATATCTATGTTGAAATAACGAAAACTCTTTTTGGTCAACTTTATTCGAAAGCTCAGTTTCAAGACGTTCACATTCTTTAACTTGATAAAGATATTTGCATGCAACATCAGAATATTCATCAGTATCAGCATAAGTTGTAACATAAGTACACATAATATCTTTTGAGAGACATTCATGTAAGAGTAAATCATATGCTGTAGAAAACTCGTCTCTTTTAGGTTGATGGTCGTTCACTTCTTGTTCAAGAGATATTGGGAATAAAATGAAGCCAAGACGCTTAGACGCTGACAATAGGAAATTGGACGTTGATAGGAAGAAATCAAGCGTTGGCAGATCAATCGTTGACAAGAAAAAGTCAAGCGTTGATGAGAAGAAGTCAAGCACTGATAGGATACTTAGTCTACATGTTTTAAGTTTCTAGTAAAGATATGATCGACAATGTATTTCTTATGTTTATCTTTACCTAAAATAGTTGATACGTAGACTCTTGTACAAGGTTTATTAATCTATAAAAGGAGGCCTTTAGGTTTTAGTTCAATGTATGTTTTACACTTTCATTGTACGCAAGTTCGATTAATCAATCAAAGTGAAAGTTTGGTTTATTCTGTTTGTGTGTTCTTGTTTAAGTATTAATTCCGCATAATACTTAGATTGTTTAATATACAAAAACGTTTCTCTATGTGTTTAACTTGATTCATTCTCGTTTACACAAAGCTAAATCGATCTAAGTTTGGGATCAACAACTCGTACAGAGCCAGGTTAACACAAAGCTAAATCGATCTAAGTTTAGGTAAAAATTTCACGATGATCCAATGGTTAACAAAGGATAGATCGTGTTTTTACTACGGCTGTCTACAAAAAACTGCACGTGATTACTTATTCTGCGGTTGACTTCGACGCCTAATAACGTTTTCTTGGGGATAGATCTTGACAATCCCTCCATTGGATATCTAGATATATGTGTGCAAAACACACACACAAAATTTCATGTCGATCCAACGGTTCAATAAAAATTTATGGTCTTCTGAATACTGTTGCGCACACAAAAACTGCATAAAAACCCTAATACGGGTTTTTCTTCTTTTTCATTACGAACGAACACCTTGTTGATCCTAACTTAGATCGATTAAGCTTTGTGTAAACGAGAATGAATCACGTTAAACAGTTAGAGAAACTTTGTTGTATATTAAACAATCTAAGTATTATGTGGAATTAATACTTAAACAAGAACACACAAACAGAATAAACCAAACTTTCACTTTGATTGATTAATCAAACTTGCGTACAATGAAATTGTAAAACATACATTGAACTAAAACCTAAAGGCCACCTTTTATATATTAAGAAACCTTGTTTAAGAGGCTACGTATCAGCTATTTTAGGTAAAGATAAACATAAGAAATACATTGTCGATCATATGTTTACTAGAAACATAAAACGTGTAGACTAAGTATCCTATCAGTGCTTAACTTATTCTCATTAACGGTTGACTTCTTCTTGTCAACGCTTGATATGACAACGCTTGATTTCTTCCTATCAACGTCCAATTTCCTCTTGTCAGCGTCTAAGTGTCTTGGCTTCATTTTATTCCCAACAATCCTCCCCTAAACTTGATATCTACTCTAGTAATCAAGTTTCTGAATAAAAACTAAGTACAAGGAGGATTCTTACAAATACAAATTACTTATTAAGTTGGAAATAAATAAACCTAATTAAATCGTTGCCAACGTCATTTGTGTAATCCATCTCCAGCTGTGTTGACACCATTTTCTTCAAAACTTATTTGGACATAGGATATTCAGCATCCACAAGAAGATACTCAAAAAACTTTGTAGTACTCAAATGATACATACCAGCTGCTAAATGTAGACAACATTGAAGTCCACTGACATCATCAAGATCCTTCCATACTGGATCCTCATCATTTGGCTCACACATCCTCTTGAATGTTGACCAAATCTTTATTCCATTAACTAAAGTAGGTGCTTCAGCCTCATACTTGGCTTGCATCAACCTCCAAAGGTCTGCCAAGTCTTCCCTGTCCAGGCTTGCAAACAAAGACATAAGAGTAGTGAAAGTATGTACCTCTTTCCCATATCTACCAATCATCCAAACCCTACTTTCATCTTCCTCATAGTGAACTATAGGGTTTCTAAAATCATGAGGTAACACTTCTAGCATGTGTGAAGCTTCCAAGGGTGAGAGCTTAATACTCCTTCTAATAACAGCTTTACTAGGATTCACTCTATCCAAATTTTATGGGAACTCAAGTGGAACTCCCTTCTTCAAAGGTCTTGGTGCAATTAAAGCCTGTTGGATCTGCATCTCTTCTGCAAGTTCTTCCTTTCTTTCATCTGAAAGAAGTCTGATAGTGTTCTGATCTTGAACACTTGCCCATATAGGATAATCTTTATATTCCAACTCATCAAAGGACAAACCCTGCAACTTCTTGAAAGTCCAACCTCCTTGATGACATTTGAGCAACATGTAATAGAGCTCCCTTCTATCCTTCTTAGACTGTGCAAGAACCTTGCTAGCCTTATACTTCAGAATCACCTTGCAATCCCTTTGAACTCTGAAAAGAGTCTCCAAACCCCATATTTGATCTGAAAGTGTCATGTCTGGATTCTCCATTACCTTATTCTCCCATGCAAAGTACATATGAGCAACTTCAGGCATCTCATAATCCACCTGATTTTTAAACTCTACAATCCTTTCCTTTGCCAGCTCATCACCATATTCAAGTCTTTCTGGTTCTTCAATAATCATCACACTTGAATCTGTACTCTCATCATCACTACCTTCTTTATTGCTCTTAGAAGTAGCCACAAATGGTGACTCAATAGCAGCAATCTTCTTCTTCTCTTTTTCCTCAAGTTGGGCAGCCAACATGGAATCAAACTTTACTTGAGCTGCATCCTTGGGAACTATTTCTTCTACCATAATCCCTTTACCTTTATCTAATACATCAATGGTAGGTAAAGAGATTGATGATACCTGTGTAGACACATCCTTGATGATAGCTGATGACTGGGATACATCAACCACACCTGCAGGTCTATCAGCGTCCAAAATCTGCTTGTCAACGCCTAACTTACTCCTATCAACGCTCAAACTCTGTGTGTCAACGCCTGGCTTAGAAACCTGTTCCAGTATCTCCATAAATGATATCATTGTTGGAGTCAGCAGGGACACATCAATAACTGGCCTCTCCTTCAAACTAGTCAAAGCTTCAGCCATCTCTACACCAATAGAACCACCTGAACCTTTGTCACTTAAATTAAATGGCTCAGTATCAGCTTCCTCCCCTTTGTAAGAATCCTTCCCTGATGAAAGGACTCTTGTCTGCCTTCTCCTAGTCTCAGCAGCTTCTAAAACAACAATCCTCTTCCTCAATTGCTTGAGTTCAATGCCTTGTGTAGAGACAGTATGTACAAGGTCTGTATTTTGCTTTTGCAAGCTAATGCAGACAGCCGTCAATTCCAACAATGTGTAAGGTTCCAATTTGCCCTCCTCTAGAATGGTAATTTGACCTCCCAAAGTAGAGTCATGGGGCATGGATGGAGTCTTAATGATGGTAGGACTGGCTTGACCTGCATCTAAGCTAGAACCAATAGTCCTAGCCCCACCCATGTCACCAACCACACTTGTGGTGGTAGTTCTCTCTGCAACATGGCTAGGACCACTAGAGGAGAACACTCCAGTAGTCCTTTGGCGTTTTTTCATCCTAAAGTCATGAGGTGTAGAAGATGATGTGGATTGGGTGTCTGTTTGAAGGTTAAGGGGTGTTTGGGTTTGTTGTAAAAGGGTGTCAGCGTTTGGATTTGAAGTGTCAACGCCAACATTTAATGTGTCAGCGTTGAAGGGTTCTTGGTCAATGTCCATTTGCTGGGGTGATGGTGGTTGTTCAGGCAATGAGTCTGGTTGTGGTAGTGGGTCTGGTTGAGGTTTTGCTGCTGCAATAACTGCAAGCATGGCTTGGGTAAGGGGTAAGTCTTGATGAGGGGGTGAATCCATCTTCCCAAAAAGTGATTTATTTTGAACAGGGATCTTATAAAATCATTGTGATCCCTATTGCAGTATCGTTGTTCATCAAAAACCATTTGTAAAAACCTTGGGCAAGTAAGAGTCATCTTGCTACCCTTGTTATGACACATGCCATCAAAAATCATTTTTGAAAAATTATATTTTTGCCCAGTAGCAATACACACAATGACACTCCCACTTGATCTGTTAATTTCATTGTGTGAAGTACATTTGGGACTCAGACATTGAAGAATGACATGTATCAAGTACTTCCAAGCTGGGGGGAAATTCCTGTTTTGTATATTTATTTAAATGGCCATCTTCTGGCAAAAGATAACCCAAAGCTTGGAGTCCTTGTTCTAGCTCACCAATGGGTAGGGTGGTTATACCATTTGCATCATTAAGATACAAAGCTTGGTGAACCAAAGCTTCAGTAACCACCCATGAAAGCCCATGGACAGTAGCAGTCAATGTAGTCACATTATTAACTATTAAGGAACATACCCTATCTCAAAACTATTTAATATGTGTGATAGGGATAAGAGGAGCATGAGAAAGTGCATACTAATAACTGAAGTTTTACTAGGTTGAAAAGTTCGTTTCTCGGTATCTTTTCGAATTGATTACTGGTTAAATGTGTGACTCGGTCGTTCTTGGTAACGAAAAGAGAATCGTTGGATGTCGTAAACTAATTTAAAAATAAAGACTTGAAACAATAAAAATAAAGACGATAAAAAGAAATACAGAAAGATAAAAACTTGACGGGAAATTAATGACGAGAAATTAAAAACGTGACGAGAAATAAAAAGGCAAACTAAAACTTAAACTAAGGCAAGCTTAAAATAAATCTAAGGCAAGTAAACTTAAAGTGCGACTAAGTAAAAAGGCGGGAAAAATAAAGTTTAAAACTCAAAAACATAAACTTAAAATAAACTAAAACTGAAATTACAAAAAATAAGAAAAACTGCTCATTCGGAATAATACCTTCATTCGGAATAACCCTTCGTTCGGAATGTCACCTTCATTCGGAAAGATTACCTTCACTCGGAATATCATCTTCATGCGGAATAAGGAAACAACTCATTCGGAATAAACCTTCATCCGGAATAACTTGTTCATCCGGAATATTTGTTTCTTCGGAATAACCAAAAGATTACCTTCATCTGGAATAAATGTTCATTCGGAAAAACTGTTGATCCGGAATAAACTGTTCATTCGGAAAAATACCTTTATTCGAAATATCAGCTTCGTTCGGAAAAAACATTCATCCGGAATATTTAGTTTATTCGGAATAATGTCTTTATCCGGAATAACTATTCATCCGGAATAAACTGTTCGTTCGGAATGTGGGCTTGGTTCGGAATAAAAGTGTAACACCCCCACAAATGCTATGCGCAGCGGAACTACCACATTTGGGTGCTACGTAGTTATCATCACACATAAGCTATATTAAACGACTCAAAGAGACGTAAAAGTTTAAACATGAATTTAAACATTTTTAAATTATACAAATCTACGGTTTTCCAAATCCCAAGATAATACAAAACAGAGTTTGCGTTTAGGTCCCCACTGAATCTCAACCAAAAAGTACATTTTCATTCTCATGACATAATATAAAAGAGTTTTAAGTGCAAAAAGGGAGGAAAACAAGTAGACCGCCAAGCCACAACAACTTCCATTCTCGCATGCTCCACTGCTATCAACCTTGATTACCTGAAACACATGCTTAAAATCGTCAACACAAAGGTTGAGCGAATCTATAGGTTTATCAAAACATCAGTTGAACATAAGTGTTAAAAACCAATCATGATCATTCAATAGCATTGTGGCCATACAATCTATTATTCAAGGATATGACAATTGTGTTTAAGCTCATGACACTAAACCGTTAACTCAATCACCCGCGTAATAATTACCGGCGTGATTCAGATGAAACCATGGCCCCTAATAAGGCATCAGTTGCAATTATACCTTATCTCTTATCACAAATTATCCGTCCGCAGGGGGTATCAACGTACTAGCCCTCGTCTCGGATAGGGTAGTCAACCCCATAGTACTATCACTTTGTATAAGCGGCTATTTCCCCCTTCGCAAGGGCAAGACAATAGTTAATAGTTCATGAAATTAGGGTCTTTTGCAACTAGGTACTCAACACAATTTTTAAGGCAACATTCGGGTCCAACAATCATTCAAGACTTATGTTCATTTTCATTTAAATAGCATGTATCCCCCTCGCGGGTAAAATCATTTGAAATAAGTAAAGAGCGAGGCTATAGACTCACCTTGCGTAGTAGTAGTAGTTCTAGCGAAGACGTAACGAGAAATGTCACCGACGACGTGGATGCCCGGGAAAATCAAACACTTGACCTAAAAATCAAGGTACGTAAACCAAATCAATACTCCGCGTACATTATTGTACTAAACATACGCAAATGCGAACACACTCAATGCTTATGAAAACTCACGCCAAAGTCAAACAAGTAGTTGTTACTAGACTTATACCATTTATCAATGTTATTAAAGTTACTATCCATTTTACGGTTTCGCCGATACTTACCAAAAGTATGGGCTGTTTTACTATACTTAACCATTTTTATAAAATTTGACAAAATTCTCAAAAATACTATAAGACCTGTAGAAAACACATATTTAATCCCAATAAAAGTTTTGACTTCTACGACTCATTACTCAACACTTTTCCAAAAACTACGTTTTTCGGACTGAAATTGTACTTTGACCAAGTCGAACTCATTTGACCCATTTAAAATATACCATTGACCTCTACGACACCTAAGTCTAATAATAGACTCAAATACACAGGTTTGAGACCAAAAATCAACTTTCAAACATTTACCAAACTCTATCTATGGTCCCCGGGATTTGACCCAAAACCAAACACAAATTCGGATTGTGTTGATTCTCATCTCCCGGTACACGTATTTTCAAAATAACATAACTTTTGACTCGTTTGGAGTTAAAAGCTCTACCTTATACCGAAACGAGCGTCTCGACGACCACTACAACTATATCCTACAATCACAACCTGGACCAAAATTTAAAACCACGAAAATAGCCCTAAACAATCTGTTTGAAAACGACTCATTCAAAATCACCCTTCTACTTGTTTTCAATCCATCCAAACATCACCTAGACCTATCCTAACCACTTATAATCATTCCCAATCATCCAAACAGCCCTTAACACTAGGAAAGTCGAATCCTAATCAAAACCCAAAACCTAAATCATACATGCAATGTAATTAAACAATTTATAAACACTAAAAACACCATTTTAAACACAACCCCACAACACATTTCATCAAACACCTTGAACACACCCAAAACCCCAAAAATTTCGTGGGTTTTGGTGACCAAAACACCCAAAATAATCAGCCCCCAATTCATTTTATGAATGAATAAACATTATCAATACACCAATTAAACAAATTCATGATTTAATTAAATCAAAACGTATTTTTGAAAAACCTTAAATTTTTGGAAAAATTAAATGGATGCATGTGTGTTTTTGTTTGTGGGATTCACTTACAAGATGATATGGGAGATGGGTCTTTGCTTATTTTCTTCAAAATCAAGTTTGGTGGTGGTGGATGGTGGTTTTTGGTGGGTGGCCGACGGCTAGGGAGGAAGGGAGAGGGGAAACCCTAAATTTTTGAAAGTGAAATGATAGTGTGTGTTTACTTGCCCCCTTTTTGTAAAAATGGGAGGGTAATTCTTGCCAAACTAGCTATCTTTTGGCCCCAACATAAAAAAATTATTTAAAGTGCGGGATTATGACTAGTAGTCGATTTTAAAATTTTACGGGAGTCGGGTTTCGCCCAAAACACTTGAAAATACTTTTAAATGGTTCAAACGCACACAAAACGAAGATACACATGGTTCAGACTCGACTTAACACGTAATAAAAATAAAATCTCGAAAAACTCAAATATCGATCAATCGATAATAAAATGTAAGTTTTGGGCATCCGTCGGTATCGTAGTCGTTATCGGTTCTTCTTAAATCGTCAAACGTTAAATTACAACCGTAAACGTTGGTTTCAACTTAAACCGTCAAATATATAACAAACGAAATTTCTTAAAAATTTCAAAAATATACGTAAAATAGGATTAAATAAATGACGTTGGGCTCGGGATACCACATCCACAAGTGAGTCGCAACTTAAGAGAGATGCTCATTCTGAACAACTCTTGAGACAATAACTTAGCATCATACGGAACTTTCACGGGTGTTACATCCTCCCCTCCTTAAGGGAGCGACGTCCCGGCGCTCTCTGGTTCTTATACTCGCATTTCGTACTACTGGGAAGATAAGGGTACTCCTTCCTAAAGAGGTCTTCACGTTCCGATATGGACTTCAGTTCACGTCTCGGGTTCCATCACACCTTCACGATGAGTATTACACCTTGCTTTAATTCTCTTAACATCTCGATCCATGGTCTCCACTTCAATTTCGCAATTTCTTCCTACCGTTATCAACACATCTCTTTCCACAGCTTCTCGCGGTTAGCAAATACTTCTTAATCTACACCATCTCCTTCGTAGTCTCTCAAATCATTTCAAGTCCATTCAACTGAATTTTTCTTACTTCATCCTATCCAACTGGCGATCTACATTTTCATCCACAAAATGTTTCCACTGGTGCAGCTTCCACTCTAGCACGGTAAATTTTGTTGTACAAGCATTCCACCAAGGACACATGTCGATCTCAACCACTACCAAAATCAATCACACACGTTCGGAGCATGTCTTCCAACTTTCGAATTGTCCTTTCACTTGGTTCATCATCTCATAAAAACAATTATTCATAAATGAAAATCGCACGGGTCACACATAACCCCATCGAAAAACGTTCAAAATATAAAAGACGAAGTAATTATTACTAGTCGTACAGAATCAACTTATCGCAATATTACGTACATACAACCCTAGTCCGTCAAAACGAATTCATCGATACAGAATCATCCGACGTATACATAACTCTCTCGAAAACGTCACAATCCAATCAAACACAAAAGTCACTATGAAGCACATAAAGTCGTATCACGACATGTTTGCGAAATAGCCAACCCATGCCAAGTAAATAAGTTCAATCAAGTTAACTCATGCTTGCTAATCAGCCAAGCCATGATAAAATAAGAATATTCGACATATTCCTCGGATGAGTCTAGTTAAAAGAAGATTGCAAGTTAAAAAAAAGGTTCACGAGCTTGCTAGCTATGGATACATATCCATAAGGAAAGAAAAATACATACATATGTCATCGCAGGGCGCTCACCCATGGATTCATACACAAAAGATATTACAAGAACACCATCTCACTTTCGTCCCAAACGTGGTCAAAATCTCAATAAGCATCATCGTTCACAGTATATAAAAAAAATATTACGTGGCACATGTTCTCCATGATCGGACGCCATTGGACAATGTCGTCTCAAGTTCTCACAACTTTCGATCACTCGACTAAGTCACATACAACATAAACACATAAAAGGCAAGGGTTTACCACAAAAACATCAACTATGGATATCTATAGTTTAACCATCGATAATCAAGGATGGTTGAGTCAAGCAAAGAGGATTCCTCACTTAAATAAACGAAGACGACAATTGGAATGGTCTTCCAATTACCGATGCACAGTTGGTAAACTTCAACAATTTATCGCGTGACATTAAACATACCAAAAGAACGAGAAAAGAAAATAAATAAGGTACGATATGTTTGATGTAGGAGAAGTCTTCTTTATTTCCCTCGGAGTTATTCGAACTCGGAGTTCCTCTACTTCGGCAGTCTTCTATTCTTGTTTAAAATTTCTTCTCAGTGTCGGTACGAGCCCCTTTGGTATTTCATCAACACCCTCGTGATTCCGATAAATTTCACACACTACACACACACATAAAAACATTTTCCAAAATTACTCGGTCACAGTGACTTACTAAGTCAACGCCAAACAAAAGAAAAGATTTTAAAGAACACAAGAAAATTCAAAAATTTTCTTTAAGAATCAAAGAAATTACGACTACTTGCAAACATGATCCACCATTTTTAAAAGAAACGTTCTCATCCAAACGTTCATCAAAACACTATAAGTTTCAAGATGACCAATTTGTTTTACACGATCGTGCCCTTCCTAAACTATGCATAATTAGCCAGATCATGCATACTTAAGGATCAAGCAACAACAACCAACAAAACAGGACTCTTCCCGAATTATGCATAGTTAGCTAAGCTGTGCATAATTGAGGATCGAGTGACGACACAAACATTATTATTACATACCAAATATGACTACGAAAGTTTTCGACCTAATCTTCAAAATAATTAAACCATTTGAAATGAAATTTGAAATGGGAAAATATTGCTATCATCGTTTTAAGAAACACATCAAACATTTTTCATCCATTTTGAAATCATACGTTTACTTTGCCTTTTTGTGAGGAAAATAAATAAATAATTAAATAAAGAAATCGACACCCTTTACATTTGGTTGAACGAACCATTTGACACACTCATACACATTTTCAAAATAGACTATTCACAAAATAACGGTAAGGTGGTTCAAGATTAAAGATCATTGCAAGCACAACAAGAAATAAATCAAAAATCAATGAGATCGAAGAAGGTAAACGAGTAATATAATTTCCAACTATAATTAACTATATTAGTAATGAAGATACTTCAAACATATGACAAAAGTCTTGGAATAACAACAGCGATCTACGAATACATGGAGTAAAAAAAAAATTGAATATCAACGCAAGCGTCAAAAATAAAACAACGCTCATAATTCCCATCGTCTCGAGTTGCACACACATTCCACCAAGGGCATACGGGGAGAGAAGAATAATCACTTGGTTAAATAGAAACAATTTCACCAGGAAGATCGAGTTCTTTCACCTCTACAATTTGATAAAGCGGCTTCGTCTCCTCGCTTTTCGTTCAATTTAAATAAATAACCAATTTAATGAAGATTTATAGCATCATTCAAGTAAATACAGAATTTTAGGTTCCATTAACTGAAAGAAGAAAGTTACGGCGTCCATGAACATGACAAAATACACCGGGTGACATACCCTCATTTTCAAGTACTAGCGAAATAGTAGTTTAAAAATAAATAACAGTTTCATACCATAGACAAGATTAAAATAAACAATTACATGACTACTCAAGCTCAGATATAGACTCGCAAAGTCGAAGAAGAGGATGTCGGACGATCGAACCATCGTGACTCAAAACATTATATATACATCTTAAGAAAATAATACAAATATTTGTTTGTTGGGTAATCCATTAGCGTATTATAATTAGTGTTACCTTGTACATTGTAAAACCGAACATTTACACATTTTTAATTTGTGTTACACCATTAAAGAATTTATACCTTTCATTTTCCAACCTTTACAACGTTTTCATTTCTGGAAAAATTTCAATCTCTTGGAAATTATTGACATTAGTAGATGCGGTGACTCGGTTATCATAATCGACAAATCATTAGCTTTGAAAATCTCCATACTCGTGTCAAAATCTCGTTAATGTTCATATCTTAAGTACCAAAACGTATATAGTAAGAATTTTCAAAGTTTCTCATTACTGTTATTAAGACTTATCTCATTACGTATGTACAAATATCTAAAATAACTCAATCTAGTCCAATTAACTCTTAAAATCAACTTTTGACTTTTTATTATACATAAGTCTTCCTTAAAACTGGTTTGTTAAATCACATTCGCGCACTTCGACTCAAATGATAAAGAGGTTTCACGTAGTTCTATCTCAGATAATTTACTGATTTTAGTCGATACTTGAATCTCGATGATAATAATAAAATAATAAATAATTAAGATGCTTATTTCAATAATTCAAAGATATATAAAATTCAACTTTTAATCATTAGCCCATTATCAAGTGATTTTTTTTTAAAATTAACACATCTCGCAGCGGAATAAAACAAAAGATTTTTCAAATGATTTTAAACAAGCATCATCAAATTACACATATTGATTCTCTATAACGACAATTAGACAAACAAATTATTTCAAATGACGTTCCATCAAGATTTTATAATTCATTTCAAGCATTATAATTTCTCACTTAAAGTGTACATTCCGATTTTTAACCCAGTTTATTCAATACAACAAGTAACGTGTTCTAGTTTACACCAATGCATACGTAAACATAACCTTATGTTTAAAATAAAACAAATTTTACAAAGTTTTTATCTCCAAAATGCATGACCAATTCTTCTACTCATGTTTTATATTACAAGATACGCCAAAAGTTTACTATATTGACCCGAAAATTAATTCATACTAAATCCAAGTTACATATACTCAATAGTCATATCGTAAATTTTATTATAAACTCCTTTTTAAAATTATATTAAATAAATTCTTAACAAATCCATCACTAGCTTCTAGTATCAAATTATTAATATATAAAAACAAGGATTTTACGAGTAATACAAATTACTTATTACGATTTACCAACCAAGGTTGAAGGAAAAAAAAAAATTTCACAATGTCCATTTATTCTCTACACGAATTTTACTTGTTATAAGACACATCATAAGTCATTTTTATCCAAAAGTTTCATCCGCCAAGTATTAAATATGTAAAACACTTTATGTTTAAACCATTCAATCAACAAAATTCGATACTTACTTAACTCACACAAATGCCGGACCCCGTCATGTATAATATCGAATTCAAAATAATGAAACAACAAAACAAAATGAAGTAAACGAAGCGAGAATACGTATGTCAACTAAGTGTTGTTATCGGACTCGGATGAGTCTCGAAATCGTACTCCACAAAATTAACACAAAACCAACCAAATTCCAAGTTATCGCGATTGATCACAACGCTAGTCTATTTTAAAACACATTTTAAAATTCAAGTAGAATAGTAAACAACGATTAAATGGCAACACGCCTCAACCACGTTTTATAACACACACAAATGTGATTCGTCGCTACGATGTACGCATCGTTGATTATACTTCGTCTATGTTATAGTTACGCCAACTAACATATCAAACCCATAAGGAATAAAGGAAATAAAGTAATACGTAAGTAAATTACGTTTCAAAAGAAAATGTCCAAAATGACACATCCCGGTGCGATAACGACAATCGAGATCGATCTAGTCAATATACAATGTGTTACGAGGCGTTATTTACGTATCTGGAGTATCAAACGAGGTTCATATTCGATTATCCGAACAATAAATTAATCATCAAGATTGATAATTAGCGGTAAGGCCGAATTCTCAACAAAACCGCATTATAACATGTATGATAATCACTCAAGGACCATTGCTTCACGTGCAATGCCTTTAAATACCATAGTATATATACATACTTATACATACAATCATTCCTACATACACGTAGGATTACAACACGGTGTTGCCATGTAATGCAATGTAGCCCGTTATGCCAATTACATGCAACACATACGATAATCTTACAAGAATTTGCAAATTACGATGATAAGTGCTCAACGTACAAAACAATATATCTCAATATATATCAAAATATTTACTTACTAAATACTCGGGAATTCATATCAATTTGAGGGATACATCTAAAATATAAAGCGATGCTAAAGAAATCTTACCGGAGCCATGCAGGATAGTTGTGTGCTTGGACAATTTCTTACGACACCAAAAGTTATAGTTTAGGATTTTTCAAAATGACCTAGTTCTCTATAACTCATGGCTCTGATACCAATCTGTAACACCCCCACAAATGCTATGCGCAGCGGAACTACCACATTTGGGTGCTACGTAGTTATCATCACACATAAGCTATATTAAACGACTCAAAGAGACGTAAAAGTTTAAACATGAATTTAAACATTTTTAAATTATACAAATCTACGGTTTTCCAAATCCCAAGATAATACAAAACAGAGTTTGCGTTTAGGTCCCCACTGAATCTCAACCAAAAAGTACATTTTCATTCTCATGACATAATATAAAAGAGTTTTAAGTGCAAAAAGGGAGGAAAACAAGTAGACCGCCAAGCCACAACAACTTCCATCCTCGCATGCTCCACTGCTATCAACTTTGATTACCTGAAACACATGCTTAAAATTGTCAACACAAAGGTTGAGCGAATCTATAGGTTTATCAAAACATCAGTTGAACATAAGTGTTAAAAACCAATCATGATCATTCAATAGCATTGTGGCCATACAGTCTATTATTCAAGGATATGACAATTGTGTTTAAGCTCATGACACTAAACCGTTAACTCAATCACCCGCGTAATAATTACCGGCGTGATTCAGATGAAACCATGGCCCCTAATAAGGCATCAGTTGCAATTATACCTTATCTCTTATCACAAATTATCCGTCCGCAGGGGGTATCAACGTACTAGCCCTCGTCTCGGATAGGGTAGTCAACCCCATAGTACTATCACTTTGTATAAGCGGCTATTTCCCCCTTCGCAAGGGCAAGACAATAGTTAATAGTTCATGAAATTAGGGTCTTTTGCAACTAGGTACTCAACACAATTTCTAAGGCAACATTCGGGTCCAACAATCATTCAAGACTTATGTTCATTTTCATTTAAATAGCATGTATCCCCCTCGCGGGTAAAATCATTTGAAATAAGTAAAGAGCGAGGCTATAGACTCACCTTGCGTAGTAGTAGTAGTTCTAGCGAAGACGTAACGAGAAATGTCACCGACGACGTGGATGCCCGGGAAAATCAAACACTTGACCTAAAAATCAAGGTACGTAAACCAAATCAATACTCCGCGTACATTATTGTACTAAGCATACGCAAATGCGAACACACTCAATGCTTATGAAAACTCACGCCAAAGTCAAACAAGTAGTTGTTACTAGACTTATACCATTTATCAATGTTATTAAAGTTACTATCCATTTTACGGTTTCGCCGATACTTACCAAAAGTATGGGCTGTTTTACTATACTTAACCATTTTTATAAAATTTGACAAAATTCTCAAAAATACTATAAGACCTGTAGAAAACACATATTTAATCCCAATAAAAGTTTTGACTTCTACGACTCATTACTCAACACTTTTCCAAAAACTACGTTTTTCGGACTGAAATTGTACTTTGACCAAGTCGAACTCATTTGACCCATTTAAAATATACCATTGACCTCTACGACACCTAAGTCTAATAATAGACTCAAATACACAGGTTTGAGACCAAAAATCAACTTTCAAACATTTACCAAACTCTATCTATGGTCCCCGGGATTTGACCCAAAACCAAACACAAATTCGGATTGTGTTGATTCTCATCTCCCGGTACACGTATTTTCAAAATAACATAACTTTTGGCTCGTTTGGAGTTAAAAGCTCTACCTTATACCGAAACGAGCGTCTCGACGACCACTACAACTATATCCTACAATCACAACCTGGACCGAAATTTAAAACCACGAAAATATCCCTAAACAGTCTGTTTGAAAACGACTCATTCAAAATCACCCTTCTACTTGTTTTTAATCCACCCAAACATCACCTAGACCTATCCTAACCACTTATAATCATTCCCAATCATCCAAACAGCCCTTAACACTATGAAAGTCGAATCCTAATCAAAACCCAAAACCTAAATCATACATGCAATGTAATTAAACAATTTATAAACACTAAAAACACCATTTTAAACACAACCCCACAACACATTTCATCAAACACCTTGAACACACCCAAAACCCCAAAAATTTCGTGGGTTTTGGTGACCAAAACACCCAAAATAATCAGCCCCCAATTCGTTTTATGAATGAATAAACATTATCAATACACCAATTAAACAAATTCATGATTTAATTAAATCAAAACGTATTTTTGAAAAACCTTAAATTTTTGGAAAAATTAAATGGATGCATGTGTGTTTTTGTTTGTGGGATTCACTTACAAGATGATATGGGAGATGGGTCTTTGCTTATTTTCTTCAAAATCAAGTTTGGTGGTGGTGGATGGTGGTTTTTGGTGGGTGGCCGACGGCTAGGGAGGAAGGGAGAGGGGAAACCCTAAATTTTTGAAAGTGAAATGATAGTGTGTGTTTACTTGCCCCCTTTTTGTAAAAATGGGAGGGTAATTCTTGCCAAACTAGCTATCTTTTGGCCTCAACATAAAACAATTATTTAAAGTGCGGGATTATGACTAGTAGTCGATTTTAAAATTTTACAGGAGTCGGGTTTCGCCCCGAACACTTGAAAATACTTTTAAATGGTTCAAACGCACACAAAACGAATATACACATGGTTCAGACTCGACTTAACACGTAATAAAAATAAAATCTCGAAAAACTCAAATATCGATCAATCGATAATAAAATGTAAGTTTTGGGCATCCGTCGGTATCGTAGTCGTTATCGGTTCTTCTTAAATCGTCAAACGTTAAATTACAACCGTAAACGTTGGTTTCAACTTAAACCGTCAAATATATAACAAACGAAATTTCTTAAAAATTTCAAAAATATACGTAAAATAGGATTAAATAAATGACGTTAGGCTCGGGATACCACATCCACAAGTGAGTCGCAACTTAAGAGAGATGCTAATTCTGAACAACTCTTGAGACAATAACTTAGCATCATACGGCACTTTCACGGGTGTTACAAAAAGTCTTGATCCGGAATGATTGCTTGGTTCGGAATAAACTTGCTGATCCGGAATAACCCACTTATTCGGAATAAAAGACACTCATTCGAAATATTCAAAGAAATGCTTCATCCGGAATAACAAGTTGATCCAGAATATTTTGTTTATCCAGAATAAGCTGCTGGTTCGGAATAATCTGGGCAACAAACAGTAGCGAAGAACAAGGAAGGATACAAGCTACGAATTTAATCCAATCTAATCAAAATCAACCAAAAGATTAAACCAAAACAACCACTAATGGTCTAATAATAATAACCTATCAATCCAAATCAATAAAACTAACAATAAACACCACAATAATAAAAACACACTTAATCAAATCAATAAAAATTGAAGAACATAAACATGAACATAAAGCATAAAGATTAAAGATTAATCAAGAAAGGTAGATAGGAGATTAACAATGAAAGTAAAGATTAACAAAAATAAAAAGGAAACTTAATTGAAATTAAAGGTATTAAAAGTGCAAGACAATTACGGAAATTGACATGAATTTAAAGTGCAAGTAAAATAAAATGGAAGAGCATAGTTTGTCAAACTAGCCAACAACACTAAACAAATGACTAATGACTCTATTTATAGGGGAGGAGGGGATTAGTGGAAGGAAGCTTCCTCCTCTCTTTCTTCTTTCTTTAATTATCATTTAGTCCTTGTCGACTTTTGTCTCGGGATTAATAAACTCGTCTTGTAATTTCTTCAATAAATTAGACTTGAGTTCTTCGGCTTTTAGTAAACTTCCGTCTTTTGATTTTTTCTTCGATATATCTTCAGAATTGGTCTTGGACTTTCGTTCTTTTTGTACTCTTGATTTCTTGACATCGTCTTTTGTCTTTTCCTTCGATAAAAAGCCCGTGAAATCCCGTGTTTTCTCCCTTTTTCACAATTTGATCCTAAACCACAACAAAAACACAAACCACGCATAATTCCGACATTTATGACATAAAACACACGTTTTGGCCTGGTTATTATTGTAATTAAGTGGTAAAAGGATGGGTGTTTTCACACCTATCAAATCCCCTACACTTGACCATTGCAATGTCCTCATGCAATGCATTAGTTAAAAAGCACGTTTTACATTTTCCATAGTAATCAATCCACATTGGCCTTTATTAAAGAGATAGAAAGTAACAAAACAATTAAAGAAATCAAAGACTTACCTTAGGGTTTTGGAAATGTCATGAATGATCATCATCCTCAAGTCTTCACATTTTCCAAACCAAGCTTAAAAACGAGATCATTATTATTATAAGTTAGCAAACTAACACGAACTCATGTGGGACAATTATTTACTTAGACTCCCTTATTTCTAGGTGTATCTCTTATATTTTATTATTGTCTTGAATGATCACGAGGATGCATTGATGACTTATTTCGATAGTTATTTAGGCTGAAAATAAAGTGGGATGATTTAATCAATAGTTAGCTAAAGGACAAAATCTTTTAAAACTGCTTCTCGGGACCTCATAAATTTCATATCTTAGCATAACTCGCTTCACGATTTGAGACCTTTCTCGGACCGATATT
Organism: Glebionis coronaria; assembly: GCA_025667525.1. Classification (NCBI taxonomy): domain Eukaryota; kingdom Viridiplantae; phylum Streptophyta; class Magnoliopsida; order Asterales; family Asteraceae; genus Glebionis; species Glebionis coronaria. The sequence goes on along the minus strand of CM046882.1, from coordinate 125,347,246 downwards.
TGGCAGCGACTTCATACTTCAAATCTTTGAGAGACGTTCATGAAATAATGGTCTTCTCTTCATAATAGGAATTTCTTCACTTGAAGTTTTGAGAGATTCTTCATACTTGGACCACGACTTCTTCATTTTTCTCCAATCTTTATTTGGGATTTTGATATACAACGATCCGTCTCCTTTTTGGACTTGGATCTATTTATCCTCATACCTTGTCAGGGCCTTTTTGGATAGACTTCTCCATGATCTTTATGGGAGTATTTGCTTTTCGTTGTGTGTCTCGATCCTTCATATTGATTTTTGATAAATGATTCTTCACATCACTTGGGATCTTTAGCAACAAAATGTAGCCCTCATGCCTTGTTAGGACCTTTTCGGACTCGCCAATCTTCGCATCCCGCTTCAATAAGTTATGCCTTGGCTATGAACTCTAATCCATACCGAGCAACTTTTAAACGATCTTGGGCTAGAAGTTAAGTAACCTTTCAAATCGTACAACCTTATTTTTTGCAGATAAATTTATTAGCAAACGATAGGAGAATAGGATTATAATCAACTCACATAAATTCACGAAAGAATACCAAACTTATAATTGACTCTATCATCTCCCGTTCTCTACAACTTAAAATCTCAAGGAATGAGACTCGTGGATACTTAGCCAATTAAATCAATGTTTTGGGTTTTCGAGTCGTCTATAGGATCTTGTAAACTCTTAGACTTTTTCAAGTTTAGAAATCGCATTTTAAAGTTCCCTTGATAAACGACTCTCTAGGATCAATTATAGGAACTTGCGAAAAGTTCTTGTTCTTAACCCGTGAGAGTTAAGACTTTCGCGTTTTAAAGCTCCCTATATAAAAGCCTAGCAAAACTTGACTTAAACACGTTAAGGATACTAGCTAGAGTAAACTTAGATAAGTAAACTCGGGTTGAGTCAAAAGATTCACAACGATGAAAAATTAAAACCACTTTATTAAAAATTTATTCTAGCAAAGAAAGAAAATAACTATACAAAGGGAAAAACTAATAGGCCAAAATAGATCAAAAATTTTGAAAAATGTCGAAAAATTGATTTTCTGGTTAAAATGAGGACAAATACAAGGAAAAGGCCACTTAACTTCGATAGAAGTCCCCCCTACACTTGATATAAACATTGTCCTCAATGTTTAAGCATGTGGGAGTAAACTCCCCTACACTTAGGACATTGTGCACGTTATTTAAATCTTGCTAAAGAAAAGACAACTAAAGTGATTCCTATTTTACGATTGAAGAATATAAAATAGAGAATTAAAAGAGTTTAGGATAAAACCGGGAAGAAGGGAACACGGAATCACGGGTCGTCAAAAGTCATCAAGAGTGTGTCTTTGAAGCTCTAATTCCTGCACATGATAAGAAAGAAAACAAGAAACACCAACGGGGCTCCCCCCTACACTTATGGTGAAAATAGGGAAAGATAGATAATCGGGTTGCCTCCCGAAGAGTGCTTGTTTATTAACCGTGTTACGAGCCTGACTCGTCCCCGAATTAATGGTCCATGGGGAAGCCTCGAATGTAATACCGGGATCAAAGACCTTGTCCTCGTTCCCGGAGGACATCAACAAAGGGGAGGCGGGAGGATAAGTCTTGAATGGGAGAAAAGTCCTGTCAACATACGAAAAGTATGTGAAGTCGTGAGCCACGGGAGGTGGGGTGGGTAAAGAAATCACATTGTCATCCTCCAAAGACAATGGATGTTCAGAAAGCGGCAAAGCCGTAAGGTTATCAATGATAATATAATCAATGTCACCTCCCGGGTCAAAGCACTCATCCTCCGTGATAGTGGCTAAAGGAGTGGATGAAAGGTGCTCGGGAGGGGGATTTGGGACAATACCTTCCTGCAACAAATTATCAAAAATAATATCCCCCTCCGTGTCATCATCATCAATACCCGGAGGTATTGAATGAATGTCGTTTTATTCTAGCAATGGGTCATTATCTTCAATGGGAGGAATAGATGGAGGTAAAGACTCTGAAAGAGGAGGAGAAGTCAACTCTTCGATTTGAGCAATAAGAAGATGCACTTTCCGTAATCTATCGCGAAGAATCACGTCTTCCACCTCATCTACAAGAGCAAGTTCATCGGTGAACTTCTCGTAAGCCGGAGAGAATAAATCGTCATCGCCCGCATATCCCGGTGGAGATTGAGAAAATTTAAAAGTGAAATTCTCATAGCATGGAGAAAAATCGTCATCGTTCGGATCGACCTCTTGCGTAAGAGCAACGTCATCCTCAAACTTCATAGTAGTCGGTATGTCATAAAACTCATCATCAAAGAATTTGTCGAGACCAAACTCACTAATCTCACTCAATGAATCACCATCCTTAGACGCATTAGGAATATCGAGAGTAGGAGTAGCAACTTCAGAAGATGGGTCGAGAGCGTAGACATCATCATCGCCATTATCATCATAATAGACGGGACCATTCCAATTAGGAGTGACATAGTCGGCTAACTCTTCCTTGATAACCTCCACATCTTTAAGAAGCTCGTGAAGCAATTTTTGTTGTTCATCTCCCCGAGTATGTTCAATGAAACCAATTCTATCTCACGCTGTAATTAAATATTTTGGTGTAGAAAAGAAGGGAAAACAACCAAATTGGCTCAAAAAGGTGTTGGTGGATTTCAAGATTTTGTCACCATCAAGCAAAGGTTGCCTTTCCTGATGCAAATCAGCTCTGATTTGAGCTAAACTTTCTAGAACATCATTCAAAGTAGTGAGTTGTTGGTCAAGACTAATTTGCTGAGCAGATTGATGATTGAGGGTGTGATGTGGGGGCTTAAAGTTATACACACTGGGATGATAGCACGGAATTTTCTCAAAGACCTTCGACGGATCACAAGAAGAAGCATCGTGAGGGCCCCCACAAATATAGCACCACGGGTATGTAGAAAAACCGGGTGCGACGTGTGGATAGCTATTACCATTGTCATAATTGTAACCCGGTTCTTGCCCGTGACCATATGGGTATCGAACTGGGCACGAAACATGCCAATGAGAATCGCTTCCACAATACATGCAATAGGGAGGAGTAAGTTCATTAGAAGTAAAGGATGAGTTAATTGAATTACACGATGGACAAAATCCTATTTGTGAATCGATGGAAATGGGAGGAAAGTCTCTTCCGCATCGCTCGCATGAACACCATTGACATGATTCGCTCCCATATAGTCGTCTCCAACACCCGACGCAATGGACATAAGAATCCATAAAGAAAAATAGATAAGCAAGAAGAATATTTTTGGTGCAAAACTTTGAAAAAGAAATGCTTTTAATGATTTTTCAAATGTTTTTGGGATTTTTTGGAAAATTTTGGACACGAGAAATAACGTTCACGAGTGAACGGATCCCAAGAGCCAACGCGTCTCTCACAAAAAAACCGTTAATCTTCACGAAAAGAGCCGGCAGCGGCGCCATTTTAATAACTGAAGTTTTACTAGGTTGAAAAAGTTCGTTTCTCGGTATCTTTTCGAATTGATTACTGGTTAAATGTGTGACTCGGTCGTTCTTGGTAAGGAAAAGAGAATTGTTGGGTGTCGTAAACTAATTTAAAAATAAAGACTTGAAACAATAAAAATAAAGACGGTAAAAAGAAATACAGAAAGATAAAAACTTGACGGGAAATTAATGACGAGAAATTAAAAACGTGACGAGAAATAAAAAGGCAAACTAAAACTTAAACTATGGAAAGTAAACTTAAAGTGCGACTAAATAAAAAGGCGGGAAAAATAAAGTTTAAAACTTAAAAACATAAACTTAAAATAAACTAAAACTGAAATTACAAAAAATAAGAAAAACTGCTCATTCGGAATAATACCTTCATTCGGAATAACCCTTCGTTCGGAATGTCACCTTCATTCGGAAAGATTACCTTCATTCGGAATATCCTCTTCATGCGGAATAAGAAAACAGCTCATTCGGAATAAACCTTCATCCGGAATAACTTGTTCATCCGGAATATTTGTTTATTCGGAATAACCAAAAGATTACCTTCATCCGGAATAAATGTTCATTCGGAAAAACTGTTGATCCGGAATAAACTGTTCATTCGGAATAATACCTTTATTCGGAATATCAGCTTCGTTCGGAAAAACGTTCATCCGGAATATTTAGTTTATTCGGAATAATGTCTTTATCCGGAATAACTATTCATCCGGAATAAACTGTTCGTTCGGAATGTGGGCTTGGTTCGGAATAAAAGTCTTGATCAGGAATGATTGCTTGGTTCGGAATAAACTTGCTGATCCGGAATAACCCACTTATTCGGAATAAAAGACACTCATTCAGAATATTTAAAGAAATGCTTCATCCGGAATAACAAGTTGATCCAGAATATTTTGTTTATTCGGAGTAAACTGCTGGTTCGGAATAATCTGGGCAACAAACAGTAGCGAAGAACAAGGAAGGATACAAGCTACGAATTTAATCCAATCTAATCAAAATCATCCAAAAGATTAAACCAAAACAACCACTAATGATCTAATAACAATAACCTATCAATCCAAATCAATAAAACTAACAATAAACACCACAATAATCAAAACACACTTAATCAAATCAATAAAAATTGAAGAACATAAACATGAACATAAAGCATAAAGATTAAAGATTAATCAAGAAAGGTAGATAGGAGATTAACAATGAAAGTAAAGATTAACAACAATAAAAAGGAAACTTACTTGAAATTAAAGGTATTAAAAGTGCAAGACAATTAAGGAAATTGACATGAATTTAAAGTGCAAGTAAAATAAAATGGAAGAGCATAGTTTGTCAAACTAGCCAACAACACTAAACAAATGACTAATGACTCTATTTATAGGGGAGGAGGGGATTAGTGGAAGGAAGCTTCCTCCTCTCTTTCTTCTTTCTTATATTATCATTTAGTCCTTGTCGACTTTTGTCTCGGGATTAATAAACTCGTCTTGTAATTTCTTCAATAAATTAGACTTGAGTTCTTCGGCTTTTAGTAAACTTCCGTCTTTTGACTTTTTCTTCGATAAATCTTCAGAATTGGTCTTGGACTTCCGTTCTTTTTGCACTCTTGATTTCTTGACTTCGTCTTTTGTCTTTTTCTTCGATAAAAAGCCCGTGAAATCCCGTGTTTTCTCCCTTTTTCACAATTTGATCCTAAATCACAACAAAAACACAAACCACACATAATTCCAACATTTATGACATAAAATACACGTTTTGGCCTGGTTATTATTGTAATTAAGTGGTAAAAGGATGGGTGTTTTCACACCTATCACATACCTTAGAGGGGATGCATTTAAATACTCCACCATCTGAGTATATTGGGGAAACAGAGCATCATCAGCTTCTAAATAAGCAACCATGTTATGCTGACTTCTGAACCCCAATTCCAAATCAATTGGTTTAAACTTAGGCGCCATGATGTAGAAAGCTGTTATAAATGTTATGAAAGATGAAGGTATGTGAAAATTTAGTTAGACAAGAATAAGTGATGATACTGTAATTATACATAGTCTCATCGTCCAAATCGGGCTTAAAACGCTTAAAATATCATCAAAATACCTAAATATATGCTTATGTTTGTTCATTGTGTATTTTAGGTACGGATATCGTGAAATCAACAAAAGATCACAAGAATCAAGCAAAAACGAACACGGGAAACGAAGCCGCACAAAGAACCGGACCCGGATCATGATTTTCCATTGAAGTCCTTGAAGTTTGAAGATTTGGCAAAATTGGTCCCTTAAATTTGGAAGATTGTCACTTTTAACCCTTACAAAACTCAAAAATTTCCTTTAGGTCCTTAAGATTTCAAGGCATTACAAGAAAATATCTTGAAAATTGTTCTTATTACATGAATAGTCCTTGTTCAAATATATGATAAAGAGAAGGACTTATTGGTCATTAGCTCAAAGATGTTTACAAAGGAAATGGTATGTAGGCTTTTGAAACTTTGTATGCACATTTTTACAAAGGCAGGGGACCAAACCTGGACAAACAAAACCCAAACCCTCCAATAGCCACCTGCCACCTCATAACCCACTTACCCATACCCATTAACCCACCCATTTACAAAAAAACCAATACCCAGGTTTTATTAAATATTCTTAATTTCAAAAAAGGATTAGTTAATATTATCCTTGCACTAAACAAATACTATTTCCTTAATCTCGTTTCAACTTAACTCTCTCCCACTCACAAACCCTAATGGCAGCCTAGAATCAATTGAATCTTATTCAAAGGATTAATGAAAATTAACAAGGGGTTTTTACATGTTATCCTTAACACAACACAACAATGTGCACAAGTCAGATGCCAGCTTATCACATGGACCTCACATGGGCAGAGTATATCACGAGTTCTCCATAAGAAGCCAATTGGCTTAACCAAATCAATGGCATTGATCTATTGCCTTGTTCCCCACATCAAAACAATGGACAAGATCATCTCAACTGTCTACATTCAAGCTGGAGGATCAAGAAGTGATTTCAAAAATCCGAATATTCACGGCATATTCTACAAGGGCATTTGAGGAATTTGAAGACATTAGGGTTCATGTTCTAGAGCTTCTCATTGTATATAAATAGTTATGTAGTAGCAGAGATTGCTTTTGTTCCAAATTTTGTATTTTCAATTTTCTTGTTGACTTGGTGAATTTTGAGATATAAAATTTGAGTTCCATTTATTTTAAACTGTCTTTTAATTATTTATCATTTAAATTTTTGCATTTTAAAATTCTGTCTATCAAAAGTTTTCAAGTAATTTCTTAAATTTTTGAGAACCAACAGGTAATAAGCTAGCTTATATGGTTTTCTAACACACCAGCCCATAAGCAAAGTTCATTGCTTGTTGTTAAATTTCTTGCACACTTTAAAGTTTATTACAAAAATCTTTTCTCCATGTTTCAGAAAATCAAATTTTTTTGGTTTTTTGTTTGTTCACTTATTGTTCCTATAAGCTTGTGATCAGCTTATTTGACAAATAAGCTAGCCATTAAGATTCTAGGAGCTTTTCCTGTTCTTGTTTGCTTTCATGTGTTTCAGGTTCCAAGAGAAGGGACTAGTACATTATTCCTGCTGATTTTCTTGTAGATCACCGTATATGAGCTAATTATGATAAGCTGTGGTGATAAGATAAGCTAAAAAAAGGAATTGTGGGATTACTATGTAAAGATTAGGCTGAGATTCCTTCGTAGACTCTACACAGGCATCTCCAATTTTTTACCCTTTTTCTGTCCAAATCATTGCTTATATGATATGCTTATGTAGTTTATTTGTTTCATGTTTCTGCTTATCTTTAGTTAACTACTGCTTATTTGCATGTACATGCCATTTTCCTTGCTTTTCATAGCTTTATAATCACTTTCCCTTGCTTAATTTGAAAACTGCCTCGTAAAGTAGTGTTTGGGATTAGTCATAGATCCACCCTAGGATTAGATCTTTAGTTTAAGTATGATTGCATCGTGTTTCCGAGGTTAGTTTAGGCTGATCTTAGCTTTTGTTTTGCGGATTTCGTTTGAAAATCAAAAGTTCTCAGTTCTTCATTTTATTTGCAATTTTCACATCAGTGGGATTAGATCTTGGTGATTTATGTGTTAGGTGTTGATGCCAGTTGTTTAGTCTCGTTTTTTAGATATAATAGACCCCTGATAAGTTTGTGGAGTAAGTTTCACCTTAGGCCTCAATTTGAACACATAAGTGTTCACTTTTCGCCCTTTTCTGTCATAAAAATTCCAGCAGCTCTTGCTGCTCGGATTTGTGGTTTTAAGGTTGGTGATTCTGGATTTATGAAGTTCTTAGGGTAGTCTAAGTGCTAGGTATATGGTATTTGGGGTTTGGATACTTTTGGTGGATTTAATTAGCAAGCTAGCCCAATGTAGGTGCACTATAATCCACCAGACCTCACTTCTTGTCCACAGTGGGCAAATTTTGAGTAATTTTGTGCTTATTTGGTATTGATTGTGTTTTTTGTGTATTGTTATTGACTCCCCACAAGTAAATACTTGTGGGGGTGCCGTTTGTGCCCAAAAAACATCGACAAACAAGCGAAAACGAGCCTAAAAACCATACAGCAAGTTTTTTGTTGTTGTCCGAGAACGCTGCAATTTCTTTTTTATTTTTTATTGTTGTCCGATATCGTACAACACTGATCTTGGACAAGCCTGTTGTCTGGTGTGATCTTGGACAACACAGAAGTACTCCACATTGGTGTACTTTGGGGTACTTTCGTTTTTAGCCATTTTTTTAGTTTTTTTTAACTTTTCCATTTTCCCTTGTTAATTTAGTTAAAATATAATTTTTAGAAAAATAAAATTTATTTTTAGCATTATTGTATTATTTTTATGATTATTTTAGTTTAAAAAGTGTTTTTAGCCTTTTAAAAATAGAAAAATAGTTTTAAAAATTTAGGAAAATTACTTTTTAGTCTTTAAATAATATAAGTGAGTTATTAGTTCAATAAAATAATATATTGGACTTTTTCTTAATTATATTTAATTTTAGGGCTTTAATTAGCATTTAAAATTGAATATTTAAATAATAAAAGGTTTTAAAATTTATTTATTGAATTTTTATTCTTATTTATATTATTTTAGACTTAGTTTTAAATTTTAATAAATTTTTAGGTTTAATTTTTTATTTTGTCACGTTTTACTTATTTACGTTCGCGCTTTACGTTATTACGTCGTAGTATAATCGTAGTCGTAGCTCGTCTTTACTTTTTCTCTTTTTAAACCAAAAACGACACTTATCCAAATTTGATTTTATATAATTGGCACTGAATTCACACACCTCCTTCGAGAACGAACCAGCATTTATTCGGTTTTACGGTTTTTAATTAAATCGTAGAACTTAATACTTGCCACATACGCGTTTTTTCCTAAAACGTGTACGAAAACACTACATCAACTTTTGGCGCCGCTGCCAGGGAGGTGGTTTTAGTGTGCCATTATTACTATCGTGTTTGTGTGAGTAGTGCATTTTTGTTTTTCTATTTTTGGAAAGCGTAAATAACGTACATAATCATTTTTGTTATTTTTCCTTAATATATTATAGTATCCAAATAAATCGTGTTTAATTTTCCTAAATTAAACACAAAACAATCATTTACTATATTGTAGATATCCCATTATCGTTTTCGTTTTTCTTGTGAATATTATTACTATATTGTACTTACGTAGAACAATAAATATACAAGTACTCTAAAAGCGTGAAAACGCAACCTTGATTCGGGATTTCATCACTCGATCATTGTATTCGAATCTAAAGCAAAAGTAAAAAGGCAAAATAGATAAATACTTTCGTGAGGCATAATTTCAATTAACACAAACAATAAGGTGGGTATAAGGTGGTTTTATTTCACGACCTGAGGGAAAAAGTCTCTTAAGTGCTTAGCGCCGCCTCGATTCCCCCGCTTGCTTGTGCGCGTTTTGAGAAAGAGGGCTAATCGAGGGTTTGCCACCCAAGTATTATCTACGTATATTATATTTGCTTGTTTTCAAGATTAAACCCTCTTGAACGTTTTGGTGTTCCACCAACGTTCTAAAGTCATCGAAGGCGTTCATCCCACGTGATCGTTTTCATTCCTTGAGGCTCCTTTAATCGAGAAATTGATTCGAGGAGAGATTTGTAGATTTGAGTCTACGTAATACACCAAAAAACCAAAAAAATTAAAAAACAATCAAAAATGAAAAATATTCTTCTTACCCATTATCATTTAAGTCTTTTTCTAACCCTCTAGTGTTTAATTCTCGTAACACCATTCGCGTTTCGTCATGTCCAACGATGGATATTACTCTTGTCCATATTGTGGAGGTCCGCCTGACGGTGGTAATTGCTTCAATTGCGAGATTTATGGAGGAAGGGAGGGGTATATCTACAACTCTCCTCAAAACGATCATGGTTACGGATTTCAATCCTATGACCAAGCTCCACAACCGCCTTCGTCTTATTCGTGTGATTTTTGTGGTTAGGAGCACGATTTCGGATTTTGTGTACGAATTATAATGACCCCGAACCGAATCCTAATTTCTTTGACCAATCATCACAATATCCATCGTCGTATTCATGTGAGTCTTGTGAAAATGCACCTCATTATGGGTATGATTGTCAACCGATGAACCATGATACGTCTTTCAACAACCAATTCTCCGGTTTTGACCAATCACCTCCACAAAAAATTTTCGATGATGATCTCGGTGCAAGTCGCGTCGACAAGGGATTTGAAGAAATTAAATTGCTTTTTCAACAAATTATGGAGAAAAAGGAACTTTAAATCGTCGAAGTGAACGAAGAAAGCATCAAAGATATGGAAGAGGAGAAACAACGAATCAATCAAGAAATAAACGATATAACTAATGAACTCGGCATTAGGAGATATCGTAAAGAAATAATAAGTGACGAGTTTAAAAGAGAGTGTGAGATTAGAACCAAAGAACTTTTACAAGATTACAATGGTTTAAGCATCGAAATTCGTCATAAGAGAACATAACTAGAAAGAGAGGAGCATATAGCTAGATGTGATCTCACGCCTCCTATTTATGATGACGACGATGATAGCGACATTTTTAATCTCACCTCGTCTGGTGAAACCATAACTCTCACGCTCCCAACGAAACCCGATGCCTCTCTAAGTATGGGGGAGAAGAATCTTAGCACTAATCCTAATGTTGAGATCCCTATTCCAATCCAAAGTGAGCCTACGGTTGTCTTGGATGAGGAGTTAAGTGATTTTGCTCTCGATGAATTTTTCCACGAAGATTCTAACGAGGCAAATTACGATAGTGAGTATGATACGATTTCATGTGATGATGTCTCTTCCAACGACACTTCGGGTAGAGAATCATTGACCTTTTCGAACCCGCTTTTCGATGATGATTTTTCCACTAATGATGACGAGTCACTACTCGATGAGGAAGTTCGTGTCAACGAATATAAGATCTACTTGAATTCCCTTTATGAATTTGATGAGGAGTTTGTTTTTGGTGACGTAAATCCTCTCTTTGATGAGATGTTCGAGGACATCGAGAGTGAGGATTCTAAGGATCCTAAACTCGATGAGCCGGATTTGCTAGTCACCCTCCCTAAGTCTTATTTGGATGAGCCTTCTCTTTTGACTTGTGATGCCTCTATTCTTGAGGGGTTCACCGGTGGACCGCTTCTCGATGAGAATGAGGATTTCAATGAGGCCTTTGCCTTTGAACCGGGAGGAGACTTTGAGACCCCCATTTTTATTGATTCTCTTTCAAATTTTCCTTTTTCTCAAAGTAATCCTACCCACCCTCTCGGTTCTCATGACTACACGTACTTCGAGTACGTTGTAAGGAGTTTTATTCCTTACCAAACATATCCTCTGGCTTTGCCTTTATCATTTTTCACCAAAAGTGAGGATACAATCTTTGACCCTGGTATAAAGGCTTTGCCTTTATTATCGGTTGCTTTTTGGGCCTTGTTCATCATGTAAGCCCCACAAAAAATGACCATACCATGATTATCCCTAAATGATCACATTTATGGGGATTTGAGTCGATCTTTTGACTCGGTTATCAAAAACAAGGTGCCTCGTGGGGGATTCTCATGCTTATCCTTATAAATATTATCGTTTTCTAATAGTGTAGCGAGGGGACTTGTGCTCTTCCTACCTTTGTTCTGTGGTTGTTTGTGGTTATGATTCATTAGGTTCATCGTTATCATTGAAGCCTCTCGTGTTCGTTTTACGGATCACTCAAGCTTTGATCGTTGCTTTGGAGATTCCGATATCCGATGATATCCTTTTATGTTCTAACGTTTATCTTATTAGCATAATTCATAAACGGCTTTTAGGTTATTCGTTTTACCCTTGCCATGCTCGAGATTAAGCACTCGAATTACGTCTCTAGTATGGGGGTGTTTTCACCCCTAGACTCGAAACATTGAGGACAATGTTTAGTTTTAGTATGGGGGGTGAGTAGATACTTCACCTTGCTTACGTCATCACGTAATCCACTATTCATCTTTTTGTTATCGTTTTATGTAAAATAAGGCTATAAATGGCAAAATTTTAAAATTTTTCATGTTTTTCATAAGTATTTAAGACACGAATGTAGGTTTTCCGATGGTGAGAATAAGATTAATTTTTGACTCGACCGTGCTTGTTGAGCACTTAGCTTCGATTCCTTAAATTTTTAGGCTAAATCTCTTAAATGAGGTCGAGAAATGATAGAGTTATTTATAATTCTCGTAATCGTCATGATCTCATGTGTAGTAATTATTAGCTTATTCTCCCCACGCTTTTGCATAATAAATTGTTAATAAATATTGATTTAGCGGTTTAGTCACTATTGTTGGTTTCTAATTTGTTTTAGTAGCTTCCATGTAATTAAATTGGGAAAACATTAAGGTATCGTCAGCGTCACGGTTTTGAAGTATTGGCACCTGAATAATCGAAAGCTTCACCTAATAATAAGATTTCAAGTGCTCACCTAAATTAAGCAAAAATTTGAAGCTCACTTGGCCGAAAAATCTATACCCAAATTGAAAGTGAATCAAGCCGTAATCTTTGAAGCTTTAAAGATCCAAAATTCACCGTAGCGTGAGGATATACGTCAAGTCATAATAAAACCACCGATGATGGCGGATAATAAAAGACAAGGGCAAGACCAAAGTCATAATAAAAGCTTCATGGCGAAGTTGAATAAAAGATGGAGGTAAACCTATGATAATAAGGCCCTTCCGTTAGGGGGCGTATAAAAGTCTTGGTAATAAGTCTCATGTTCAAAACCGTTATAAAACCGTGTTTATCGATCCTTCTTGTTGACTTAATTTTTTGACATCGTTGTCTATTAGGGTGAATTATTAATTTAATGATTTTGGTTACACCATTAAGACTCTATTTTTAGACTTAATCTCTATTCACGCATAATTCAATGATGTATCCTCGTGATGATTAAGACAAAAATAAAAATATAAGAGATACCAAGTAGGAATAAGGGAGTTTAGGTTCGTAAGATATGATCGTGTTGCTAACTTATAATAACAATGATCTCGTTACATGCTTAGCATGGAATTGGGTGAAAATCGAGGACGACGAAATTATTTCTAACGAATCATTCACATGTTCTTGTTCTATGATCCCAAAAGTCACTTAAATCATGATGAAAACAATACATTATGTCTAAAACAGGTGTAGTAGTTTATTTAAGTTTATGTCTTCAATAAATGTCATCATAAAATGAATTTTGGAAGTTCTATGATACTTAATTCTAGTATTGCATGGGGACACGGCAATGGTTTAGTATGGGGGAGTGATGAGACTGCAATTATACATAGTCTCATCGTCCAAATCGGGCCTAAAATGCTTAAAATATCATCAAAATACCCAAATATATGCTTGTGTTTGTTCATTGTGTATTTTAGGTACGGATATCGTGAAATCAACAAAAGATCACGAGAATCAAGCAAAAACGAACACAGGAAACGAAGCCGCACAAAGAACCGGACCCGAATCATGATTTTCCATTAAAGTCCTTGAAGTTTGAAGATTTGGCAAAATTGGTCCCTCAACTTTGGAAGATTGTCACTTTTAACCCTTGCAAAACTCAAAAATTTCATTTGGGTCCTTAAAGTTTCAAGGCATTACAAGAAAATATCTTGAAAATTGGTCTTATTACATGAATAGTCCTTTTTCAAAGATATGATAAAGAGAAGGACTTATTGGTCATTAGCTCAAAGATGTTTACAAAGGAAATGGTATGTTAGGCTGTTGAAACTTTGTATGCACATTTTTACAAAGGCAGGGGACCAAACCTGGACAAACAAAACCCAAACCCTACAATAGCCACCTGCCACCTCATAACCCACTTACCCATACCCATTAACCCACCCATTTAGCAAAACCAATACCCAGGTTTTATTAATTATTCTTAATTTCAAAAAAGGATTAGTTAATATTATCCTTGCACTAAACAAATACTATTTCCTTAATCTCGTTTCAACTTAACTCTCTCCCACTCATAAAACCGAATGGCAGCCTAGAATCAATTGAATCTTATTCAAAGGTTTAATGAAAATTAACAAGGGGTTTTACATGTTATCCTTAACACAACACAACCATGTGCACAAGTCAGATGCCAGCTTATCACATGGACCTCACAAGGGCAGAGTATATCACTGGTTCTCCACAAGAAGCCAATTGGCTTGACCAAATCAATGGCATTGATTTATTGTCTTGTTCCCCACATCAAAACAATGGACAAGATCATCTCAACTGTCTACATTTAAGCATAAGGATCAGGACGTGATTTCAAAAATCTGAATATTCGAGGCATATTCTACAAGGGCATTTGAGGAATTTGAAGACATTAGGGTTCATGTTCTAGAGCTTCTCATTGTATATAAATAGTTATGTGGTAGCAGAGATTGCTTTTGTTCCAAATTTTGTATTTTCAATTTTCTTGTAGACTTAGTGAATTTTGAGATATAAAATTTAAGTTCCATTTATTTTAAACTGTCTTTTAATTATTTATCATTTAAATTTTTGCATTTTAAAATTCTGTCTATCAAAAGTTTTCAAGTAATTGCTTAGATTTTTGAGAACCAACAGGTAATAAGCTAGCTTATATGCTTTTCTGACACACCAGCCCATAAGCAAAGTTCATTGCTTGTTGTTAAATTTCTTGCACACTTTAAATTTTATTGCAAAAATCTTTTCTCCATGTTTCAGAAAATCAAAGTTTTTTGGTTTTTTGTTTGTTCACTTATTGTTCCTATAAGCTTGTGACCAGCTTATTTGACAAATAAGCTGGCCATTAAGCTTCTAGGAGCTTTTCCTGTTCTTGTTTGCTTTCATGTGTTTCAGGTTCCAAGAGAAGGGACTAGAGATTATTCCAGCTGATTTTCTTGTAGATCACCATATATGAGCTAATTATGATAAGCTGTGGTGATAAGATAAGCTAAAAAAAAGGAATTGTGGGATTACTGTGAAAAGATTAGGCTGAGATTCCTTCTTAGACTCAACATAGGCATCTCCATTTTTTTAACTCTTTTTCTGTCCAAATCATTTCTTATATGATATGCTTATGTAGCTTATTTGTTTCATGTTTCTGCTTATCTTTAGTTAACTACTACTTATTTGCATGTACATGCCGTTTTCCTTGCTTTTCATAGCTTTATAATCACTTTCCTTTGCTTAATTTGTAAACTGCCTAGTAAAGTAGTGTTTGGGATTAGTCATAGATCCACCCTAGGATTAGATCTTTAGTTTAAGTATGATTGCATCGTGTGTCCGAGGTTAGTTTAGGCTGATCTTAGCTTTTGTTTTGCGGATTTCGTTTGAAAATCAAAAGTTCTCAGTTCTTCATTTTTTTGCAATTTTCACATCAGTGGGATTACATCTCGGTGATTTATGTGTTAGGTGTTGATGCTAGTTTTTTAATCTCGTTTTTAGATATAATAGACCCCTGATAAGTTTGTGGAGTAAGTTTCACCTTAGGCCTCAATTTGAACACATAAGTGTTCACTTTTCGCCCTTTTCTGTCATAAAAATGCTAGCAGCTCTTGCTGCTCGGATTTGTGGTTTTAAGGTTGGTGATTCTGGATTTACGAAGTTCTTAGGGTAGTCTAAGTGCTAGGTATCTGGTATGTGGGGTTTGGATACTTTTGGTAGCTTTAATTAGCAAGCTAGCCCACTGTAGGTGCATTATAATCCACCAGACCTCACTTCCTGTCCACAGTGGGAAAATTTTGAGTAATTTTATGCTTATTTGGTATTGATTGTGTGTTTTGTGTATTGTTATTGACTCCCCACAAGTAAATACTTGTGGGGGTGCCGTTTGTGCCCAAAAACATCGACAAACAAGCGAAAACGAGCCCAAAACGAGCCTAAAAACCATACAACAAGTTTTTTGTTGTTGTCCGAGAACGCTGTAAATTTTTTTTTATTTTTAGTGTTATCCGTTATCGTACAACACTGATCTTGGACAAGCTTGTTGTCTGGTGGGATCTTGGACAACACAGAAGTACTCCACATTGGTGTACTTTGGGGTACTTTCGTTTTAGCCATTTTTTTAGTTTTTTTTTAACTTTTTCATTTTTCCCTTGTTAATTTAGTTAAAATATAATTTTTAGAAAAATTAAATTTATTTTTAGCATTATTTTATTATTTTTATGATTATTTTAGTTTAAAAAGTATTTTTAGCCATTTAAAAATAGAAAAATAGTTTTAAAAATTTAGGAAAAATACTTTTTAGTCTTTAAATAATATAAGTGATTTATTAGTTCAATTAAATAATATATTCGGATTTTTTTAATTATATTTAATTTTAGGGCTTTAATTAGCATTTAAAATTGAATATTTAATTAATAAAAGGTTTTAAAATTTATTTATTGAATTTTTATTCTTATTTATATTATTTTAGACTTAGTTTTAGATTTTAATTAATTTTTAGGTTTAATTTTATTTTGTCACGTTTTACGTATTTACGTTCGCGTTTTACGTTATTACGTCGTAGTGTAATCGTAGTTGTAGCTCGTCTTTACTTTTTCTCTCTTTAAAACAAAAACGACACTAATCCAAATTTGATTTTATATAATTGGCACTTAATTCACACACCTCCCTCGAGAACGAACCCGCATTTATTCGGTTTTACGGTTTTTAATTAAATCGTAGAACTTAATACTTGCCACATACGCGTTTTTCTTAAAACGTGTACGAAAACACTACATCAATAAGCAGTTACCCCGTTTCAAAAGAATGAGCCAAATATATAGGAGAGGTGAAAATATGTGATTGGTCAATGCATGAGGCAGTTATATTCAAAATATAATGATGAAAATCTTGAAAAGATATAACTTATCTCTTGCATTAATAAAAAGTTACCAACTCCTAAAATTACGGCCCAAATTTTAGTCAAAAATAACAACTGGGTAGGACCCACTGTTTATCAACGGTCAAAAACAACTTATGAACGACCAACGGCTATATTCTTGTCAACGTTGGATTTTGCCATGTCAACGTCAAAATTGGTCCTAACAACGTTTGGAAATAAAACTGTCATCGTCCAAAAATAAAAAAAATATTAAAGAAAAAGGACCTTAACAAAGTAATTTATCCTAGTGAAGATAACTTATAGACTGAAAATCACCATAGGGTGGAAAGTACTGTCTAATCACGCACACGTGTTTAAACAAGATAGACATAATTGTCCCCAAGTGTCCATTGCTAACCAAAGTTCATAACAATGAAGTTATCTTATAAAATCCTTTGTAACTTCCCACGTAAGCCCAATAAAAATCATACCCAAGTCTCCCAACAGACCACATCCAATTCTAGGTAAAAAAGTCTTGGCAGCATGCAAAGTACATCAACTTTGCATGCTACAGTGCCTCATGATTTAGTAAACTAACTCGTACTCACCAGTGGACACAATCTAGAATTATGATAACAGTATTATATGAATACCCAAAAGTTCCTAAAGATTTCCTAAACCTCCTCTTAAAATAAGATATACAAGTTGCCAAATAAAATACATGCAATAAAAAAATTTATGTCAAGATAGGAATATGAATATTCCAACCATCATCCATAAACTTGAACATGCTCCAAGTAAGCTTCAATGATCCATAAGCAACTCTGTATCCATTTGTACAATGCTAACAATGCCTGCATAATTAGATCAAAAACCACAAAACTAACATATTGTTGTCAACGTCATTTTAGCACTTGTCAGCGTTAGAATAACATTTGTCAGCGTTAGACAAATAAAGTGGAAAACCTAATTTTGTACAAAGACCAATAACAATGCATATCTTGTACACACTTTTACAATAAGTTCCAAAAACACATATTAGGTAAGATTGATTATTCCAATACTTGTTACCAAGTATTGAAATCCCCCAGTATCAAAAGGTTTAGTTAATAAATCTGCCACATTTTCTTCTGTGTCAACCCTATCTGGTTGTATTAAACCTTTTTCAAAACAATCTCTTATAAAATGATGTCTAGTTTCAATGTGTTTTGTTTTAGAATTAGGTGCAGGATTCTTATTAATGCATAATGTACTGTTATTGTATACAAAAATCTTGGTATGCATGAAATTATACCCATAATCCAACAGCTGGTTCTGAATCTATAATACTTGTCCACAACAAGCAGCTGCAGCTACATATTCTGCTTCAGTTGTAGAGTTGGCCCCCACTGTTTGTTTCTTGCATTGCCAAGATATCAACCTACTCCCAAGAAATTAGCATCCACCAGTTGTGGCTTTTCTATCAAACTTGTCACCCCCATAATCACTGTCTGAATAAGCAATAAGCTCCAATGGAGAATCCTTTGGATACCATAATCCCAAGGTGGGTTAGCACCTAAGATATCTAAAAATCCTCTTGACAGCATGAAGATGACACTCTTTGGGAGTCACTTGATGGCGTGCACATGCACACACAGCAAACATAATGTCAGGTCTAGAAGCTGTAAGATACATCAATGATCCAATCATTGACCTATAATGCCTGACATCCACCTCTTTTCCATCTCCAACCTTTCCCCAAGGGTGTTCCCTATCCATGGGTGTGCTACCTGTTGGGTCAAAAGTTGATGTAGCGGAAACTCAAAAACGAAGAAAATATGAAGGCATTTGTCTAAGCATTGACAAGTGTCATCCAGGCGTTGACAAGAGCAAATTAGGCGTTGACAGAAGTCAACAAAAGTCAAACGCTATTGGAAGCTTCTATTTAGGATAAGTATGTAGAATATATTCTATATTAGTTATTTAAATAGAAGATATTCATGTTTATTCATAGTTATCTTTTGTAAAACCCTATTCCTTACACTATAAAAGGAACCAAGGGTTATTAGGTTTTTCATATCTTTCATTCACAATGTAAACCTAAAGCGTGTGTTGCACTAGACGTGGGATTAATGTATACACGTCTAGTGGTTGTTTATTATTAATATAATGAGCAACCCTTTTGATTAATTCATGTGTAATTGTGCTCCAAACATCTTGTTTAATGGTTGTTGTTCTATTCCGCTGTGATTGTATGATCACATGAACAATGATCATTCCTAGTAGCTAAAAGATCAAGGAAACCAATGTTTCCACAGTTGGTATCAGAGCCTCATGGCTCGTGATGCTAGGACCAAGGAGGTGTTCGTAATGACGTTTTTGTGTGCGCAGTAGTATTCAAAAGGACATAACTTTTTATTGAACTGTTGGATCACCACGAAATATTTTGTGTGTGTTTTACACACATATATTTAGATATCCACTGGAGGGATTGTCGAGATCTATAACCAATAAAAAGTTATTAAGCGTCGAAGTTAGCAGTGGTCATATGCTGTTTTATGTGAACAGTAATAGTAAAAACGCGATTTCTCCTTCGTTAACCGTTGGATCGTCGTGAAATTCGCGCTGTAGGTTCTTGACACTTATGTCTAGGATCTCACCGAAGGGATCTACAATCTGAGCTCTCATGAAGAAGTTATTCAATGTCGAAGTTCACTGCAGTTTATGGTTTTCACATAAAATCATGATTTTGGGTTTATAAAACCCTAGATCAATTAGCCGCTGATGTATGTTATTTAGACGTTGATAGATGTTGGTGTGACGCTGATAGATATTGGTGTAACGCTGACAAGGCAGGGATGAGACGCTGATGGCCAGGCGCTGACAGGTTTAAATTTGGCGCTGACAGGAATAAAGTTGACGCTGACAGGAAGCGTTGACACTTGTTGTCCGATATATACATTTTCAAACGCTGACAAGTGTTGTCCGATATTGGACAACACACAGTGTTGATATCTTGTACAAAGGAAGATATTGGACAACAAAAGGAATAGCTTTTGTTTGGAAAATTGATACGATTTTGGCACACCAATAGAGGCATTTACACACGAAGGTACATGGGATCTCCGTTTTTATACAGAATATCAATTTGATATTAATGGCTCGGATATTTTTACAAGGGGTCAATGATTTTTAAGTAAGTTGGCAACAATTCATGAAGACTTTGATTGATATTAGAGTATGTAACCGGGATAACCTTGTGAAAGAGTTATTCAGTAACAACTTTTACATATGAAGATATTGACTCGTCATGAAGAGGTGTTGGCTTAAGGGGAAGAATTCTTATGGTATGTTTGATGTTTGAAGAAGATTTTCGCGAGTTTGTGTTCTATCATATCTTAAAGTCGTGCACTTCCAGTCATGGACTTTTAAGGTAACTTGTTTGTGCTTTTAATGGTTGATGATGAAGACTTGTCAAAATCTAGCAGTAGAAGATGCTATCACTTGAAGGAGTTACATTATCGTGCTTAGTGTCTCACAAAGGATGAGGATTTTTGACAAAAGGATTGAGGTCTACTTATACTTTGTACCATGAGTATAAGTTCTCTATCACATGGATAGTACAAGACATGGAACACAAGGTTGGGTTATTCTACTTCTACATCAAGAGTATTTTATTTATTTTTCTTCAAAATCATTACACAGAGCCTACATTTGGAGAATCTTCAAGATTACATACATTGTTTACTTCCCTGTTGATATGACAAAAAGGGGAAGACATACATGCTACAATTGAGGGGAAGAAATTTGAAGATGATGTACAACTTACAAGAGATACACATAGAGTTTTTCCAACATCAACTAGGGGAAGATTGTTGGGTCAAAAAGTTGATGTGGCAGAAACTCAAAAACGAAGAAAATATGAAGGCATTTGTCTAAGCATTGACAAGTGTCATCCAGGCGTTGTCAAGAGCAAATTAGGCGTTGACAGAAGTCAACAAAAGTCAAACGCTGTTGGAAGCTTCTATTTAGGATAAGTATGCAGAATATATTCTGTATTAGTTATTTAAATAGAATATATTCATGTTTATTCATAGTTATCTTTTGTAAAACCCTAATACTTACACTATAAAAGGAACCAAGGGTTATTAGGTTTTTCATATCTTTCATTCACAATGTAAACCTAAAGTATGTGTTGCACTAGACGTGGGATTAATGTATACACGTCTAGTGGTTGTTTAATATTAATATAATGAGCAACCCTTTGGATTAATTCATGTGTGATTGTGCTCCAAACACCTTGTTTAATGGTTGTTGTTCTATTCCGCTGTGATTGTATGATCACATGAACAATGATCATTCCTAGTAGCTAAAAGATCGAGGAAACCAAGGTTTCCACACTAGCCCGTTTTTCATGTGGAGAAAAGCCAAACTTCTTCAAGATCTCTGCTACATATTTGTCTTGAGAGATGAAGATACCATCTTCTTTCTGCTGAACTTGTAACCCTAGAAAGAAGTTCATCTCTCCCATTGCACTCATCTTGAATTTGTTTGTCATGAGCTTGGAAAAATCTTCACTCATCTTTGGACTAGAAGAGCCAAAGATGATATCATCCACATAGACCTGAACAAGTAAAAAGTCCTTACCAGTCTTCTTAGTAAAAAAAAGTCTGATCTAGGGTGCCCCTCTTGAATCCATTTTCCACCAGATAGGTGGACAATGTGCCATACCATGCTCTTGAGGCTTGATGAAGTCCATACATTTCTTTCTTCACTCTATACACCTTGTCTGGATGTTCAGAATCTTCAAAACCAGGAGACTGCATAACATAAACCTCCTCTCCAATTATGCCATAAAGAAAAGCACTCTTCACATCCATTTCATAAACTGTGAAGCCTATGCAAGAAGCATAGGCTAGGAAAATCCTTATTGCTTCAATCCTTGCAACAGGTGCAAAAACCTCTTCATAGTCTATCTCTTCCTCTTGTGTATAGCCTTGAGCAACTAAACGTGCCTTGTTTCTGACCACAATCCCTCTTTCATCCTTTTTTGTTTCTAAGAACCCATCTTGTCCCTATTGGTCTGACATATCTGGGACAGTCAACTAACGCCCAAACATCTTGAAAAGCAAATTGGTGAAGCTCATCCTGCATTGCTTCCACCCAACTTGGTTTTTTTAGAGCATCAAATATCTTCTTGGGTTCCTGTTGTGACAGAAAACAAGCAAACAAACATGCCTGTATAAGAGGGGTATCAACCTTCTTGTGGATATTAGCAATAAATCCTCCATGATTCTGATGAGACCTTCTAGTTTGAAAAGGGGACATCACATCAACAATGATTAGAGAAGAAGGATGATTCTTGATAGTAGATGTAAGTACTCCTCCTTCAATAATTATGTTGTCATCAATTTCAGTCTCCAAGTTGCCAATATCATCTTCAAATTCCCTTCCATCATCACCTGAATGAACCTCTCCATGTAAAGTGGAAGGTTCACCTTGTTCAAAAACACTTGAAGAGAATAAATGGTCAAAAGAGTTGTCAACGTCTGAATTAGGGCTGTCAACGATTTAGCCATCAAAGCCTGAATTTGGCCTGTCAGCGCCAGATTTTCCTTTGTCAATGCTTGAAGATTCATGCATGTTTTCATCAACTGGTTTTTCTTGTAGACCATCTTTTTCCTTTCCAGCAATAGCAGCAGTAAATTCATCTGTCCATATAGGAATGGTGACATACTCAAGTATGGGAGCTGATTTGTCCGCATGTGATCCTACTTCCTTATCAGCTTGTATACCTGAAACTTCAACAACTGGTTCTTCCATAATATTTGAATTCATTTTCACAATGTCTGGATTAGTAACAGGCTTATAATTCAATGTTCTAGATAAAGGTTCCAAGTCAATTAACCAATTTGGTCCACTCTCAGGATCACTAGGTTTACTTTATAAAAACCTAACATGTACTTTTTCAAGTATACGTTTTTCTTTCTTAATGTAAACCCTATATCCTCTACTCTGCACCGAATAGCCCATAAAGTAGCCTTCATCACCTTTAGCACTAAACTTTACTAAGGCATCACTAGTATCTAGTACAACTACATGACATCCAAAGGGTCTAAGAAAACAAATATTAGGTTTTCTATTCCAAAATAGCTCATAAGGTGTCTTATTGTGGATTTTGTTGATCAATGCTGTGACAATCCATTAATTTATGGTTTATATTTTATTCTCAAATATTATTTAAAAACATTATTTTAATGTTATATTATGAACTCACTTATTTTTGGGAAGAAATTTGGATTTACGTCTTGAAGTAGCATCGACTACGTCTAAACCGGAGGATTCAACGTTACGTGCTCACGTTTACATACACCGTCTTTGGTGACAGTCCGACATTTCAGGAAATAAATTTAGAAATAAATTTATCCGTGAATATTATTTTGGAATTTTAAATTTGTGTTGGTTCATAAACTCACAAATTTACGAGAAGAGATTAGGACTTACGATTATAATTTAACGTCCTTTACGACTAAACCGGAAACCTTATAATTGCGTATTTACGTTTTTGAACTCCGTTTTCGATGAGACAATTTTTATTAGATTCGTTTTGTGCCGTTGATTCATAATTTATAAAAACTTTTTTGTAAAACGACCCGAGGGCACGCAAATCAAGGAAACTAGAATCGAGGAGTACCTGTAAATTAGTGGGATGAGACAAGATAAATCTTGCCCCACCCCACTATATGGACGGAAACATTAAGCCAACACATCTCGTGATGTGTCAAGTTGTAGCAACTAAGCTAACACTTGTTGCTTAGCTTAACTTGTAAGCACCAAAACAACAAAACCATCTAACTTGAAACCACTTCTTCATTTCCACTCATGCAAAACAACTCACTCTCTCCCTTTTTCTCCCTATATGCCGTCCACCACCATCATCAAACACCCATATTTGATCAATTTTTACCACAATAGCATGTGTTATTCATACACATGATGAAGGACTCTTGAAGCTCTATTGATTGGTGGTCATTTTAACATCCAAGGAGAAGTTTCGTTGGTGTCTTGGTGTTGATTTTCCACAAGATGTTCATGAAGATAGGTGATCTTGAAGATGATATTGGTTTATCACAAGTCTTGCCATCAAAATCCAAGCCTTGATGAAAAACTACACAACCTTGGTGGTATAAAGATTGTTCTCCCCATCCTCTTGTTATTTTGATTATGTAATCATGTATTTTCTTCTTAATGTATATATGTATGATGATATATGATGATAAAAAATATTATGTGGGGATTTGGTGTTGATAAACATGGGTAAAAAGATGAAAAACTATATGTAAAAGTGGTTAATCTTGCTTAAATTAGTAGGCTGTATAAAAACAGTAAAGAACCATATGATGAACTGATAAAATGGCATAGATGAATTGATATACAGTAAGCTATGAGTCTTGTACACATGTGAGAGTTTGCCATACAATGGAATCATTATAACGAGTGAGATATGATCAAAACAAGTTTAGAGTGCAAATCTGCATAGATTGTTTTGGATGATTTTTATAAAATACTTAGAGGCTGATTCAACAGTAGCCATAGAATAGTTAAATGGAGCACATATCATTTAGTTTATGCCATAAAAATTTGGGCTTCTATCTCCATATAGAACTCCAGATATGGTTGTTTTGGTGAACATGAAATTTAAAATCAGATTTGTATAATAAAGACCTATATAAAATAAGCACTCACTTATATATTTATAAAATATATACACAAGAAAACCCACTAACAATTAATAGTAATTATAAATAAGAATTTCATATATTATGATATAAAATAAGACATTATATAATATTGGTAGTTTGATAAGTTTTATAAGTTATACAACTATAAACATGATTTTTACGTCTTTTCGGCAAGTACTGATGTATAAGTACCTAATACAAGTAAAAACCGATAAAACCCGAACTATATGACATACGAACATTAACGAGCTAAGTTAGCATATTTGGACTAATGATTTAACTAAATAAGTTAAACACTTATAAAAATTACTTATTGGGCTTAACCCATTTGGGCCCAACATATAAAGTATAAATACTGATAATACAAGTATAAAATGAATTTATACAAGTTAATGAACTTATAATAGGCTTATTGAACCTAAAACATGTAAATAGGTAAAACTAGTAAACTAGTAAAAGGTTACCAATACATAAACACAAAAATGAGTGAATGAGAATATATAAACCCACTTGATCATCATATATATAAAATTATCATATGTATACATAATTATTATTTTGATAAAGTCATTGGACAAAAGTCTAAGACGAGTATTATTTGTCTAGGTTTCCGTGATTGAAGCACGCACCGTACATCCAAATCGCCGATAATCGCCTTCCCACATCAACGTGAGTTCATAGCCTCGCACTCTTTTAAATATTTTTATGAAATGTTTTATAAACCCGCGAGGGAGATAACATGTTAGTTTTTATAAAATAGGACACTAGTTGTCCCGATTGTCTGTTTATTGATTTGGACCCGAATGATTGTATGACCCGATGAATGATTAAATGACCCGATAGATGAAAATAAATGGATTATTAAAGTTAGGTTATGTCACTAAAAGTCCCATTAGCATGAATTGTGAACTACCGGGATTTGGTAGACGCTTATGCATATAATAGTACTATTTGGGGACGATCACCCCAGTTCGCGCCTTGACGGTTGATCCCAGTCGTGCCACATTGATTGGTAAGCGAATTTATGTATGAGAAGATTTACACAAGCGTGATTATTGTGACGACACGCTAATTTAGATGGGAAAATTGAGTTTCGGGCTAGCTACCCGTTGTTTTATGTTCGTGTTTTGGTTTTATATAACCATATTCATACAACGGTTTTTATTTAATCTATACAACGTTTTAAAACGTATTGTATGATGTTTTTAACGACAATGGTTCGTGTAATGATTTTGAAGGCGAAAGCCTATATTATGATTTTGATAAGGATTTGTATAAAATGACTTTGGCTATTTTATGGCCTATTACAATGATTTGAACAAATGATTTTCGGTAATAATTTTATACCGATGTTATATTGATGGATTTTATTAAACTCTATGAATTCACTCGGCGTTATCGTTGACCTTTTCTTTTAACATGTTTTGTGTCAGGTACTTGAAGGTAATTCTCTGGAAGACGACAAGAATTCATGGCCCGCACTTAAACAATAATTTCCATTCAAATGCTTCGTAAAACTTTGTATGAAATAATATGACTTGTGACCTATGTAACTTTGATATTTATGAATGGAAATGCTTTATTATTAAACGACACGATTTTTAAGCGTTGTCTATGATGTGAGTAATGTGCTATCCCGTAACACCAACGAGTCTTCCGCTGTATTGAGTTGTATAAATTTGGGGGTGTTACAGTTTGGTACCAGAGCTCTCGTTATAGAGAACGAAAGATTTTTAAAACTAAGGTTTTGAATAAAACGTTTCAAAATCTTTTAACTATAAACATTTTTCTAAAAATGTCTAAAAATATTTTGACTATAACGGTGCCGAAGAATTTCCGAGATACCGACAAGGCTAGACTGAGAAGTGTTATTTTAATATATATATATATATATATATATATATATATATATATATATATATATATATATATATATATATATATATATATATATATATATATATATATATATATATATATATATATATATATATATATATATATATATATATATATATATATAACTTGGATTATATATGTATGATGTAATTTGATTACATGATTGTTTGATGATTATTTATATATTTATACGACGTAGATTGTCACAAGGAAACCTAAATCCCCTAGTAAATTAATTGAAGCTATTCCCGTAGGAATTCTAGCTATCCTAGATCTAAACCAAGTTGTGGATATTTATAATCCCAACAAATGGTTGATATTCGTAGAAATGTTGATATTAGTTGATTGTGAAAAAAAATGGCGAGATTAAATCTGATATCGATGTCATGACGATCTTTCCTTATAGAGTGGAGTTTGACAAAATGTTACCACCTAGAAAGATGTCATCTAATTCGTTGTCATCCAATTCTTAAATTTGAAATCGAAAGGGTGAATGTTGCACTTGAGGCTGTCATTGGAACCATTACCCAAAAGCCTCATCCACTAATACCTTTCCGAGAAGTCTAATTGAATGTGTGAGTCATTTAATACTAGTGACTCATTTGATAATTGTTGTTGTAAGAGCTATAGGATTGGAAATTAAGTGTT
This sequence comes from Glebionis coronaria, assembly GCA_025667525.1. NCBI lineage: Eukaryota > Viridiplantae > Streptophyta > Magnoliopsida > Asterales > Asteraceae > Glebionis > Glebionis coronaria. The sequence continues at coordinate 125,320,196 of CM046882.1, read as the reverse complement.
GATCATATCGATCTTTTATTGCCATTTTAAGGTCTAAGAATAAGGTTAAAAGTATTGGAGAATGAGGTAGGATATCGCATTGAGTATGATTTGGATGAAACTTGAATAAAAGTAAAATTTAACCCGTGTGGAATATGAGATTGTTAAGAGGAAGTCGTTAAGTTCTATGATTGAATTATAAGGTTTTAATTGATTGTTGATTCGTGTTAAGTGTTGTTCCTAGGCCATTGTCCAATGATGAGGGTGCCCAGTGTTCAATAAATAAATCGAAGAAATCTTCTTCTGAATTGGGACCGATGGATCTTTCGGGACATGTGGAACACCTAATAACTCTTGTAGATTAGTATTCATTGTGGTATCTTTTAAAAATAATCCCTAACTTAACTGAGACATCAGTTGGTAGGATGAGTTCTTGGAATTGTATGACATAGTGACACGTAATGTGTTACGGTACAATTTAGACTTGTTTGTGATTAATGGAAAGACTACCTTTGATTGCTAAATCCTACATGTATCGATATTATCTATCTTTTCTTGCTTCTTCCTAATGTTCGCATTAGTGATGCAACCATTGAACAAGTACTCATCTCGAATTGAGTTACGTTGTGGATTATTCTTTTTGAGTGCCATCGAGATCATGAACCTCATGATTATTTGGCTAAAGCTCATTTCCTATCATATTATAGTTAGTTCTTGGTGAACAACTTTCATCACTCTTTTGCAGATCACTCATTGTTTTTATAAGATAAAACAGTATTCCTTGAGAAAAATTGAATTTTCATCACCATATGGATGATTTAAAGTGATACTTATAAATAATCGTTATCGAAATGAAGTTGTTTATAAAACACCTTGGAAAACTTAATTGTTTTCATAACAAAGAAAATCTTTGTAAATTTATTTTTGATTCTTATTTAAGAATTAAGCATGAAAATGTTTTTATTATAAACATGATGATAAAATGTTGATGAACTAAGTATTGCATCGTTAATCTTGAAATTGTATATAGTTGCGCGCCTACATACAATTTGGAATGGACCATGCAAGGCTGATTAGTAGTCACCATAAAACTAATGAATAAACACTACATTTTCTTTGAAGATTGTGAAAGATTAAATTTTATGAGATCTGCAAGAAGTGAAAAATAGGGACATAGTGTTAGGGACACCTACATATGTGCTTGTAGCATCTATTCATCTGAGTCAAATTTATTCATCTGTGGAAATTGTCTTATTTGACAATTGACAATTCTTTCTTGTCCAGTTCTCCCGTAGTGAGATTCTTTGGAAAAGTATCTGATTACCGAGCGCTGATACCCGACTTGATGTATCAACGTTCCTATCATTTCTTTTGATTAGATTTCATTTGAATGACCTGGGTAACGATCCGAGGAGCTTTTGAATGCGTACTCAATTCATGAAAACATGGGATATACTCATATTCGTTAATGTTTTCGTCTGTATCTGATTTGAAATTCTCTCGCGTAGATTATGCGTTGACCTTACTCTTTTAATGGTAGTTGTATCTCCATATATCCTTGAATTTGAGAAGGATTATGAGTTATTATTAGTCTTTTGAGAAGTTCACATCTTATCAATGGTAATGAAACTAGAAAGTTGATAGTGCCAGTAGAATGGATTGATTGATTATGACATGACAACATTGTCTTAATTGACGGGAACTCGAGTAGAATTCCCCTAAACGATAAGATGTTGATTATCAAAAGTGATCTAAATAATTCTTGATGGATGATCATATCCTGCATTTAGACTTGAAATTATACCATGAATGGTTGTGAACTAGTCATAGATATTGTCATCTAGAAGAACCTAATTTGAATTATTAAAAGATGTTCTTGCTATCTGAAACTTTAGGAGGTATGTATTGGTGAATTACCTAGACTTTTGCCATTAAGGCAAGTTAAAATTGGTATTGATTATATTCCCGGTGCTGCACCCGTGGTGTGTACACTGTACGTTAGCACCATCTGAATTAAAAGAACTACCGTACAACTGAGAGAGTTGTTAGAGAAAGCTTTTATTCTACCGAGCTCGTCATCATGAAGAGCTATGGTGTTATCATTTCTTATATTTATTGATTACCGTGAACTAAGTAAATTGACGATTAAAATCTATATCCACTACCCAAGATGATAGATTTGTTCGATCATTTACAAGGTTCTAGCGTATATTCAGAAATTTGACCCACGGCATGGTTATCATCAATTTCGCGTCCGCGAAAAAGATTATCTATTCCAATCACTACATCCAGAACTTGTAATGAACATTATGAGTTTCACGTGATGTCGTTTGGATTGACTAATACACATGTAGCATTCATAAATTTTGTGAATCACGTGTGTAGGCTGTAATTTGATAAATTCATGCTTGTGATCATTAAGGACTATTTGTTTGTCTATAAGAATAATAAGGAGTTAATAATCATTATAGACTGCCCTGAATTGGCCGAGTAGTGAAAATCTATGCCTTGAGTATTTAACATGTGATTAAAGATTAAATCCTTTACATAAAATGACCGTTTGATTAATGATGGTAAGATATATATATATATATATATATATATATATATATATATATATATATATATATATATATATATATATATATATATATATATATATATATATATATATATATATATATATATATATATATATATATATATATATATATATATATATATATATATATATATATATATATATATATATATATATATATATATTGACTCTTCAAAAATTAGAAGACATTTAAGACTTTGGGTTTTACCAAAAAGTAGGTGCAAATATGTTTTGACAAATGTTTTATCAAAAAGAACTTTTGAGGGATTATTCCCTTATACCCAGAATATTTAACTAAACTCCTGTTTAGGGGTAAATGTTCGTGTATACCTCAAGACAACCTAAGAGGGATTGAGGAAACCATTTAAACCATGACTTGAAATCTGAAACGACACATTTTGCTTTTCAACTAAGAAAATTTTGACCAAAGTATAACCAAAGATTTTTCAAACATTTACGAATCTTATTAATTATTTTAATTATTTTCGATAAATCAACAAAAATCGTGTTAACTAAATTCAAATTTATTTTGAACATTTTTCTATAATTAGACGAATTGAGAAAATTTAAAACTTTTACATTTGCATTTCATAAAATTAAATATTTATTATTTAATTACTTGTAATAATTATCGACGCTTTAAAACGTCGGATTAAGCAAAACTGATAAAAAGGATAGTTGAGACGAAACTAAAACTTAGAAAATATGAAGAAAGAAATTCTGAGTGAATTTTGGTTATGATAATTATTTAACTAGGAAAGGTGAATATAGATACTTACACATAATATAGAAAGGATAAAGAACCAACTAAGATGTGTTTCTTAATAATGACGGTGAAAAGTAATTTGCTGAACAATTTAAAATATAGCCGATGCTTGTAAAAAGGATAATATAGATAATAAAAAGGGGTTCGCGGCTAATGTGAACCATTAGAATTGAGAAGCCAATGGCGCTAAATGATTAAAAGGCTACTTGTGATTGTCTAAATTTGGAGGATTGTGAGATATAGTTATGTTGGAATCTTGTGAGTATAAGTATTCTATCCCTGTAATTTCTAATTTAATGTATCTCATCTGAAGAAGTTGTACTAATGCAATTTATGAAGGCAGATATCGCCTCATACATTAGTAAATGTCTAACTATTGCAAAAGTCATAATCTGAATTTGATTCGATTTGGGTCATCGTCGACAGACTGACCAAATCTATTAATATCATTCCAGTTAATGATAAATTCTTGATGAAGAAATTGACTCTTTTGTATTTAAAGGAGTTGTGTAAACATGGTGTACCTGTATCGATCATCTCTATCAATATCCTCGCTTCGCATCGAATTTCTAGAGATTTGCTCAGAAGTCATTGAGAACGAATCCTGATGAGAGTACTGTGTACCACCCCAATCGAAGGGACGAGGAAAAGTAACGATACAAAACACTAGAAGTCTTGTGTTATGCTCGAATAATTGACCTTTGGTAATAAACCATGTAATCATTTTCATTTGGAGAGATTATCATTGAAAACTATCGTATTAGGATCGAGATCGAATCTTGTGAGGATATATATTAGAGCATCTGTAAGCAGGAGTTGGGATGAAGACACCCGACATACACCCATTGTGAGTTGGACATGTCTTTTAGGTTTATGGTTTCCTATGATGGCGAACCTAATAAGTGTCAAAACACTTATCCTTTTACTACTTATTTCCAATAATAACAAGACCAAAACGTGTGATTTATGTTGTAAAAGTCGGAATTATGCGTGGTTTGTGTTTTTATTGTGTTTTAGGACCAAAATATGAAAAAGGAAGAAAACTCGGGTTTTCACGAGCTTTTATCTAAGAAAACGGGAAAAGAAGAAGTCAAAAGATCAAGAGTGCAAAAAGAACGGAAGTCCAAGGCCTATTCTGAAGATTTATCTAAGAAAAAGTCTAAAGACGGAAGTTTAACGAAGTCGAAGAACTTAAGTCTAATAGAAGAAGAAAATTAAAAAGACAAGTTCAAATCCCGAGATGACAAAGACAAAGAATTAAAGTCGAGTCGAGAAAACGTGAAGAAAGCAAGCAAGAAGATGCAACACATGCACTCCTTCCACCTTCCCTATAAATACCCTCCTAATAGTCATTAGAAGGGTGGTTAGTTAATTAGCTAGTTTTTATTTTTCAAGTTTTCTTTCTAGTTTTTAGAGAGAGAAAGTCTTAAACTTTCTCTCACTAGATTTCATTCTCTCTTTTAATCTTTGAAGATTAAACATCTTGTATTGCTTATTTTCATTAATCAAGTTCCATTTTTAAGCTTTTAAATCCTTATTCTCATTCTACACTTCTTGATTTATCTTACCCTTGATCCGAATTGCATACTTCATGCGTGTGATTTTATGATTTCGTGATTAAAGGATTGTTCTTCTCGGTTTGCACATAAGTTCTTACACGTTTAGGCCATAAGCTCATAATGCTTATTGGCTTATTCGAGTTCTAGCTTATTGATTTTCGAATTTTTTCAAGGTTTTTAGTAGTTTTAAGTGCATTTCATAAAGCTCTTGATTTTAAGTTTTGAAAAGTCATCAAATTTACGCTTTTTGAAACAATTACCTTCCATCGCAATCCTAGGGTTTTGGTACACATTCCGACGGCTTATACACTTTCCGATAGGTTTTGGTATTTGATCGCAATAACCCAATAGGGTTCTACTTTACGATTGGTTGGTAATTACCCCTTATTCCGATCTGGGTTGCGATCGCTTATTGCGATCGCATATTCCGACGGGATCAAGGTCTTGGTTAAGACGAAGTGCTGCCCATTTTTCGATAGAGTTATTGCGATTGATGCACATTGCGATAGTAAGCTTTCCGATAGATACTCATTGCGATAGACCTTGCATAGTTGTATTCCGATGGGTATTGATCTTAATTATTCCGATAGGGATTTTGATAATTATTCCGATAGATGCTATTTTGGTGATTCCGATGGACATGAATTGTTTTATTCCGATTGATTAGGTTTTTAAGTTTTTAAGTTTTTCAAAACTTTAAGTTTCAAGTACTTTCTTATTTAACTTTAACTTTAATTTTGTCCAAGTTTCAAATTTACTCAACGACACTTTAATTACTTGCTAATAGTTTAATTTAGACAAACAAACCAAACCATTGATTCACCAAAAGACAATTGAGTCGCACTTAAAACCGGTTTTCAATTCGAAAAGACTTGGGACTAACGAATTTTGATACGAGGTGTAAAAATCAAGTATTCGATAAACGGTTTCTAGTGAGAGACGCATTGAATTTTGGGATCCGTTCTTTGAACGTTATTTTCCTTGCTTTAAAAATTTTCAAAAATCCATAAAAAATATAAAACTCTTCAAAAATACGAAAACATCGAAAAATCATTAAAAAACAATTCTTTTCAAAAGGTTTTGCACCAAAAAGATTATAGATATTCTCTTTGTGTATATTTTTCTTCCGCAGGTGTATGCGTACTAGATCTTCGAACTATTCTGAGCCCGAGACTCGTGAAGATTTAGATATGGCTGGTGTTAATAACAACAATAATCACCCACCTCAACACAATTTGAATAACAACAACAACAACAACAACAACAATGTCCTCCTACCTGATTTACGAACCATGGAGGAATTGTGCCAACCCACCATGAACGGACGCGGAGGCCCGATTGCGCCAATGCACGTCACGGCTCAGGAGTTTTCGTTGAAGCATCACATGATCCAGCAAGTGCAAACGAACCCATTTCGTGGAATTCCGGATGATGATGCCAACAAACACCTCGACAAATTCATAACCATGACCCAAAGCATGAAGTGCTCCGGTGTTTCTATGGATGACCTTCGCCTTCAACTTTTTCCACACTCGCTTTCTCACCATGCCGAAAAATGGTTTGATCGTCTTCCTAAGAATTCTATTCATACGTGGAATGACATGACTCAACGCTTTTTATCGCGCTACTTTCCCCCATCCATGGTCACTAGCCTTCGTAACCAAATTAGTGGATTCATGCAAGAGAATGATGAATCACTTTTCGATGCTTGGGAACGATACAATGATTTGATCGACCGCTGTCCTAATCACAATATGCTCCCCGTCACTCTCATTGACACCTTTTACAATGGTCTCACTTTTCGTGATCGTGACACGATCAATGCCGCCGTCGGTGGTACTTTTATGAAAAGGAGACCGGAAGAGTGTCGAGAGTTGATTGAAAACATGACTACTCACCACAAGAATTGGGATTCTTTCGCATCCTCAAGATCTAATCAGAGAGTCAATGTTTCATCTACTTCTTCCACCACCAACTCGTCTGTTTTAGAACGTGCTATTCTTGATATTAACAAAAGTCTCCAAATTTTGACTTCTAACCAAACTCAACAAGCTAAAGCCGTTGCTATTTCTTGTGACACATGTGGTGGTCCTCATTCCTACAATGAGTGTCCTTCTACTCACGACAATTATTCTGAAGACGTTAACGCAGCATATGGTACTTATCCCACGGGAGGCTATCAAGCTCGCCCTCAAGGAGACCGTAACTTGCTAAGTTATCGCTCCAACAATTATCTTGCTCCTCCCGGTTTCCCTCCTGCAAACCAAAACCAACAACAAAGCTATAACCGAAACAACCAATCCCAACCTCGTGCTCAAAATCAATATCAATCCCAAAGAAACCCATACCCAACTCAAGGAAATTCTCAAGCTTACCAAGCTCCACCTCTCAATCAACCGATGCCAGTGAATCAAGACGCTGAGACGTTCATGAAGACTAATCGTGAGTTGGTGACGAATCTTCAGAGTCAATTTGTCAACTTGAAGAATGACATGGTGAAACAAGGGAGCGATATTCGAGCCGAGCTAAGGAATGATATGGCCAAACACAGCAATGACATTAATGCCAACATGCAAAACTCTTTTAATAATCAAGCTGTTCACCTTCGTGATATGATTGGTTCGCTCATCCAAGGTAATCAACCCTCTTCTTTGGGTACTCTTCCGAGTAATACCGTTGCGAATCCAAGAGGGGAGATGAAAGCAATCACTACTCGTAGTGGAAAAGGTTATATGGAACCCGAGCTTCCTACACCTTCACCCGTGATTGTAAACAAGGAAAAAGAGCAACTTTCCCCACCTCCTTCACCTTCTGTCCCTATTTCCCCACCACCCGTGGTTGTGAGTGATCCTATTCCCTTAAAGCCTTCTTCTTCATCCAATATACCTTATCCTTCAAGGTTGAGGAAAGAGAAGCAAAAGAGCAAGGATGATATTCAGGTTTCAAACTTTCTAAAAATGTTTAAACAATTGAATTTTAACATCTCCTTTGCCGAGGCTCTCACTCACATGCCCAAATACGCTAAGATGTTTAAAGATCTTCTAAGTGATAAGGAAAAGCTTCTTGACATCGCTCAGACCCAACTTAATGAGAACTGCTCCGCAGTGCTCTTAAGGAAATTACCCACCAAACTTGGTGATCCGGGTCGCTTCTTGATTCCTTGCAACTTCCCGAGAGTAGAGAATTGCATGGCCCTAGCCGATCTAGGTGCCAGTATAAACTTAATGCCTTTAAGTGTTTGGAAGCAATTATCTCTCCCCGAGCTAGTCCCCACCAAAATGACTTTGGAATTAGCCAACCGTACGGTTGCTTATCCAGTGGGGATAGCCGAAGATGTCTTTGTTGGCGTTGACAAATTCACCTTCCCGACGGATTTTGTCGTCGTTGACTACGAGATGGATCCTCGTGTTCCATTAATCGTTGGACGTCCATTCCTGAGGACCGGTCGCACTGTTATTGATGTCGCCGCGGGCGAAATAATCATGAGAGTTGGTGACGATCAAATTGTCTTCAACATGGGTAAGATTTCTAAGCAACCTTATTCATATGAGAGTGTTAATGCTATTGATGTTCTCGATAAGGCTTGTGAAGAACATTTTCATGATGCTTGCAAAAGTACTCTTTCTTCTCTACCCAATGTTGAGACCGTTGCCTCAATTGCTCCAGCATTGACTCCTTTTGGAGAAAGTGACTTGGATGATTTCGAAGCTAGCTTGGGTCCTCTCAATATTAAGTATGATAATTTGTCCACCAATTGGGATGAGGACATTCGTACTATTGAGAGACTTCTCAATGAGGACCCACTTTCCCCTATTGCTCCTAAAGAGGTGACCAATGATGATCCATCGTTAGTTTCACCATCTACTGAGGATCCTCCTACTCTCGAGCTTAAGGACCTACCACCTCATCTTGAGTACGTTTTCCTAGAAGACAACGAGAAGTTACCGGTCATCATCGTAAAGGATCTGAAAGAAGACGAAAAAGCCCGACTTGTCGCTGTTTTGAAGAATCATAAAAGAGCTATCGCTTGGAAAATCTCCGACATCCGTGGAATTGATCCTCACTTCTGCACACATAAAATTCTCATGGAGGACGACTTTAAGCCCTCAATTCAAAGTCAACGAAGGGTGAATCCTAAAATCCATGAAGTCATCAAAAAAGAGGTTATCAAACTTCTTGATGCGGGTATGATTTACCCTATTTCGGATTCACCATGGGTTAGTCCAGTCCATTGTGTGCCTAAGAAAGGCGGTATCACCGTTGTGCCCAATGCAAACAACGAGTTGATTCCTACCCGTCTCGTTACTGGGTGGAGAGTTTGTATAGACTACCGCAAACTCAATGATGCCACGAGAAAGGATCATTTCCCTCTACCTTTTATGGACCAAATGCTTGAACGTTTAGCGGGTAATGAATATTACTGCTTTCTTGATGGTTTCTCGGGTTATTTTCAAATACCCATCGATCCCCAAGATCAAGAGAAGACAACATTCACTTGTCCCTACGGCACATTTGCTTATAAAAGAATGCCATTTGGCTTATGCAATGCCCCCGGGACTTTCCAAAGGTGCATGTTGGCTATCTTCCATGACATGGTTGAGCAAACCATGGAAGTCTTCATGGATGATTTCTCGGTCTTCGGGGATTCCTTCTCTTCTTGCCTTGCCAATTTGGAACGTATGCTTAAGCGGTGCGAAGACACTCGCCTTGTTCTGAATTGGGAAAAATGCCATTTTATGGTAAAAGAAGGCATTTTGCTAGGACACAAAATCTCTAAAGCCGGTCTTAAAGTCGACCGTGCTAAAGTAGATGTCATAGCCAAATTACCTCCACCTTCAACCGTGAAGGGTGTGAGAAGTTTTCTGGGTCATGCGGGCTTCTATAGTCGATTCATTCAGGATTTCTCTAAAATCGCTCGCCCGATGACCCACCTCTTGGAAAAGGATACCCCTTTTATCTTTTCTAAAGAGTGTCTCGAAGCCTTCAATCTTCTCAAGAATAAGCTAACTAAGTCACCGGTCTTGGTTACCCCTAATTGGGAGCTGCCTTTTGAATTGATGTGCGATGCTAGCGACTTTGCTATTGGTGCGATTTTGGGCCAACGAGTGAATAAACACTTCCAACCAATCCACTACGCTAGCAACACAATGACGGGGGCTCAATTGCATTATACGACAACCGAAAAAGAGCTTTTAGCTGTTGTCTATGCTTTTGAAAAATTTCGCCCCTATCTTGTTTTATCCACCACCATCGTATACACGGACCACTCCGCATTGAAGTACTTGATGACAAAGCATGATTCTAAGCCAAGACTTCTCCGCTGGGTTTTGCTCCTTCAATAATTCAACATTGAAATTCGTGACAAGAAGGGTGCTGAAAACCTGGCCGCGGATCATCTAAGCAGACTTGAGGATCCATATCAAGGGGATCATCTGAACAAAGAGATCAATGACTCTTTCCCCCTTGAGACCTTAATGTCTATAAACCTCAATCTTGATGACACCCCGTGGTTTACGGACATTGCAAACTACTTAGCGGGTGGTATTCTCATCAAAGGGTTAACATCCCAACAAAAGAAGAAGTTCTTGAATGATGTTAAGACTTACTTTTGGGATGACCCTTATCTATTCAAACAATGTGCTGATCTGATCATTCGTCGTTGTGTTGACGGACCGGCAGCTTTTGACATCCTCCAAGCTTGCCACAAAGGACCCACCGGTGGTCACTTTGGTCCCAACTACACCGCTAAGAAAGTGTTTGATTATGGATTCTATTGGCCCACAATTTATCGTGACGCTCACGAAATGGTTAAGCATTGTGATGCTTGCCAACGTTAAGGCAAGATCATACATAAGGATGAGATGCCTCAAAATTTCATACATGAATGTGAAATCTTTGATGTATGGGGCATCGACTTTATGGGGCCATTTCCATCATCCAAAGGGAACAAGTACATCCTCGTCGCTGTCGACTATGTTTCTAAATGGGTTGAAGCTAAGGCTTTTCCTACGAATAATGCGAGGGTGGTTGTGAACTTTTTGAAGCAGCTTTTCGCTTGATTTGGCGTTCCTCGTGCTATCATCAGTGACCGCGGGACTCATTTTTGCAACGATCAATTTGCAAGAGTCATGGCTAAGTATGGTGTCACTCACCGTCTTTCCACCGCCTATCATCCCCAAACCAATGAGCAAGCCGAGATATCCAACCGTGGCTTGAAGAGAATTTTGGAGCGTATTGTGGGAGAGCATCGCGCCGCGTGAGCCGATAAGTTAGATGATGCTCTGTGGGCTTTCCGTACTGCATACAAGACCCCGATCGGTTGTACACCTTATCGTCTTGTGTACGGGAAAGCGTGCCACCTCCCCATTGAGCTGGAACATAAGGCGCACTGGGCCTTGAAGTGGGCTAACTTCGACATCAACAAAGCCGGTGATCATCGCAAGGTTCAACTCAACGAGCTAAATGAACTGAGGAATGAAGCTTATGAGAACTAGCTGATCTACAAGGAGAAGACGAAGATCATTCATGACGCAAAAATCAAGAACCGAGAGTTCCACGTTGGTGATCAAGTCTTACTCTTTAACTCTCGGTTGAAGATCTTCTTTGGCAAGTTGAAGAGCCGCTGGTCTGGTCCATTCACCGTCGACAAAGTCTTTCCTTATGGGACCATTGAGCTTTCTCAGCCGAATGGGCCCAATTTCAAAGTTAATGGCCAGCGTCTGAAGCTGTACTTTGGTGAGGACATCTCTAAAGAGATGATTCCATCCCTCACCACGTTCCCCATGAACTAAAATTGGGTCGAGTCAGGCTCATGACTCGGTGAACAAAAACAAGCGCTTCTCGGGAGGCAACCCGTGATCTATCCTTTACTGCTTCCATAATAAGTGTAGGGGGGCCCCGTATGTGTTTGTTGTCTTGTTTCTTGTGCTGTGCAGGGATTAAAGCTTTAGAGAGCATCTTGATGACTTTTGACGAACCGTGATACCGTGTTCCTATCTTCCCGGTTTTATCCTAAACTCTTGTGATTCAATAATTCATATTTTATATGTTCACATTGAATTCACTATAGTTGTCCTTCCCTTAGCAAGATTTAAACAAAGTGCACAATGTCATAAGTGTAGGGGAGTTTACTCCCACATGCTTACAAACATTGAGGACAATGTTTATCTCAAGTGTATGGGGGACTTCTATCGAAGTAAGTGGTCTTTTCCATGAATTTGCCCTCATTTTAACCGGAAAATCAATTTTTCGACATTTTTCAAAATTTTTAATCTATTTTGGCCTAGTTGTATAGTTGTATTTTCCTTTATTATGTTTAGTTTCTTTCCATTGCTAGAATAGTTCTTCAATAAAGTGGTTTTAGATTTTTCTTAGTCGTGAACATTTTGACTCAACCCGAGTTTACTTACCTAAGTTTACTCTAGCTAGTATCCTTAACGTGTTTAAGTCAAGTTTTGCTAGGCTTTTATATAGGGAGCTATAAAACGCGAAAGTCTTAACTCTCACGGGTTAAGAACAAGAACTTTTCGCAAGTTCCTATTATTGATCCTAGAGAGTCGTTTATCAAGGGAACTTTAAAACGCGATTTCTAAACTTGAAAAAGACTAAGAATTTGCAAGATCCTATAGGCGACTCGAAAACCCAAAACTTTGATTTAATAGGCTAAGCATCCACGAGTCTCATTCCTTGAGATTTTAAACTGTGGAGAACGAGAGATGATAGAGCCAATTATAAGTCCGGTATTCTTTCGTGAATTTATGTGAGTTAATTATGAGCCTATTCTCCCTTCACTTGCTAAATAATTTATGTGCTAATAAATAAGGTTGTACGATTTAAAAGGTTACTTAGCTTCTAGCCCCAGATCGTTTAAAAGTTGCTCGGTACGGATTAAAGTTCATAGCCAAGGCATAACTTATTGAAGCGGGATGCGAAGATTGGCAAGTCCGAAAAGGCCCTAACAAGGAATGAGGGCTACATTTTGTTGCTAAAGATCCAAAAGTGATGTGTAGAATCATTTATCGAAAATCAATATGAAGGATCGAGACACACGACGAAAAGTAAAAACTCCCCAAAAGTCATGGAGAAGTCTATCCAAAAAGACCCTAACAAGGTATGAGGATAAATAGATCCAAGTCCTAAAAGGAGGCGGATCGTTGTATATCAAAGTCCAAAATAAATATTGGAGAAAAATGAAGAAGTCGTGGTCCAAAGATGAAGAATCTCTCAAAACTTCAAGTGAAGAAATTCCTATCATGAAGAGAAGACCATAATTTCAAGAACGTCTATCGAAGATTCGAAGTATGAAGTTCCTGCCAAATATCGGTCCGAGAAAGGTCTCAAATCGTGAAGCGAGTTATGCCAAGATATGAACTTTATGAGGTCCCGAGAAGCAGTTTTAAAAGATTTGGTCCTTTAGCTAACTATTGATTAATCGTTCACTTTATTTTCGGCCTAAATAACTACCGAAATAAGTCAAACAATGCATCCTCGTGAGCATTAAAGACAAAAATAAAATATAAGAGATACACCTAGGAATAAGGGAGTCTAAGTGAATAATTGGCCCACATGAGTTTGTGATAGTTTGCTAACTTATAATAACAATGATCTCATTTTTAAGCTTGGTATGGGGAACATGAAACTTGAGGATGATAAACGTTCATGGCCACCAAAACCCAATGTAAGTTTTTAATTTCTTTACTTATTTCAATCTTTTATGTTTAGTATTAAATAATGGCCAACGTGGGTTATTTATGATGGAGAATGTAAACCGAGCTTTAAAATTAATGCATTGCATGAGGGCATTGCAATGGTCAAGTGTAGGGTATTTAATAAGTGTGAAAACACTTATCCTTTTACTACTTATTTCCAATAATAACAAGACCAAAACGTGTGATTTATGTCGTAAAAGTCGGAATTATGTGTGGTTTGTGTTTTTATTATGTTTTAGGACCAAAATATGAAAAAGGAAGAAAACACGGGTTTTCACGAGCTTTTATCGAAGAAAACGGGAAAAGAAGAAGTCAAAAGATCAAGAGTGCAAAAAGAACGGAAGTCCAAGGCCTATTCTGAAGATTTATCGAAGAAAAAGTCTAAAGACGGAAGTTTAACGAAGTCGAAGAACTTAAGTCTAATAGAAGAAGAAAATTAAAAAGACAAGTTCAAATTCCGAGATGACAAAGACAAAGAATTAAAGTCGAGTCGAGTAAACGTGAAGAAAGCAAGCAAGAAGATGCAACACATGCACTCCTTCCACCTTCCCTATAAATACCCTCCTAATAGTCATTAGGAGGGTGGTTAGTTAATTAGCTAGTTTTTATTTTTCAAGTTTTCTTTCTAGTTTTTAGAGAGAGAAAGTCTTAAACTTTCTCTCACTAGATTTCATTCTCTCTTTTAATCTTTGAAGATTAAACATCTTGTATTGCTTATTTTCATTAATCAAGTTCCATTTTTAAGTTTTTAAATCCTTATTCTCATTCTACACTTCTTGATTTATCTTACCCTTGATCCGAATTGCATACTTCATGCGTGTGATTTTATGATTTCGTGATTAAAGGATTGTTCTTCTCGGTTTACACATAAGTTCTTACACGTTTAGGCCATAAGCTCATAATGCTTATTGGCTTATTCGAGTTCTAGCTTATTGATTTTCGGATTTTTTTTCAAGGTTTTTAGTAGTTTTAAGTTCATTTCATAAAGCTCTTGATTTTAAGTTTTGAAAAGTCATCAAATTTACGCTTTTTGAATTGTTTGAAATCGTTTAGAGTAGCTTATTGCATTTGCTTATTGAGATTCACTCTTGCCACCAATTTCGGAAACAATTACCTTCCATCACAATCCTAGGGTTTTGGTACACATTCTGACGGCTTATACACTTTCCGATAGGTTTTGGTATTTGATCGCAATAACCCAATAGGGTTCTACTTTGCGATCGGTTGGTAATTACCCCTTATTCCGATCTGGGTTGCGATCGCTTATTGCGATCGCATATTCCGACGGGATCAAGGTCTTGGTTAAGACGAAGTGCTGCCCATTTTTCGATAGAGTTATTGCGATTGATGCACATTGCGATAGTAAGCTTTCCGATAGATACTCATTGCGATAGACCTTTCATAGTTGTATTCCGATGGGTATTGATCTTAATTATTCCGATAGGGATTTTGATAATTATTCCGATAGATGCTATTTTTGTGATTCCGATGGACTTGAATTGTTTTATTTCGATTGATTAGGTTTTTAAGTTTTTAAGTTTTTCAAAACTTTAAGTTTCAAGTACTTTCTTATTTAACTTTAACTTTAATTTTGTCCAAGTTTCAAATTTACTCAACGACACTTTAATTACTTGCTAATAGTTTAATTTAGACAAACAAACCAAACTATTGATTCACCAAAAGATGATTGAGTCGCACTTAAAACCGGTTTTCAATTCGAAAAGACTTGGGACTAACGAATTTTGATACGAGGTGTAAAAATCAAGTATTAGAACCTAACCTTACAAAGTACTTGACCCGCAAGACCTGAAATGATTGTTGAAATTAGGATCTGAATATTGACTGCCGGTAGTGGGCAGGAGGTTATGTGAATATGAAATGTAGATCTTGAAGTGCCAGTTGGGTAGCGAAGTTATGCCACAAATTTTAACCATGGAAAAATGAATTGATGATCTGAAAGATCATGGGATATAAGTCCCCGTTGTATGGGACCATTGAGATGATGTAAAAATTCGTTTGAAAGGCATATAAGATGGATCTACTCTAGGACTTCAAAGGCTGCGTGAATTATGATTCGTATATCTAACTTGATAAAATGTCTATCAAGTGAAAATCTGAATTCTTCTTGATGAAGTCTAGATCGGCGAAAAGTTGCATTCATTAAAAACCCGTGAACATCATGGATAGAGAAAGTAAGTCAACATTAAACCTGATCTTATTCCCGTAGTTATGTTTGATGAAACTCGCGTATTGTAATGGATTACACTTGTGAGAAAAGATCGGATGTGGAGAAAATACCCACATGGCTTTAACTCTATAAGAAGCGAGCAGTAAGATAAGATGATCTTTGAGGACAAAGATCCTGTTTAAGGGTAAATGCTGTGATAATCCGTCAATTTATGGTTTATATTTTATTCTCAAATATTATTTAAAAACATTATTTTAATGTTATATTATGAACTCACTTATTTTTGGGAAGAAATTTGGATTTACGTCTTGAAGTAGCATCGACTACGTCTAAACCGGAGGATTCAACGTTACGTGCTCACGTTTACATACACCGTCTTTGGTGACAGTGTGACATTTCAGGAAATAAATTTAGAAATAAATTTATCCGTGAATATTATTTTGAAATTTTAAATTTGTGTTGGTTCATAAACTCACAAATTTACGAGAAGAGATTAGGACTTACGATTATAATTTAACGTCCTTTACGACTAAACCGGAAACCTTAGGATTGCGTATTAACGTTTTTAAACTCCGTTTTTGATGATACAATTTTTATTAGATTCGTTTTGTGCCGTTGATTCATAATTTATAAAAACGTTTTTCGTAAAACGACCCGAGGGCACGCAAATCGAGGAAACTAGAATCGAGGAGTACCCGTAAATTAGTGGGATGAGACAAGATAAATCCTGCCCCACCCCACTATATGGACGACAACATTAAGCCAACACATCTCATGATGTGTCAAGTTGTAGCAACTAAGCTAACACTTGTTCCTTAGTTTAACTTGTAAGCACCAAAACAACAAAACCATCTAACTTGAAACCACTTCTTCATTTCCACTCATGCAAAGCAACTCACTCTCTCCCTTTCTCTCCCTATATGCCGTCCACCACCATCATCAAACACCCCTATTTGATTAATTTTTACCACAATATCATGTGTTATTCATACACATGATGAAGGACTCTTGAAGCTCTATAGATTGGTGGTCATTTTAACATCCAAGGAGAAGTTTTGTTGGTGTCTTGGGGCTGATTTTCCACAAGATGTTTGATAACTAGTTGAAAATATCGTTTTTCGATATCTTAACGAATTGATTTCCGGTTCAAAGTACGACTCAATTGTTTTTGGTGAAAAAGAATATTTTTGGTTGTTTTAAAATTAAAGGTGCAAAGACTTTAAAATAAATGACGTTAAAGTAAATCTAAGTCTAATTTAAAGTAAATGGCGAGTATTTAAAAGCGTGACGGAAATTAAAAGGCACTTAAAGTAAATAACGCAAACTTAAATCTATCTAAGGCAAACTTAAAAACGCAACTAAAACTTAAACTAAGGCAAGGCTAAAATAAATCTAAAGCAATTAAACTTAAAGTGCAACAAAGTAAAAAGGAGGGAAAAATAAATCTTGAAAATTAAAAACAGAAACTTAAAAACTGAAATTAAAAGAACCTGAAAAATAGCTCATCCGGAATAAGCATTCGTTCGGAATAAACATTCATCCGGAATGTCACTTTCGTTCGGAATATTCTTCTTCACTCGGAATATTTCCCCAAAACCTTGATCCGGAATAAATCCTTTATCCGGAATATGTCACTTATCCGGAATAAAGTATTGATTCGGAATACTGGTCCTTGATCCGGAATGTTGTCCTTGATCGGGAATTTTTGGTTGATCTGGAATATCTTCCTTGATCCGGAATAAAAGCTTGATCCGGAATGTTGTAGCTGATCCAGAATAACTTCCTTGATCCGGAATATTGGATATTCCGGATGAAACACCTTGGCTAAACCTTGATCCGGAATGTTTAAATATTCCGAATAAAGCACTTCGATCCGGAATAATAGATTATTCCGGATGAACTTGTTGATCCGAAATATTTATCTGATTCGGAATGTGTGGTTGATCCGGAATAGGGACTTGATCTGGAATATGTCACTTATTCCGGATGAAGGCCTTCGACTCGGAACTTTTTCAACAAACACTTTGATTCAGACAAACTTTCTTGATCCGGAATAAACCTGGGAAAGATCAGTAACAAACAACCGAAGAACAAGGAAACACAAAATAGCACGAATCTAGACAAACTTAATCAAAATCAACCAAAAGATTAAATCAAACTAATCACAAAACATCTACTAATGATAATCAAACAATCCAAAACAATCAAACTAACAAATATAATCAAAATAATCAAAACCCACTTTAATCAACTCAATAAAAATAAGAACATGAACATGAACAAATAAACATAAAGATTAAAGAAAGGAAGATAAGAGATCAAACAATAAAGTAAAGATTGACAAGAATTAAAAGGAAACTTACTTGAAATTAAATGTAATTAAGGTGCAGACAAGGTATTTAAATGGACATGAAATTAAATGCCAAGGTAATTAAAAGTGGAAGAAATAGTTTGTCAAGCTATCCAACAAAATGAAATTGTTATCCTAATCTTCTATTTATAGGGGAGGATTAGGGAGTGCTTAGGAAGCTTCCTCCCCTCTTTCTTCTTTTCCTTAATTGCAAGTTTAAGTCCTTAATCTTCTTAATCTTCTTAAATCTTGGACTTTAATGACTTTGTCTCGGGATTTCTTTGAACTCGTCTTGTAATTCTTCAATAAATTAGACTTGAGTTCTTCGGCTTTTAGTAAACTTCCGTCTTTTGACTTTTTCTTCGATAAATCTTCAGAACTGGTCTTGGACTTCCGTTCTTTTTGCACTCTTGACTTCTTGACTTCGTCTTTCGTCTATTTCTTCGATAAAAGCCCATGAATGCCCGTGTTTTCTCCACTTTTCACCTTTTCGTCCTAAATCACAACAAAAACACAAACCACGCATAATTCCGACATAAATGACATAAAATACACGTTTTGGCTCGGTTATTATTGTAATTAAGTGGTAAAAAGGATGGGTGTTTACACACCTATCAAATCTCCTACACTTGACCATTGCAATGTCCTCATGCAATGCATTAGTTACAAAGCAAGATTACATTTCCCATAATAATCAATCCATATTGGCCTTTATTAAAGAGATAGAAAACTATAAACATTCAAAGTAAATAAATCAAAAACATACCTTGGGTTTTGAAAATGTCATGAATGATCATCATCCTCAATTTTTCACTTTCTCTAAACCAAGCTTAAAAACGAGATCATTGTTATTATTAGTTAGCAAACTAACACGAACTTATGTGGGCCAATTATTCACTTAGACTCCCTTATTCCTAGGTGTATCTCTTATATCTTTTTATTGTCTTTAATGATCACGAGGATACATTGTTGACTTATTTCGATAGTTATTTAGGCCAAAAATAAAGTGAACGATTTAATCAATAGTTAGCTAAAGGACAAAATCTTTTAAAACTGCTTCTCGGGTCCTCATAAAGTTCATATCTTTGCATAACTCGCTTCGCGATTTGAGACCTTTCTCGGACCGATATTTGGCAGCGACTTCATACTTCAAATCTTGAGAGACGTTCATGAAATAATGGCCTTCTCTTCATAATGATAATTTCTTCACTTGAAGTTTTGAGAGATTCTTCATACTTGGACCACGACTTCTTCATTTTTCTCCAATATTTATTTTGGACTTTGATATACAACGATCTGCCTCCTTTTTGGACTTGGCTTTATTTATCCTCATACCTTGCTAGGGTCTTTTCGGACACACTTCTCCAGACTTTTGGGGAGTATTTTCTTTTCGTCGTGTGTCTCGATCCTTCATATTGATTTTCGATAAATGATTCTTCACATCACTTGGATCTTTAGCAACAAAATATAGCCCTCATGCCTTGTTAGGGCCTTTTCGGACTCGCCAATCTTCGCATCCCGCTTCAATAAGTTATGCATTGGCTATGAACTCTAATCCATACCGAACAACTTTTAAACGATCTTGGGCTAGAAGCTAAGTAACTTTTCAAATCGTACAACCTTATTTATTGCAGATAAATTTATTAGCAAGCGATGGGAGAATAGGCTTATAATTAACTCACATAAATTCACAAAAGAATACCAAACTTATAATTGACTCTATCATCTCTCGTTCTCCACAATTTAAAATCTCAAAGAATGAGACTCGTGGATGCTTAGCTTATTAAATCAAAGTTTTGGGTTTTCGAGTCGTCTATAGGATCTTGCAAATTCTTAGACTCTTTCAAGTTTAGAAATCACATTTTAAAGTTCCCTTGATAAACGACTCTCTAGGATCAATTATAGAAACTTGCGAAAAGTTCTTGTTCTTAACCCGTGAGAGTTAAGACTTTCGCGTTTTATAGCTCCCTATATAAAAGCCTAGCAAAATTTGACTTAAACACGTTAAGGATACTAGCTAGAGTAAACTTAGATAAGTAAACTCGGGTTGAGTCAAAAGATTCATAACGTTTGAAAATTAAAACCACTTTATTCAAAAATTATTCTAATAAGGAAAGGAAATAACTATACAAAGGTAAAAACTAATAGGCCAAAATAGATCAAAAATTTTGAAAAATGTCGAAAAATTGATTTTCTGGTTAAAATGAGGACAAATACAAGGAAAAGGCCACTTAACTTCGATAGAAGTCCCCCTACACTTAATATAAACATTGTCCTCAATGTTTAAGCATGTGGGAGTAAACTCCCCTACACTTAGGACATTGTGCACGTTGTTTAAATCTTGCTAAGGAAAAGACAACTAACGAGATTCCTATTTTAATAATGAGAAATATAAAATAGTGAATTGAAAAGAGTTTAGGATAGAACCGGGAAAACGGGAACAGGGAATCAGGGGTTTTCAAAAATCATCAAGAGTGGATCATTGAGCGCTCGAATCCCTGAATAGTAGAAGAGAGGAGATAGCAAACACCAACGGGTCTCCCCTACACTTAGGATAAAGAAAGCTAAAAGATAGATGCATGGGTTGCCTCCCAAGAAGCGCTTGATTTTTGTTTACCGAGTCGTGAGCCTGACTCGACTTTGATTATCATAGGAAGCAGCATGAAACATATCCACCGGGATCAAAGACATAGTTTTCGTCCATCAAATATCAGAAGCTTAAGGCGAACAAGGCAAGTGTTAGCCCTATATTTTATATAGCCGAACAAGAATGTAATAGGTCATCTTAGTCGTTAAAAGGTCTTGTATTGTAATAGGTTAGTCGGGAAAACCGGGCTTGGACTTTAAGCTAATATTGCATAAGTTAGGGGCGTAAGCCCAAAGCAAAGCCAAGCCCGGCCCAAGGAAACAAATCCCACGGCCCAAAAGGCCAAGGGTATTTAAACCCTCTTCCATGTGTGGAAGAGGGTGTTGGTTCATTTCATAAAACACATAGTTTTAGTGTAAACCTTCCACTTCTCTCTCTACTTTCTCTTTCTACTTTTCTTCTCTTTCTCTCTCTAAGAATCTTGTGTTATGGATTAAAAGGGAACAACATTTGGTATCAAGAGCCTATAGTGGATAGGTGATTGAAGATTCGTGTGTTGTGTTCTTCATTTTTTCGTGCCTATTTTGATCCAAAAAAAAAAAACTCACGTACCAAAAATTTTCTTGTGTTTTTATGGCTTATTCTTGATACAAATCATCTACTTACTATTGGTAGTGATTTGGTATTGTTATTTTGGTTAAAAACACAAAATTTTTGGGTTCTTGATTCATTTTTAGGCTAAAAATCACGAATTTGGTGTGTTCTAGTACTATCCGAGAAAAGGGGTATTTTGATTCCTTGGTACGATCTGACTTTGTGTTTGCATAAACCCTGGGGGTTTCTACTTGCGATCCATAGTCACGATCCATTGTTACGATCTAACTGCGATCATCATTACGATCCAAGTTACGATCTGTGACTACGATTGCTCAGTACGATCACAATACGATCTGGGAGTACGATCTAGCATAGTACGATCACGGCTTCGATCAGGTTACGATCACTCAGTACGATCTATAGTGCGATCCCTCACTGCGATAACTCATCACGATCATAGAGTACGATCACCAAGTACGATCAGAGTACGATCAGATCACGATCACCAAGTACGATCAGAGTACGATCAGATCACGATCACCAAGTAAATTCAAATTTTTTCCCTACTAGTTTTTGGCTATTTCTAACTCAATTTCAAAATTTGGCGATACAAAATTTTTCGGCTTACCGTTTTATCGGACTGAGGAATTTATTGTCGGACTGAAGATTCTCGGAACTCTACGAAATTTCAACCACACCTCATCACAACAAATCCAATAAGATCTGCAATTCATTCACAAGTATTCACCATGTCTAACAACAACATCAACATTGCAACTGCTAATCAAATTCGTTTGGAACAAGGTGGCAACGGTAATCCACCTGTGCTCACTGCCGGTTGTTACGTTCAATGGAGATCTCGTTTTCTCAGATTTCTTGACGGAAAAGAAAACCGAACTACTCTTCGTCACTGCCTTGAGAATCCACCTCCAGTTTTTGAATTCAGACCAATTGCCACACAGGCAGAGGATGGTACTTCATCAACTATACGAGCTATGGAGGATTTTGACACATGTTCTGCTGAGAAAAAGAAACTCCTCCAAGCTGAAGCTGATGTTGTAAACTTCATACTCACTGGAATTGATAACGATATCTATTCCACAGTTGATGCATGTCCTAATGCTATGGAAATGTGAATGAGCTTGTTAGAAATCAGTGCACCATCTCCAATCATCATGCCAATGTTCAGTTTCTACTTCAACTCAAACCGGAATGGCAAAGGTTTGTGACTTTGGTCAAACAAAGGGAGGATATCAAGACTATATCTTACCACAAACTTTATGACATACTGAAACAACATCAGAATGAAGTGAATGAACTTAGGGCTGAAAAGGCAGAAAGATCTGCGAACTCTATTGCTTTTGTGGCTGCTACTTCAACAAAACTCGTTCCCCGTCAACAACTACCTATTCATTCCTCAAAGTCATCTAGCTCATCCATCAAACCACCAGCTACTGCTAAACACAAAGCAAAAGCAATTGTCCCCACTCCACCTCCAAAATATGACACCGAGTCAGATGGAGACAGTGATGATGAACAAACTTCAAGGGACAAGAAGATTGAGGAACTCATGTTTACTCATCACAACTTATAAGAAGATCTACAAACCTACCAACAACAACCTCAGATCATCATCCAATGCAAGATATAAGGAAGTTGATCATGCACCTAGGTATGATCGTGATGCTAGGTATGATAATCAGAGGATGCCGAATCAAGTTGGGGCTAGAGACACTGTAGGCACTCCGGTTGGGCAAAAGACTGGGATTCAATGCTTCAACTGCAAGGGTTTTAGGCACATGGCTAGGGAATGCAAGAAGCCAAAACGGGTTAAGGACTCAGGGTATCACAAGGAAAAGATGCTGCTGTGTAAGAAAGAAGAAGCAGGAATTCCACTTACAGTAGATGAAGTTGACTGGCGTGATGACACTGATGATGAAGCCGACGATCAAGAGTTAGAGGCACATTATGTGTACATGGCAAAGATTCAAGAAGTGATCCCAGAGACTGATGATACTTCTGGACCCATCTATGATTCTGAGCAACTTGAAAAGGTACCATCACATGATAACTATAATGTGTTTGCTAATGAACGACGGCATCCTGAGCAACTCGAAAGCATCAATGACACATATGTAATGGACACGGAGGATAGCAATATCTCTACGGATTCACAACATATGTGTAATGATGACGGAAAAGCTGTTCAGGATACTGACTCGGATGAGGACCGTGATTTGCTTGCGTCTATTATTAACTCTTTAAAACGTGAAATTGATGAAAACAAAGAAGCTAATAAACGTTTGAAGCAAGCAAACGCATCCTTAGCCGAGGAGATAGACAGGCTTAAAGAGTGTGATTATGTAAAAGAAGCTGATCGACGGGTTGCAATAGCTGATGGTTTGGTATATGAACGTAAGGTGCTCAACGAACAATATTGTTCTGAAGTAACACACGAAATTCATATGTCAAAACAAAAGATATCGGAACTTGAAGAACAACTGCTGCTACATAAACTCCAAATTACTGAATTAGAGTCGGTTAACAAAGAACAAACTGAGCTTTATAAAACTCGTGAAGAAAAGGATATTGAAAAAATTCTTGCTTTGGAAAAGAGAGTCGACACGTTAAACAACATTGTTTACAAAACGGGTCAGTCTATTCAAACTATGAATATGCTCAATAGAAATATGAAAACGAGTTTTGTAAAGCCTGAATATCTCAAGAAAGTTCAAAGTACCAAGCCTGCTCTTTATGATATCGGTTGCTATGTTGATAATCTTGCTCTTATGCTTTCCCCTGACTGCGACGAAATCATTCGTCAACAAGAAGAAAGTCGATCAAACTTAAGTGATTTAATAAACCTTTCTGATTCTAACAAGCATATTAAGTTTGTCCCTCAAAAAGAACTTTCAAAAGAACAAAAGATGTATAATAGTGTTCCACCACCAAGTGATGAACCACAAAAGAAAGTTTCTTTAAAAAGGAGTTTCAAAAAGCAATCAATTTTGTTAGAAAAGCGAATTTTGGATGAAAAACGTAAATGGGATGAGAAAAGCAAAAGTGTTCAGCAATTTGAGTTTATAAAACAAGGGGTTTTAAATTTGTACAAAGGTGTCGTCGACTATGAAAAAGTTTCCTAGGGATACCATTTGGAATATTAAACCTAACCCACAAGTAGAAGTCGTCATTCAACAATGTATTGTTCCAACCATTGATGATCTTTCAAAAAATGTGGAATAGTTTTATACAACTCTCACTGAGGAAATGTTAACTGATTTAAGTTATGTTAAATCTCTTGAAGATGAAGTTGATTTTCTCCAAACTAAATTAAAGACACAAGAGCACCAACTTTCTAACGAAATTGATCGACTTTCTAAGGAATATTTTTATGCTGACCATATGAATGCTATACTTGGTGTGTATACCGATCTTGATCAATATTGTCATGTAGCATGTCTAGTGTCAGAATCGGACGCAAAATGTCGCAATCTTGAAGTAGAGCTTTCGAAACAAATTCAGTCATATAACAAACTTTCGAAAAGTTTTTCTCAACTTGAGAAACACTCCATTTCTCTTGAACTTGCTTTACAAAAAGGTGAAAAATCTCATAATCATAAAAAGTGTCAAGAAATGTCAGCTTCTTCGTTTCGTCTACTAAATGAAAAAGATTTCGAAATAAATGATTTGAAAGCTCAGCTAAAAGAAAGGGACATAGCCATAAGTGAGTTACAGAAACTCATTGAGAAAATCAAAGGAAAGTCTGTTTTGGGTAAACCATCCGCTGTTCGGCAACCGAATGCAGTTAAATGCCCTAAATCATCTATTTTGGGACAATCCCCACAGACTTTGCCTAAGATAGGAAATGATAAGAGCACTAATGTGATAGCACCTGGAATGTATAAGATGAACACTAGGTCCACTCAAACTGGAACAACGCAGTTACCTCAGAATACTAGGAAAACTAATCAACGTGTGTCTTCTTCTATAGGAGTAAATCCCACTACTAGTGTTAGCGGACCACAGCTTAAGAGCTCTAGAGTTGAAGATAGAGTCATGCCTAACAATAGTCAAAGGAAGAAGAATGAAGTAGAAGATCACCATAGGAATTTTAAGTTTTCTAAGAATAAAATGTCTGTAACTGCATGTAATGACAGTTTAAATGCTAAGACCTCGAATGTTGAATTTGTTTGTATTGAATGTGGCAAATGTGTTCGTACTTTCAAACATGATGCTTGTGCTCTTAATTATAATGGCGTGAATACTAGAACTAGGAAGCCTATTCGTATGCCCACTAGTACTATTAAACCCACAAGAACTTTGAACCAATCCACTGAGCAACCACTTAAGAAACTAAGTGCGTTAGAATCCACTACTCTACGTAAACAAAGCAGGTTAAAGAAGCTTTATGAGAACATGATTAGGACATGTACACGGGGGTATTCAAGATTTACACCACCCGGATACAAATGGGTACCTAAGACAACCCCCATTCTAATTGGGTCTATGAATGTTAGCTTGCCTTTAGAATCTAGGTCCACTAATCTTTTGGAACCCGTTTCTATCAAGGGCTCCCATTTGTCAAATGCTACATTGTCTTCTAATTCTTCTACAGCTCGTCGAGTTCATCCTATTCATAATGGACTCCGGGTGCACAAAGCACATGACGGGCAATCTCAAGCTTCTCATTAACTTCGTGGAGAAGTTTCTGGGTACGGTACGGTTTGGAAATGATCAATTTGCACCGATACTCGGATATGGAGACTTGGTTCAAGGGAATATCACTATAAAACTTGTTTATTACGTCGAGGGACTGAATCACAATTTATTCTCGGTTGGTCAATTTTGTTATGCGGATTTGGAAGTGGCTTTTCGGAAATCTACTTGCTATGTTAGAGACTACGATGGGAATGACCTTCTTACAGGTTCTCGTGGTTTTGATCTCTACACAGTAACTCTTCAAGACACATCTTCAACAAATCCAATTTGCTTAATGGCTAAAGATTCATCATCTCAAGCATGGTTATGGCATCAACGATTGTCACATCTCAACTTTGACACCATCAACTTGCTTTCGAAGAATGATATTGTGACCGGTCTTCCTAAGTTGAAATTCGTCAAAGACCATCTTGGTTCTTCTTGTGAGTTGGGGAAAGAAAAACGGAAGTCTTTCAAAACAAAGACTACCCCAAGCTCAAAAGGACGATTGGAACTTCTACACATGGATTTATGTGGTCCCATGCAAGTAGAGAGTATTAACGGGAAAAAGTATATTCTCGTGATTGTTGATGATTACTCTAGATACACATGGACTTTCTTCTTAAGGTCCAAAGATGAAACACCATAGGTTCTCAAAAACTTTCTCAAGATGATACAACGCAATCTTCAAGCTCAAGTCTTAACCGTAAGAACGGATAGGGGTACTGAATTTTTGAACAAGAACTTGCAATCTTACTTTCAAGAAGAAGGCATCGAACATCAAACGTCTATTGCTCGAACTCCTGAACAAAACAGCGTTGTCGAAAGGCGGAACCGTACTTTGGTTGAGGCTGCTCGAACAATGCTTTCTGCTTCAAAATTACCACTATTCTTCTGGGCTGAAGCAATTGCAACTGCCTGTTATGCTCAAAATCGTTCTCTCGTTATCCTTAGACATGAAAAGACACCTTACCACATCATCAATGGCAGGAAACCTATTGTCAAATTCTTTCACGTATTTGGATCTTTATGCTACATTCTTAAAGATGGTGAGAATCTCGACAAGATGAAAGAAAAAGGTGATGCATGTATTTTTGTAGGGTATGCGACATTGTCGAAAGGATATCGGGTCTATAACAAGAGAACAAAGATTATTGTCGAAACAATTCATGTGAACTTTGACGAATTACCACTAATGGTACTTGATCACAACAGCTCAAGTCCCGCACCTTAATGTCCAGCAATGGCACCTACACACAACAGTGTACGTCCCGTGCAAGAATGTCAACAAAGTACTCCTACAGCAGACTCGACGGATACGTCACAAATGAATGAGTTGGTTGATTTATATGATCCAATGTTTGATGAATACTACTATGGAAACAATCATGTTGTGTCAAAGCCTTCCGCTGTCAATACTGCTGATGCACCCGAACAAAATCAACAAGACACAACTGCCTCTACTTCAGCAACTGTTGCTCAAGCAACAATTCCAGTGGATACTCAACAAACTCAAGAAACTGTCATACAACCAACATCACCAACCGTCAATGCTGAAGGAGGAAACAACAATCAAGCAGTCGATGCACAACCTCACGAAGAAGAATTTATCAATCCGTTCGGTACACCGGTACACGAAGTCGGAGAGTCTTCTAATCAACATGTTGATCCGTCCAACATGCATACATTCTACCAACCATATCCATCCACTCACCATTGGACACGTGATCATCCATTGGAGCAAGTCATTGGAAATCCTTCACAACTGGTTTGAACACGCAGACAACTCGAAACCGATGGCGATGTATGTATGTATGCACTCACCATGAGTTCAACTGTACCTACAAACATCAAACAAGCCATGACTGATCATGCATGGATTGAATCAATGCAAGACGAAATTCATCAGTTTGAACGCCTAAATGTTTGGGAACTTGTTGACAGACCCTATGGAATGTCAATTTTAGATTTCAAATGGATCTGGAAAAACAAACTGGATGAAGAACAAACCATCATCAAAAACAAATCTCGTCTTGTGGTTAAGGGATACCGTCAACAAGAAGGCATAGATTTCGATGAATCGTTCGCTCCAGTTGCTCGTTTGGAAGCTGTCAGGATATTCCTTGCTTATGCTGCACATAAGGGCTTCACGGTTTTTCAGATGGACGTTAAAACTGATTTTCTCAATGGTCGTTTGAAGGAAGAAGTGTATGTGAATCAGCCGGAAGGATTCATCGATCCTCATCATCCTGACAAAGTCTATCATCTCAAGAAGGCTGTATATGGACTTAAAGAAGCTCCAAGGGCATGGTACGAAGAACTTTCAAACTTCTTGGTGTCCAAAGGATTCTCCAAAGGTTCTATTGATCCTACTCTCTTTACTAATAAATATGGGGATGACATAATGCTGGTGCAAGTTTATGTTGATGACATTATTTTTGGTTCTACGAACCCAAAACTTTCAAAACGTTTTGAAAAATTAATGCACAGC
Source organism: Glebionis coronaria (assembly GCA_025667525.1). Classification (NCBI taxonomy): domain Eukaryota; kingdom Viridiplantae; phylum Streptophyta; class Magnoliopsida; order Asterales; family Asteraceae; genus Glebionis; species Glebionis coronaria. The sequence continues at coordinate 125,291,671 of CM046882.1, read as the reverse complement.
AGATTTGAAATGTCAATGATGGGGGAGCTAAAAATCTTTTTAGGCCTCCAGATTCATCAATCCCAACGTGGTATCTTCATTAACCAAGCTAAGTATGCTCAAGAGATACTTAAAAAGCATGGTATGACCTCATGTGCTCGCGTTGGTACACCATTGTCGACCACATCCCTAGACGCTGACTTGTACTCATATCCCGTAGATCAAACGCGATATCGCAGTATGATCGGGTCACTTATGTACCTTACAGCTAGCAGGCCTGATATTCATCATGCCACATGCTATTGTGCATGATATCAAGCCAGACCTACTCAAAAGCACCTCAAAGAGGTTAAACGGATCTTTCGGTACCTTAAGAATACCATTCACATGGGACTCTGGTATCCGAGGGAAACCGGTTTTCATCTAACAACTTTTTCAGATTCTGATCATGCAGTTTGTCTTGATAGTCGTAAAAGCACTTCTGGTAGCATACAATTTCTAGGGGAAGACAAGCTTGTCAGCTGGTCGTCAAAGAAGCAGGATTGCACTTCGCTATCATCAGCTGAAGCAGAATATGTGGCTCTATCCGCGTGTTGTGCTCAAGTCCTCTGGATGAGAACTCAACTCACGGATTATGGCTTCCACTTTGATAAAATACCTATGTATTGTGACTCAAAGTCGGCCATAGCCATATCTTGCAATCTGGTTCAGCACTCCCGCACCAAGCACATCGATGTCAGATATCACTTCATCAAGGAACAATCGTGGAATTATACTTTGTCAGAACTGAGTACCAGCTGGCAAACTTGTTTACAAAAGCTCTATCGAAAGATAGGTTTGCGTATCTCGTTGGCCGTCTTGGTATGAAGTATAGGACTCCAGAAGACTTGGAGGTTTTGGCAAATGAAGCTGCTTGATATTCTCTCATAATGACTTCTAGGCGAATCACAGCTTAGAACTCGGACCTCAACTAAGGAAAGTTTATCTCGGACGATAACTTATCCTTCTCAACGAGAAATTCATATTTCTCGGTCATGAGCTTCTCATAAAAACATTCAAAGTTTTTTAAGTTCATGAAAAACGATTTCTAAGTAAATGTCAGCTTAGAACTCGAACTTCAACTTAAGGAAAGTTTATCACGGATGATAACTTATCCTTCACAACGGGAAATTTATTTTTCTCGGTCATGAGCTAGTCACAAAACAATCAAAGTTTTGAGCTCATGAAAAACGGACCGAAAGGGGAGTGTACGTTTCAGTGCGCTTTCCCTAAGCAATAGAAGAGAAGTCTGCTATCCTGATTATTTTAAAACCGTTGAACACAATTTTTCAAGAATTTCTCAAAAGGTTTTTCTAAATCTTTCAAAATTGTGTGTTCAACACTCCCTTCCTCATAATAGGTTTTTATCTCAAAATGTCATATGTTATTTTGATCAATTTTTGAGGGGGAGCACTTTAAAATCAAGCCTTTTAATGTTGTTGGGTACATCTCTAAAATTGTCATATTTTATGTATCCAACACATTCCGAAAATGATATGAAATTGTCAAATGTGATATATTATATCGGAAAAGGCATCTCAACTCCGTACCTCAACATATTTTGTGGTGTCGTTTTTCTAAAATTTTGTCAGATTTTGTCTCAAGACACACATATATTGTTGTGGGGGAGCGACCCGACTGAAAATGTTCCATGATTCATGCGTGCACACATGTTTCTCTCCCATCGATTTTTCAGAAAATGTCATATTTTAATCAATTGGTATCTCTAATATTATATTTTTATATTAGAGATAGGGGGAGAAAATGTGATTAAAATGTAATATATCGCAACATGTGATCTTAAAGACTCAAGTGCAACTCTTTCCTTCACATGCCAAACTATTTCGTATACCGATGCATGTGTGTAGGGGGAGCTTTTCGAAAAGATAAAACTTTCAAAGTGTTAAAAGTTTTGATTTTTATCAAGCAATTTGAATGGTTTTCAATGGTTTTATGGTTACGATCTTTACCCAAAACAACCTACTATCCACGACGGAACGATGGAGTCAAAAGGTGGTTTAGGATAGGAAACTAAGTCCTATGATCCAACAAGAACCGGAGGGATCTACCCAAGGACATTCCATAGCTAGAAATAGTTGTCCTTAGGAAAGATGGAGTGAAATGAAGCTGAATGCGGACCAATTACTTAAGTTAGCACTAGAACAATCACAACAAGGTGCTAATGATGACGTATTGGTAAGCATTGAAGGAGTTGAATATTCTGTGCAACTTAGGTAGAAACCGGGTTAACACATCTTTTGAAGACAAGTGTCATGGACCCAGTGATGCGATGCACAACCCTTCCCCAGCCATTCGAGTTTCTCTCAAAAGAAACTTGTCTCATTGTCACGGAGATCAACACGTATCTATTGACTTTCTCACTCCGAGTCAGTTAATATTGAAAAGGTGGCAGTCTGCTCCAACCTCCGATTACCAAAAAATGCACTTATTGAGTCTAGAGCCAAACGAGATCAATTTATCATCTCATTAGGACACAATCGAGTCCTACGCATTATCCTTATGATATTGCCAGAACATCTGAGTGAGACGATTCACAATGAAGATGGAAATCCTGCTAGAGCCAGCATCAAACAAGCTCATGGTAGGTAACTTGTGCGATTCTACACGAATCAAACTTGTGATAACTGGAAAGCAACTAAGTTTGGATTCTTAATTGATTCAAACTTGATTCCAGGTTTCTTCGCAAAATCTGTGTGATCTTGCCAGAACATTGAGAGTGACACTATTTAGTGTTCACAGTGACGAATGGAAATCCTTCCAGTGTCAACATCAAACAGCACTGCGGTAGGTAACTCGCAAGATTCTCTATGAATCAAGCTTGTGACAAACTGGAAAGCAACAATGGTGCGATTCTTTTAGAATCAAACTTGTTCCAGGAAATCTGAATTGACGACTCTAATCAGACGGATAATTTATCCTTATGATTCACTCTTTACGTCCGCAGTCTGCTTTGAGATGGTCGAGTAAAGAGAACTGGCTGCTACCGCCGGGAAACCCTGTCAAGGAGGTTCTTATTCGAATCTACCTGATCACAGGTACGGTATTTAATACCGTTTAACGGTCTTCACCGACCGGAGGTAAAACGCTACCGAGTTAGGATGAAATGTTCAAAGCCATTTTATCCGTGTCTATATATGTTGCTGCATATCAAGAAGGTGGCGTAGCTGTGATACCGATGTCGATTCAGAAGTCACAAGAGCACAAGATGGCGATAATCAAGATACCTAAGAATGTAAGAATGTAATAGGTCATCTTAGTCACAAGGAGTACAGATGAAGATCTCAAGCACTCAAAGTCAAATGACAAAGGCTCAAGATAAAGATCACGAAAGCATGAAGGAACAAAGCTGTTACAAACAAGATCAAGACCAAGATACAAGACCAAAGCAGGAAGATCTCCTCTACAAGAATGTATTCACTCAATCATCTTATGCTTTTTAAGCTTTTTAAGATGACCGATACATTGGGGGAGATTGTTAGCCCTATATTTTATATAGCCGAACAAGAATGTAATAGGTCATCTTAGTCGTTAAAAGGTCTTGTATTGTAATAGGTTAGTCGGGGAAAACCAGGCTTGGACTTTAAGCTAATATTGCATAAGTTAGGGGCGTAAGCCCAAAGCAAAGCCAAGCCCGACCCAAGGAAACAAAGCCCACGGCCCAAAAGGACAAGGATATTTAAACCCTCTTCCATGTGTGGAAGAGGGTGTTGGTTCATTTCATAAAACACATAGTTTTAGTGTAAACCTTCCACTTCTCTCTCTACTTTCTCTTTCTACTTTTCTTCTCTTTCTCTCTCTAAGAATCTTGTGTTATGGATTAAAAGGGAACAACAGCAAGCCAAAGAAGAGTAGGCAAGGTTCCCTTAAGCATAGATGGAGCACGGTGGAAGCAAGGGTGAAGTGGTGCAAGCATATCTTCAAAAGTTCCAAATATTTTTCCTTTTATTTCATCAGACGGATACTGAGATGGCTGAAGAATATCGATACCGGGGTCGAACACCTTTTCCTTTAGGGGAAAATAGCATTCAGGCTCAACAAAATGTGAAGAAGATCCACGAAGAAGATGCACAACCTCGTCCTCAGAAGGTGGACAAAGAGGTGTTAACTCATACGTGCTGCGGATGTTGGTGTCGGCCGGTTGCTTCTCCTTTGAAATAATTTTCTTTAAATCCAAAGTAGGATCAAGACGATAATCATCAAAGTCCAAAGGAGGTGCATCACTCTCATGAGGGAAGTAAGTATTGAGAAAAGTAGAGAAGTCTTCCTCAAATGAGTAATCGTCCAAAGTAGGATCGAGTGATGTAGGTGGAGGATCTTCATCATGTGAAGAATCACACGAAAGAGTATCGGCCTCATCAAAATCATCATAAGTGGGCAGGTCGGGATACTCGGAGGTACAATCATCAAAATCATCCGAATCTGAGCTAGAATTATCATCATAAGCATCAAATATCGGTGGAGAATCATAAATGGGAGAAGGTTCCAAATTGGAGAGAGAATCATCCACATCATCTTGGAAAAGTGGATTATCAATGCAAGACTCGAATAGAGGATTGTTGTTGACGACAAAATCATCAAGCACATTAATCATATTCGTAGATTCTCGTCCATAGGATTTGCTTGTAAGCTTCCCCATTTTGAAAACTTGTGCATCATCCCCGAATCTTAAGATTAACTCACCTTCGGAAACATCAACTAGAGCTCTTCCGGTTCTCAAGAATGGCCGACCAAGTATTAAAGGAATACGAGGGTCCATTTCATAATCAACCACAACAAAGTCGACCGGGAAAGTAAATGTGCCAACTTTAATGAACACGTCTTCGGCAATACCAACGGGGTAAGTGAGAGTGAGATTTGCAAGTTCAAGAGTCATCTTTGTTGGAGTAAGGTCGGGTAATGATAGTGTTTTCCAAACACTTAATGGCATGAGATTTATACTGGCCCCGAGATCAGCTAGGGCAGTAAATTCTTCAGTTTTGTTGAAAATGCAAGGCAACACAAAACGACCGGGATCTCCAAGTTTTTCCGGAAGTTCTTTGAGAATAACTGCAGAACAGTTTTCATTTAAGCGTGTGTTGGCGAGCTCAATCAACTTCTCCTTCTTGTTAAGCAATTCCTTGAATGCTTTGACAAATTTCGGCATGTGGACAAGTGCTTCAACAAGGCTAATGTTGAAATTCATTTGAGAGATCATCTTCAAATAATTCGACACTTGAATGTCATCCTTTGTATGCATTTTGGTCTTGCCTAAGCGAGATGGATAAGGAATATTGGGGTTGGGTGGTGAAGGTGTAGGTGTAGGTAAAGTTTGAGATGTTGAAGGTGGGGTTAGTGGAGGATTCTTGATGGGTGCTTCATCACGACGAGGCGGAGACGGTAATGGTGCACTAATACTAGGTGTAGGAGGAGTAGGGATAAATGGTGGTGGAGGAGGTGTAGATGATGGGGGTGGGATAGGTGGTCCTACTATGGTAACTCTACTACGGGTAGTAATAGCACTCACATTTGCTCGCGGATTGGTGACGGTGTTTGAAGGTAGATAACTCGAGGTAGAGGGTTGAGTGGTGGGAAAGAAACTAGCCAGCATATTCTTCAAGTCATTCGTTTGATTGCTGAAGGAGGATTGAATATTATCTCGAAGCTCGGATCTAATGTCATTCCCTTTCTTGGTGATATCCCCTTTCAAATTAATAATTTGGCTCTACAGATTCTTGATTTGCTCACCTTGGGTTCTCATCAAAGCTTCAACATCGGGATTAATGGGTGGGGCTTGTTGAGCGGGTGGGTGATAAGGATTAGAAGCTCGAGGTGGGATTTGGTTGCTTCTATTGTAATTGTTGTTGGGGTTTTGGTTTTGAGGAAAAAACCCGGGTGAAAGGTGGTTGTTAGACCGGTAACTCAGCAAATTTCTATCCCCTTGAGGTCGAGCTTGGTAATTTTCCGGTGAATAATTACCATAAGCTGCATACAAGTTTTCTGAATTTCCTTGAGTAGAAGGACAATCAGTGTATGAGTGTGGACCTCCGCATGTTTTACAAGGATTGGCAACCGCTTTAACTTGTTGTTGTTGGTTTGTAGCGAGAAGCAAGATATTTTTGTTCATTTCGGTCATCATGCGGGTGAATTCGGTCATGTCGGGGTTTGCTGAAGTAGAGGAAACACTGAATCTCGGGTTGTTCCTTGAAGAAGCGGAGGAATCCTAGTTTTTGTGATGAGTAGTCATGTTCTCTATAAGCTCTCTACACTCCTCGGGTCTTCTTTTCATAAATGTGCCACCGGCGGCTGCATTAATCGTATCACGATCTCGAAAAGTCAGTCCGTTGTAGAAAGTATCAATTAATGTCACAGGGAGCATGTTGTGGTTTGGACAATGATCAATCAAAACATTATATCTTTCTAAAGCATCAAAGAGAGATTCATCGGGTTCTTGCATGAAACCGCTGATTTGATTGCGAAGGCTCGTGACCATGGATGGTGGAAAGTAGCGCGACAAAAAGCGTTGAGTCATGTCATCCCAAGTATGAATTGAATTCTTCGGGAGACGATCAAACCATTTCTCGGCGTGGTGTGATAAAGTATGTGGGAAGAGTTGAAGGCGAAGAACATCCATTGTGGCACCGGTGCACTTCATGCTTTGGGTAATAGTAATGAACTTGTCGAGGTGTTTGTTGGCATCATCATCAGGCATTCCTCTAAAAGGATTTGTTTGCACTTGCTGAATCATGTGGTGCTTCAACGAAAACTCCGGAGCCGTGATTTTCATCGGCGCAATCGGTCCTCCTCGTCCAAACATGGTAGGTTGACAAAGCTCCTCCATTGTCCGAAGATCGGGCTGTGGAAGACAATTGTTGTTATTATTATTGAGGTGCGATGGATTATTGTTGTTGTTAACACCTGCCATACTTAAATCTTCTCGAGGCTCGGGCTCTTGATAATTAGAAGATCTAGTACGCATACACCTACAAAGGCAAAAGAAAAAGAAACCAAACACAAAGAGAATATATATATATATACACAATAAAAATAAAATCTTTTTGGATTTTCGAAATTTTTAATTTTTATGGATTTTTTAACAATTTTTTTTATGGTTTTTTTGAAAATTTTTTAAGCAAGAAAATAACGCTCACAAGTGAACGGATCCCAAAAAGCAACGCGTCTCTCACAGAAAACCGTTAATCTTTACGAAAAGAGCCGGCAGCGGCGCCATTTGATAACTAGTTGAAAATACCGTTTCTCGGTATCTTAACGAATTGATTTCCGGTTCAAAGTACGACTCAATTGTTTTTGGTGAAAAAGAATATTTTTGGTTGTTTTAAAATTAAAGGTGCAAAGACTTTAAAATAAATGACGTTAAAGTAAATCTAAGTCTAATTTAAAGTAAATGGCGAGTATTTAAAAGCGTGACGAAAATTAAAAGGCACTTAAAGTAAATAACGCAAACTTAAATCTATCTCACGCAAACTTAAAAACGCAACTAAAACTTAAACTAAGGCAAGGCTAAAATAAATCTAAAGCAATTAAACTTAAAGTGCAACAAAGTAAAAAGGAGGGAAAAATAAATCTTGAAAATTAAAAACAGAAACTTAAAAACTGAAATTAAAAGAACCTGAAAAATAGCTCATCCGGAATAAACCTTCGTTCGGAATAAACATTCATCCGGAATGTCAGTTTCGTTCAGAATGTTCTTCTTCACTCGGAATATTTCCACAAAACCTTGATCCAGAATAAATCCTTTATCCGGAATATGTCACTTATCCGGAATAAAGTATTGATTCGGAATACTGGTCCTTGATCCGGAATGTTGTGCTTGATCCGGAATGTTTGGTTGATCCGGAATATCTTCCTTGATCCGGAATAAAAGCTTGATCCGGAATGTTGTAGCTGATCCGGAATAACTTCCTTGATCCGGAATATTGGATATTCCGGATGAAACACCTTGGCTAAACCTTGATCCTGAATGTTTAAATATTCCGAATAAAGCACTTTGATCCGGAATAATAGATTATTCCGGATGAACTTGCTGATCCGAAATATTTATCTGATTCGGAATGTATGGTTGATCCCGAATAGGGACTTGATCCGGAATATGTCACTTATTCCGGATGAAGGCCTTTGACTCGGAACTTTTTCAACAAACACTTTGATTCAGACAAACTTTCTTGATCCGGAATAAACCTGGGAAAGATCAGTAACAAACAACCGAAGAACAAGGAAACACAAAATAGCACGAATCTAGACAAACTTAATCAAAATCAACCAAAAGATTAAATCAAACTAATCACAAAACATCTACTAATGATAATCAAACAATCCAAAACAATCAAACTAAGAAATATAATCAAACTAATCAAAACCCACTATAATCAAATCAATAAAAATAAGAACATGAACATGAACAAGTAAACATAAAGATTAAAGAAAGGAAGATAGGAGATCAAACAATAAAGTAAAGATTGACAAGAATTAAAAGGAAACTTACTTAAAATTAAATGTAAAATGTGCAAGACAAGGTATTTAAATGGACATGAAATTAAATGACAAGGTAATTAAAAATGGAAGAAATAGTTTGTCAAGCTATCCAACAAAATGAAATGATTATCCTAATGTTCTATTTATAGGGGAGGATTAGGGAGTGCTTATGAAGCTTCCTCCCCTCTTTATTTTTTTCCTTAATTGCAAGTTTAAGTCCTTAATCTTCTTAATCTTCTTAAATCTTGGATTTTAATGACTTTGTCTCGGGATTTCTTTGAACTCGTCTTGTAATTCTTCAATAAATTAGACTTGAGTTCTTCGACTTTTAGTAAACTTCCGTCTTTTGACTTTTTCTTCGATAAATCTTCAGAATTGGTTTTGGACTTCCGTTCTTTTTGCACTCTTGACTTCTTGACTTCGTCTTTCGTCTATTTCTTCGATAAAAGCCCGCGAATGCCCGTGTTTTCTCCACTTTTCACCTTTTCGTCCTAAATCACAACAAAAACACAAACCACGCATAATTCCGATATAAATGACATAAAATACACGTTTTGGCTCGGTTATTATTGTAATTAAGTGGTAAAAAGGATGGGTGTTTACGCACCTATCAATGTTCATGAAGATAGGGGATCTTGAAGATGATATTGGTTTATCACAAGTCTTGCCATCAAAATCCAAGCCTTGATGAAAAACTACGCAACCTTGGTGGTATGAAGATTGTTCTCCCCATCCTCTTGTTATTTTGATTATGTAATCATGTATTTTCTTCTTAATGTATATATGTATGATGATATATGATGATAAAAAAAATATTATGTGGGGATTTGGTGTTGATAAACATGGGTAAAAAGATGAAAAACTATATGTAAAAGTGGTTAATCTTGCTTAAATTAGTAGGCTGTATAAAAACAGTAAATAACCATATGATGAACTGATAAAATAGTATATATGAATTGATATAAAGTAAGCTATGAGTCTTGTACACATGTGAGAGTTGTCCATACAATGGAGTCATTATAATGACTGAGATATGATCAAAACAAGTTTAGAGTGCAAATCCGCATAGACTGTTTTGGACGATTTTTATAAAATACTTAGAAGCTGATTCAACAGTATCCATAGTAGAGTTAAATGGAGAACATATCATGTAGTTTATGCCATAAAAAATTGGGCTTATATCTCCATTTAAAACTCTAGATATGGCTGTTTTGGTGAACATGAAATTTAAAATCAGATTTGTATAATAAAAACCTATATAAAATAAGCACCCACTTATATATTTACAAAATATATACACAAGAAAACCCACTAACAATTAATAGTAATTATAAATAAGAATTTCATATATTATAATATAAAATAAGACATTATATAATAATGGTAGTTTGATAAGTTTTATAAGTTATACAACTATAAACATGATTTTTACGTCTTTTCGGCTAGTATCGAAAGATTAACGTTTTTATCAAATAAAAATTAGACGGTCGGACCCGTCTAATGTAAACTTTTTAAAATTCATATAATGATGTATAATTACCTAATACAAGTAAAAACCGATAAAACCCGAACTATATGACATACGGACATTAACGAGCTAAGTTAGCATATTTGGACTAATGATTTAACTAAATAAGTTAAACACTTATAAAAAATACTTATTGGGCTTAACCCATTTGGGCCCAACATATAAAGTATAAATACTGATAATACAAGTATAAAATGAATTTATACAATTTAATGAACTTATAATAGGCTTATTGAACCTAAAACATGTAAATAGGTAAAACTAGTAAACTAGTAAAAGGTTACCAATACATAAACACAAAAATGAGTGAATGAGAATATATAAACCCACTTGATCATCATATATATATAAAATCATCATATGTATACATAATTATTATTTTGATAAATTCATTGGACAAAAGTCTAAGACTAGTATTATTTGTCTAGGTTTCCGTGATTGAAGCACGCACCGTACATCCAAATCGCCGATAATCGCCTTCCCACATCAACGTGAGTTCATAGCCTCGCACTCTTTTAAATGTTTTTATGAAATGTTTTATAAACCCGCGAGGGAGATAACATGTTAGTTTTTATAAAATAGGACACTAGTTGTCCCGATTGTCTGTTTATTGATTTGGACCCGAATGATTGTATGACCCGATGAATGATTAAATGACCCGATAGATGAAACTAAATGGATTATTAAAGTTAGGTTATGTCACTAAAAGTCCCATTAGCATGAATTGTGAACTACCGGGATTTGGTAGACGCTTATGCATATAATAGTACTATTTGGGGACGATCACCCCAGTTCGCGCCTTGACGGTTGATCCCCGTCGTGCCACATTGATTGGTAAGCGAATTTATGTATGAGAAGATTTACACAAGCATGATTATTGTGACGACACGCTAATTTAGATGGGCAAATTGAGTTTCAGGCTAGCTACCCGTTGTTTCTTATAGTAAGGTAACAATGTCATGAGGCTTATAATAATCCAAATAACGAAATACTGCTATACGCATTGAATTACGATATATTCCCTGACTAGCAATACGGGGTCTTATTATTGATTTTATGTTCGTGTTTTGGTTTTATATAACCATATTCATACAACGGTTTTTATTTAATCTATACAACGTTTTAAAACGTATTGTATGATGTTTTTAACAACAATGGTTCGTGTAATGATTTTAAAGGCGAAAGCCTATATTATGATTTTGATAAGGATTTGTATAAAATGACTGTGGCTATTTTATGGCATATTACAATGATTTGAAAAAAATGATTTTCGGTAATAATTTTATACCGATGTTATATTGATGGATTTTATTAAACTCTATGAATTCACTCTGCATTATCGCTGACCTTTTCTTTTAACATGTTTTGTCTCAGGTACTTGAAGGTAATTCTCTGGAAGACGACAAGAATTCATGGCCCGCACTTAAACAATAATTTCCATTCAAATGCTTTGTAAAACTTTGTATGAAATAATATGACTTGGGACCTATGTAACTTTGATATTTATGAATGGAAATGCTTTATTATTAAACGACGCGATTTTTAAGCGTTGTCTATGATGTGAGTAATGTGCTATCCCGTAACACCAACGAGTCTTCCGCTGTATTGAGTTGTATAAATTTGGGGGTGTTACAAATGCCCTATTCTTAACATAGCAGGCTGTATTCACATCCGCAACCCAAAATGCAATGGGAAATTGAGCATCAACCAACATTGTCCTAGCTGCTTCTATGAGTGTTCTATTTTTCCTTTTAGCCAACCTATTTTGATGTGGGGTTCTAGCTACACTAAACTGCCTAGTAATCCCTTTCTTGACACAGAAGTCATCTAACAACTTATTTCTAAACTCACCACCATTATCACTTCTAAGTATTTTAACCTCATTCCCAGTCTTTTTCTCTATTTGGGTAATAAAGTTAATTAAAACAGTAGCAGTTTCACTTTTGAAAGACAAAAAGAAAGTCCAAGTAAATCTAGAAAAATCATTAGTTATGACAAAACAAAAAGATTTACGATTTAAACTTTCTATATTAGTTGGACCAAACAAGTCCATATGCGGTAAGTGAAGTGGTTTAGAACTAGAATGCACAAGTTTAGACTTAAAGGAGACTTTGTGTTGTTTGCCTTTAAGGCATGCAACACAAGAGTGGTCATTGTGGAAAGCCTTTTCAGGCAAACCATCAACTAAACCATGTCTCACAAGTCTATTTATGTTCTTAAAAATTATGTGTCCTAACCTTCTGTGCCAAAGATTACTCTCATCAACTGAAGCCTTAGCATATAGACATGACAGATTATTATTCATCCTAATTCCATTAAGATTCACATTATAAATGTCCTTATGCCTAGGTGATCTATAATCAATGAACTTCTCATCAGGTATTTTAAAATCTTTGCTTAACACCAAGCATTCAGTATCAGTAAAAGAACCTTATTTTTGTTATCACAAACTTGTGATACACTAAACAGATTATAATCAAGTTCTTTTTCCAGAAATACGTTTTCAAAACATAAATTGTTGGTGATAAGAGTGCCTTTGCCGGTAATAGTTCCATATCCTCCTCCAAAGTACACTTTGTCACCATCTTTAATGGGGCTAAAGTTTGTCAAATAGTCTTCCTTCCCTGTCATGTGCCTAGAGCATCCACTATCCCAATAACCATGATCATTTACCTGCTTTTGAATGCCCTGCACATAAAGAAAACAAATTAGTTTTCTTTAGGAACCCAAGCCTGAGCAGACTTGGATTCATTTGGTTGTTCAACAAGAACATACTTAGTCCGTATAACAAACCCTTGTTCATCCCTTTTTGGATTAAACACCCAGTTAACCCTAATTGGTTTAGTTATGACCTTTGAAATATAATGAAATCTGTTACAGGTCATAGAAATCCCATCTGAATTAGGGTTTTGGTCTTGTTTAGGTCTCCAAGTTAAGCTAGAAGAAGCTTTAGACCCCTTTCCATTTGGTTGCAAGTATTTGGCATTACTTGGTCTAACAGCGTTGGAAACATTCTTGTCAACGTTAAAATTATTCTTGAAAATGCTGAAATTGCACTTGTCAGCGCCAAAACTAGGGTTTGCTACAGGAACCCATTGTCTGTTAGACCATGTATTTGTCTTTTCAAAAGGTCTTTGTCCATAAGTATTAGATCCTTTAGTAAAGAATGGAGCTGGTCTAATGACTTATGGACTTTGCTGGACAAAAGGTTTGGGTTTGACCATGGTTGACTTTCTATCAACGTTGACATTTGAAGCCTTGACACACTTATAAGCCAAATGAGAAAAACTCCACAAGTATAACAGGCTTTTCTAGACATAACTCTAGGTATAAATGAAAAGAAACATGTCCCATTATTACTAACTTGACTTTTTGGTGACCTAGGATTTCTATACATTTCTGCATATTTAATACTAGGTATCCTATCAACGTTTAAGCCAAGGTCAACAGTCTTTCCAGTAGTAGGGTTGGTCACTTTTATGGGTGTGGACTCATTTGGACTTTCACTAAGCATGCCACCTTTAACAAACAAAGTGGGACTAGCTTTCTTCCATTGGTTCAAATCAGTCAGTTTCTACTTATATTCCTCTACTGGAGTAAGAACTCTTGGTGGAGGAATAAATTCCTTTTCTTGGAGTTCTGGAATACCAGTCCAAGACAAATCCTTTCTAAGGACACCATATAAGTTCCCAACAGGTGGTGCAACACCAGCATACTCTTTCTTCCCAACCCCAATCATATCCCTAGAATCTCTTTGTTCACTAACACATTTTTCTAGGGTTTGAGAAGCTTTATCAAATCTTTGAATTTTAAGCCCTACGTTATCTTTGTTTTTAATGGCCTCATCTAACTCAGCTTGTATAACACCTTTGGATCTCTCTAAGATGCCCCTAATCTCAATACTAGCATTTAGGTCATGAGTCAAAACATTGATTTGATCTTTTAGGTCAAGCTCCATTTTCTTATATTCAGCCACAGTCTTTTCAGTTTGAACAAGTGCAAGATGATAATTAGATAACTAGCATTCTCAAAAACATCTGATTTTAACTTTAAAATGTCTTTGTTAAGTTTTTTAGTGTTTAAACGACAACCTTTACTACAAAATGCATCATCATATACCTCATTGCCTGATGAAGATGAAGAATGTGCCATGAGAGCATAGTGAACATGCTCTTCTTCTCCCTTTTCTGCAATCAAGGCCTTGTTCTCTTCCACATCTTTGGCCAAAAAGCTCCAGTCTCAGTCAACACCATCAATCTCTTGCATGGCAACCATAGCTTTTGTATCTTCAACCTTGATGATTTGGCTTGAAGGCTTTCTAGCATCAGATCTTCTTGGAGATCTACACTCTCTCATAAAGTAACCCATTCTATGGCAATTGTAACACTCAACCTTGGATTTATCAAACCTAGTAGTGTCTTTAGCATTAAAGGTCATCTTCTTCCTGAATCTCCTATTCCATCTATTGGCCCTTATGCTTGCAAGTGCCATATTCCACTTTATGTTCATCTCCTCCAAATGCTCATCACTAATTTGCTCAAGGTCCTCATATGTAATCACAGAACCATTAGGCAATGAAGCAATGTATACACACACACACTGTATCTAGATCAATACCAGCAGGCTTAATTCTTGGTGAGTCAAGATTGTATGTGTCAGCGTCTGAATGTGGGGCGCTGACAAAGCTTGATGCAACGTTGACACAAGGTGATCCAGTAACGGGGTGCATGTATGACTCCCTTTGATCAAATTGACCTTCAACGTATGAGAAGAAGGCCATGTTTCCATTGGTAGATTTGCTTCCTTGAGCCAAAAGAATTTCATTCTATACAATTTTCAGTTTATTGTAGACGTCATCAAAAGTGGAACTTTTGTGAGCATTAGTAGCAATTATATACCTTGCTTCAATCTTCCATGCATCACCAAGACTTTTAAGGAGAGTGCTAATGATATCAGCATCATCATGCACTGTTCCCATAAATGAAAATTTGCTTGTGATGTCAAGAAGTCTGCTTCTCTGTGACAATCCGTCAATTTATGGTTGATATTTTATTCTCGAATATTATTTAAAAACATTATTTTAATATTATATTATGAACTCACTTATTTTTGGGAAGAAATTTGGATTTACGTCTTGAAGTAGTGTCGACTACATCTAAACCGGAGGATTCTACGTTACGTGCTTACGTTTACATACACCGTCTTTGGTGACAGTCCGACATTTCAGAAAATAAATTTATCCGTGAATATTATTTTGGAGTTTTAAATTTGTGTTGGTTCATAAACTCACAAATTTACGAGAAGAGATTAGGACTTACGGTTTTATTTTAACGTCCTTTACGACTAAACCGGAAACCTTAGGATTACGTATTTACGTTTTCGAACTCCGTTTTTGATGAAACAATTTTTATTATATTCGTTTTGTGCCGTTGATTCATAATTTATAAAAACATTTTTCGTAAAACGACCCGAGGGCACGCAAATCGAGGAAACTAGAATCGAGGAGTACCCGTAAATAAATGGGGATGAGACAAGTGGGACACTTGTCCCACCCCCACTACTAGACGGCCAAGACAAGCTTGGTGGCAAGTTTTTACACCAACTTGTTACACATGTAACATAAGCTTACATTGTAAGCTAAAGTTTCATCCTAAAACCACTAACTACACACATACCATCATTTCCACCATGCAAATCAACTCACATTTTCTCTCATCTCCTCCATTGTGCCGTCCCATCTCACCCTCAAAACACCCCATTCATACAAATTTTAACCACAAACATATGTTATAACTTACATATGTTAATCTCCATTCAAAAAGAGGAAGATTGGTGCAAGTTTTAACATCCAAGGAGTTTATGAAGATTGGTGGTCTTGAAGATGGTTTTGGTTCATCACAAGTTTCTCCATCAAAATTCATGTCCAAATCACAACCTACATCAACTTGGTGGTATAAAGATTGTCCTCCTCATCCTCTTGTTATTTTTGATCATGTAATCTTGTATTTCTTTCACTTATGTATATCTATATATGATGATGAATGATGATTAAAAATATTGTGTGGGGATTTGGTGTTGATAAACATGCTTAAAAAGATGAAAATACTTAGAGGCTGATTCA
This sequence comes from Glebionis coronaria, assembly GCA_025667525.1. Taxonomy (NCBI): domain Eukaryota; kingdom Viridiplantae; phylum Streptophyta; class Magnoliopsida; order Asterales; family Asteraceae; genus Glebionis; species Glebionis coronaria. The sequence continues at coordinate 125,275,514 of CM046882.1, read as the reverse complement.
TATGGTAAACTGGTAAAATGACTTGAATAAATTGATATACAGTAAGCTATGGGTCTTGTACACATGTGAGAGTTGGCCATGCAATGGAATCATTGTAATGAGTGAAATATGATCAAAACAAGTTTAGAGTACCAATCTGAGTTCACTGTTTTGGACGATTTTTAGAAAATACTTAGAGGCTAATTCAACAGTAGCTATAGAAGAATTAAATAGAGCACATATCATTTAGTTTATGTCATAAAAATTTGAGCTTCTATCTCCATGTAGAACTCTAGATATGGCAGTTTTGGTGAAGATAAAAATAAAAATCAGATTTTGAGAATTAATGTTTATTACTATTATATAAGCACTCAAAATTATATTGTATAAAATGTAAAGTTAAAACCCACTAACTCATGAATTTTATTTATATAAATATGTACAATGGTAAATAAGTGGAAATTTTATAAAAATGGTAACTTGTTAAGTTTTATAAGTTATAAAACAATAAACATGATTTTTACGACTTTTTCGGCTATTGCCGTAAAATTAACGTTTTTGTTAAATAAAACTTAGATGGTTGAACCCGTCTAATGTAAAATTTATAAAACTAATATACTGATATATAAACATATATAACAAGTAAAAACCGATAAGACCCGAACTATATAACCTACGGACATTAACGGGCTAAATTAACGTTATTGGACTAATAATACAACAAAATGGACTAAAACACTTATAAACTAATTTATTGGGCTTAACCCATTTAGGCCCAACGTATAAAGTGTAGATACTGATAATATAAGTATAACATGGATTAATACAAGTTAAAGAACTTATAATAAGTTTATTGGACCTAAAACACGTAAATAGGTAAAACTAGTAAACTAGTAAGAAGTTACCAATACGTAAACACTAAAATGAGTAAAAGAGAATATGTAAACCCACTTGATCATCATATATATATAATCATCATATGTATACATAATTGTTATTTTTATAAAGTCATTGGACATGAGTTTAAGACGAGTATCATTTGTCTTGGTTTCCGTAATTGAAGCACGTACCGTACGTCCGAATTGCCGATAACCCGCCTTCCCACATCAACGTGAGTTCATAGCCTCGCACTCTTTTAAATGTTTTTATGAAATGTTTTATAAACCCGCGAGGGAGATAACATGTTAGTTTTTATAAAATAGGACACCATTTGTCTCGATTGTTTGTTTATTGATTTGGACCCGAATGATTGTATGACCCGATTGTATGACCCGATAAATGATTAAAGGACCCGATAGATGAAATTAAATGGATTATTAAAGTTAGGTTATGTCACTAAAAGTCCCATTAGCATAAATTGTGAACTACCGGGATTTGGTAGACGCTTGTGCATATAATAGTACTATTTGGGGACGATCACCCCAGTTCGCGCCTTGACGGTTGATCCCCGTCGTGCCACATTGATTGGTAAGCGAATTTATGTATGAGAAGATTTCCATAGCGTGACCTTTGTGACGACACGCTACTTTAGATGGGCAAATTGAGTACCAGGTTAGCTACCCGTTGTTTGTTTTAGTAAGGTAACAATGTCATGCGGCTTATAATAATCCAAACTAACGAAATACTACTAGACGCACCGAATTACGATGTATTGCCTGACTAGCAATACAGGGTCATACTATTGATATTATGTTCGTGTTTTGGTTTTATATAACCATATTCATATAACGGTTTTTATTTAATCTATACAACGTTGCAAAACGTATTGTATGGTGTTTTTAACGACAATGATTCGTATAATGGTTTTTAAGGCAAATGCCTATATTATGATTTGATAAAGATTTGTATAAAATGATTTTGGCTATTTTATGGCCTATAACAATGATTTGTACAAAATGATTTTCGGTAATAATTTTATACCGATGTTATATTGATGGATTTTATTAAACTCTATGAATTCACTCGGCGTTATCGCTGACCTTTTCTTTTAACATGTTTTATCTCAGGTACTTGAAGGTAATTCACGGGAAGACGACCAAAATTCATGGCCCGCACTTAAATTATAATTTCCATTCAAATGTTTGTAAAACCTGTAATAAATACAATGACTTGGGACCTATGTAACTTTGATATTTATGAATGGAAAATCTTTATTATTAAACAACGCGATTTTTATGCGTTGTCTATGATGTGAGTAATGTGCTATCCCGTAACACTAACGAGTCTTCAACTGTATTGAGTTGTATAAATTTGGGGGTGTTACAGTTTGGTACCAGAGCTCTCGTTATAGAGAACAAAAGATTTTTTTTAAAATCAAGGTTTTGAATAAAACATTTCAAAATCTTTTAACTATAAACATTTTTCTAAAAATGTCTAAAAATCTTTTGACTATAACGGTGCCGAAGAATTCCCGAGTTACCGACACGGCCAGACCGAGAAGTGTTATTTTAATATATATATACTTGGATTATATATATATGATGTAATTTGATTACACGGTTGTTTGATGATTATTTTGATTTTTATACGAGGTATTTATACGACGTAGATTGTCACAAGTAACCCTAAATCCCCTAGTAAATTAATCTAAGCTATTCTCGTAGGAATTCTAGCTATCCTAGATCTAAACCAAGTTGTGGATATTTATGATCCCAACAAAATGGTTGATATTCGTAGGAATGTTGTTATTAGTTGATTGTGATACTGAAAAAGAATTGGCAAGATTTAACAGATATCGATGTTATGACGATCTTTTCTTATAGAGTGGAGTTTGACAAAACGTTACCACCTAGAAAGATGTCATCTGATTTGTTTTCATCCAATTCTTAAATTGAAATCGCAATGGTGAATATTACACTTGAGGCTGTCATTGGAACCATTACCCAAAAGCCTCATGCCACTAGTACCTTTCCGAGAAGTCTAGTTGAATGATCGAGTCATTTCATACTAGTGACTCATTTGGTAACTATTGTTGTAAGAGCTATAGGATTGGAAATTAAGTGTTGATCATATCGAGATTTTATTGGCATGTAAAGATTTATGAATAAGGTTGAAAGTATTGGAAAATGAGGTAGGATATCGCATTTGAGTATAAGTTGATTGAAACTTGAATAAAGTAAAATTTAACTTGTATGGAATATGAGATTGTTAATAGGAAGTCGTTAAGTTCTGTGATTGAATTATAAGGTTTTAAATGATTGTTAGTTTGTGATAAGTGTTGTTCCTAGGCCATTGTCCACTAACGAGGATGCCCAGTGTCCAAGAAATAAATTGAAGAAATCTTCTTCTGAATTGGGACCGAAGGATCTTCCGGGACATGTGGAACACCTAATGACTCTTGTAGATTAGTATTCATTGTGGTATCTTTTAAAAATCCCTAACTTAACTGAGACATCAGTTGGTAGGATGAGTTCTGAGAATTGTATGACATAGTGACACGTAATGTGTTACGGTACAATTTTGACTTGTTTGTGATTAATGAAAAAGACTACCTTTGATTGCTAAATCCTACATGTATCGATGTTATCTATCTTTTATTACTTCATCCTAATGTTCGTATTAGTGATGCAACCATGGAGCAAGTACTCATCTCTGTTTGAGTTACGTTGTGGATTATTCTTTTTGAGTGCCATCGAGGTCATGAACCTCATGATTATTTGGCTAAGCTCATTTCCTATCATATTGTAGTTAATTCTTGGTGAACAACTTTTCATCACTCTTTTGCAGATCACTCATTGTTTTTATAAGATAAAACAGTATCATTTGAGGAAATTGAATTTTCATCACTATAAGGATTATTCAAAGTGAGATTTATAAGTGATTGTTATCGAAATGAAGTTGTTTATAAAACAACTTGGAAAACTTAATTGTTTTCATAACAAGGAAAATCTTTGTAAATTTATTTTGATTCTTATTTAAGAATTAAGCATGTAAATGTTTTTATTATAAACATGATCATAAAGTTTTGACGAACTGAGTATTGCATCGTTAATCTTGAAATTGTATATAGTTGCGCGCCTACATACAATTTGAAATGGACCATGCAAGACTGATTATTAGTCACCATAAAACTAATGAATAACCACTACATTTTCCTTGAAGATTGTGAAAGAATAAATTTTATGAGATCTGCAAGAAGTGAAAAATAGGGACATAGTGTTAGGGACACCTACATATGTGCCTGTAGCATCTATTCTTCTGAGTCGAATTTACTCATCTGTGGAAATTGTCTTATTTGACAATTGAAAATTCCTTCTTGTCCAATTTTCCCGTAGTGAGATTCTTAGGAAAAGTATCTGATTATCGAGTGTTGATACCCGACTGGATGTATCGACGTTCCTATCATTTCTTTTGAGTTGATTTCATTTGAATGACCTAGGTAACGATCCTAGGAGCTTTCGAATGCGTACTCAAATTATGAAAACATGGGATATATTCATATTCGTTAAATGTTTTCGTCTATATCTGATTTGAAATTCTCTCGCGTAGATTATGCGTTGACCTTACTCTTCTAAGGTTAGTTATGTCCCCTGATATCCTTGAATTTGTGAAGAATTATGAGTATTATTAGTCTTTTGAGAAGTTCACATCTTATCAACGGTAATGCAACTGGAAAGTTGATAGTGCCCGTAGAATGAATTGATTGATTATGACATGACGACATTGTCTTAATTGATGGGAACTCGAGTAGAATTCCCCTAAATGATAAGATGTTGATTATCAAAAGTGATCTAAATAATTCTTGATGAATGACCATATCCTGCATTTAGACTTGAAATTTTACCGTGATGATTGTGAATTAATCATAGATATTATAATCTAGAAAGAACCTAATATGAATTTATTAAATGATGTTTATGTTATCTGAAACTTTATGAGGTATTTGTTGGTAAATTACCTAGACTTTCGCTATTAAGGCAGATTGAAATTGGTATTGATTATATTCCCGGTGCTGCACCTGTGGCGTGTGCACTGTACGTCAGCATCATCTTAATTAAAGGAATTACCGTACAAAGTACAACTGAGAGAGTTGTTGGAGAAAGATTTTATTCTACCGAGCTCATCATCATGAAGAGCCATGGTGTTATCATTCCTTATATTTATAGATTACTGTGAACTGAGTAAATTGACAATCGAAAATGATATCCATAACTCGAAATGGAAGATTTGTTCGATCATTTACAAGGTTCTAGCGTATGTTTTAAAGATTTGATTCACGGCATGGTTATCATCAACTTCGCATCTGCGAAAAAGATTATGTATTCCAATCACTACATCTGGTACTTGTAATGAACATTATGAGTTTCACGTGGTGACGTTTGGATTGACTAATACACATGTAGCATTCATAAATTTGGTGAATCACGTGTGTAGGCTGTAATTTGATAAATTCATGCTCGTGATCATTAAGGACTATATGTTTGTTTATAAGAATAAGAATGAGTTAATAATTATTTATAGATTGCCCTGAATTTACCAAACAATAAAAACCTGTACCTTGAATAATTAACATGTGATTTAAGACTTAAACCTTTACATTAGTTGACTATGTGATTAATAGATAATGGAATCTATACTGACTCTTCAAATTAAGAGCCCTTTTAAGACTTTTAGTTATACTAAAAATAAAGTGCAAATATATTTTGACAAATGTTTTAACAAAGTATTTTTAAGGGATTATTCCCTTATACACAAACCATTTAACTAAACTTCTGTTTAGGGGTAAATGTTTGTGTATACTTCTAGACAACCTAAGAAGAATTGAGGAAACTATATAACTTATGACTTGAAATTTGAAACGACAATTTTGGCTTTTCAACTAAGAAAATTTTGACCAAAGTATAAGCAAAGATTTTTCAAACATTTACGAATCTTATTAATTATTTTCGATAAATCAGCAAAAATCTTGATAATTAAAGTCAAATTTATTTTGAACATTTTATAATAATTGGTCGAACTAAGAAAAATAAAATTTTTACGTTTACGTTTCATAAAAATTAACTAATTATTAGTTAATTACTTGTAATAATTATCGACGCTTTAAACGTCGGATTGAGTAAAACGGATAAAAATGATAGCTGAAACTAAACTGAAACTTAGAAAATATCTAGAAAAATGAACGTAATTACTGACACATTATGTATAAGAGGATTAAGAACCAATTAGGACACGTTCCTTAGTAATGACTGTGCAAAATAAATTGTTGAACAATTTAAAATAAACGATGTTTGTAAAAAGGGGATTCACGGCTGATGTGAACCATTAGAATTGAGAAGCCAATGGCGTTAAATGTTTTAAAAAGGCCACTTGTGGTTGCCTAAATATGGAGATTTTGAGATATAGTTATATTGGAATCTTATAAGTATAAGTATTCTATTTATGCCATTTCTGACTAGAAGTATCTGTGTCTGAAAAAGTTGTACTAATGGCAAATTATGAAGGCAGACATCGCCTCATACATTAGTTAACGTCTAGATATTGCAAAGGTCATCATCTGAATTTGATTCGCTTTGGGTCATCGTCAACAGACTGACCAAATCTGCTAATATCATTCCCGTTAATGATAAATGAAAAAGATTTATGTAAACATAGTGTGCCTGTATCGAACATCTTTATCAAGATCCTCGCTTCGCATCAAATTTCTGAGATTTGCTCAGAAATCATTGAGAACGAACCTTGATGAGAGTTCTATGTACCACCCCAATCGAAGGGACGAGGTAAAGTAACGATACAAAGTAATACAAGTGTTGTTTTATATTTGAATGAATGACCTTTAGTAATAAACCGTATAATCGCTTTCCTTTGGAGATATTATCATTGATAATTATCGTATTAGGATCGAGATCGAATCTTGTTAGGATCTAAATATTAGAGCATCTGTAAGCAAGAGTTGAAGATGAAGACACCCGACATACACCCACTGTGAGTTGGACATATCTTTTAGGTTTAAGGTTTCTTATGATGGCGAACCTAACCTTACAAAATACCCGACCCGCGAAACCTGAAATGATTGTTGAAATTAGGATTTGATTATTGACTGCCGATAGTGGGCAGGAGGTTATGTGGATATGAAATGTAGATCTTGAAGTGCCAGATGGGTAGCGTAGTTATGCCAAAAATTTTAACCTTGGAAAAATGAATTAATGATCTGACAAATCATGGGATATAAGTCCCCGTTGTATGGGACCATTGAGATGATGTAAAAGATTGGTTTGAAAGGCATATAAGCTGGATCTACCCTAGGACTTCAAGAACTGCGTGAATTTTGTTTCATAAATCGAACTTGATGGAATATCTATCAAGTGAAAATCTTATTGTTCTTAATAAAGCTTAGAACGGCGAAAAGTTGCATACATCAGAAACCCGTGAACATCATGGATAGAGAAAGTAAGTCAACATTTAGCCTGATCTTATTCCCGTAGTTATGTTTGATGAAACTCGCTTATTGTAATGAATTGCACTTGTGAGAAAAGACCGAATGTGGAGGAAATACCCACATGGCTTTAACTCTATAAGAAGCGAGTAGTAAGATGATCTTTGAGGACAAAGATCCTGTTTAGGGGTAAATGCTGTGATAATCCGTCAATTTATGGTTGATATTTTATTCTCGAATATTATTTAAAAACATTATTTTAATGTTATATTATGAACTCACTTATTTTTGAGAAGAAATTTGGATTTACGTCTTGAAGTAGTGTCGACTACGTCTAAACCGGAGGATTCTACGTTACGTGCTTACGTTTACATACACCGTCTTTGGTGACAGTCCAACATTTCAGAAAATAAATTTATCCGTGAATATTACTTTGGAGTTTTAAATTTGTGTTGGTTCATAAACTCACAAATTTACGAGAAGAGATTAGGACTTACGATTTTATTTTAACGTCCTTTACGACTAAACCGGAAACCTTAGGATTACGTATTTACGTTTTCGAACTCCGTTTTTGATGAAACAATTTTTATTAGATTCGTTTTGTGCCGTTGATTCGTAATTTATAAAAACGTTTTTCGTAAAACGACCCGAGGGCACGCAAATCGAGGAAACTAAAATCGAGGAGTACCCGTAAATAAATGGGGATGAGACAAGTGGGACACTTGTCCCACCCCCACTACTAGATGGTCAAGACAAGCTTGGTGGCAAGTTTTTACACCAACTTGTTACACATGTAACATAAGCTTACATTGTAAGCTAAAGTTTCATCCTAAAACCACTAGCTACACACATACCATCATTTCCACCATGCAAATCAACTCACATTTTCTCTCATCTCCTCCATTGTGCCGTCCCATCTCACCTTCAAAACACCCCATTTATACAAATTTTAACCACAAACATATGTTATAACTTACATATGTTAATCTCCATTCAAAAAGAGGAATATTGGTGCAAGTTTTAACATCCAAGGAGTTTATGAAGATTGGTGGTCTTGAAGATGGTCTTGGTTCATCACAAGTTTCTCCATCAAAATCCATGTCCAAATCACAACCTACATCAACTTGGTGGTATATAGATTGTCCTCCTCATCCTCTTGTTAGTTTTGATTATGTAATCTTGTATTTCTTTCACTTATGTATATATATATATGATGATGAATGATGATTAAAAATATTGTGTGGGGATTTGGTGTTGATAAACATGCTTAAAAAGATGAAAAACTATAAGAAACAAGGTTAAAATCTTGCTTCATTTAGATGGCTGTATAAAACAGTAAAGAATCATATGGTAAACTGGTAAAATGACTTGAATAATTTGATATACAGTAAGCTATGGGTCTTGTACACATGTGAGAGTTGGCCATGCAATGGAATCATTATAATGAGTGAGATATGATCAAAACAAGTTTAGAGTACCAATCTGAGTTCACTGTTTTGGACGATTTTTAGAAAATACTTAGAGGCTGATTCAACAGTAGCTATAGAATAATTAAATGGAGCACATATCATTTAGTTTATGTCATAAAAATTTGAGTTTCTATCTCCATATATAACTCTATATATGGCAGTTTTGGTGAAGATGAAAATAAAAATCAGATTTTGAGAACTAATGTTTATTACTATTATATAAGCACTCAAAATTATATTGTATAAAATGTAAAGTTAAAACCCACTAACTCATGAATTTTATTTATATAAATATGTACAATGGTAAATAAGTGGAGATTTTATAAAAATGGTAACTTGTTAAGTTTTATAAGTTATAAACTATAAACATGATTTTTACGACTTTTTCGGCTATTGCCGTAAAATTAACGTTTTTGTTAAATAAAACTTAGATGGTTGAACCCGTCTAATGTAAACTTTATAAAACTAATATACTGATATATAAACATATATAACAAGTAAAAACCGATAAGACCCGAACTATATAAGCTACGGACATTAACAGGCTAAATTAACGTTATTGGACTAATAATACAACAAAATGGACTAAAACACTTATAAACTTATTTATTGGGCTTAACCCATTTAGGCCCAACTTATAAAGTGTAGATACTGATAATATAAGTATAACATGGATTAATACAAGTTAAAGAACTTATAATAAGTTTATTGGACCTAAAACACGTAAATAGGTAAAACTAGTAAACTAGTAAGAAGTTACCAATACGTAAACACTAAAACGAGTAAAAGAGAATATGTAAACCCACTTGATCATCATATATATATAATCATCATATGTATACATAATTGTTATTTTTATAAAGTCATTGGACATGAGTTTAAGACGAGTATCATTTGTCTAGGTTTCCGTAATTGAAGCACGTACCGTACGTCCGAATTGCCGATAACCCGCCTTCCCACATCAACGTGAGTTCATCGCCTCGCACTCTTTTAAATGTTTTTATGAAATGTTTTATAAACCCGCGAGGGAGATAACATGTTAGTTTTTATAAAATAGGACACCATTTGTCCCGATTGTTTGTTTATTGATTTGGACCCGAATGATTGTATGACCCGATTGTATGACCCGATAAATGATTAAAGGACCCGATAGATGAAATTAAATGGATTATTAAAGTTAGGTTATGTCACTAAAAGTCCCATTATCATGAATTGTGAACTACCGGGTTTTGGTAGACGCTTGTGCATATAATAGTACTATTTGGGGACGATCACCCCAGTTCGCGCCTTGACGGTTGATCCCTGTCGTACCACATTGATTGGTAAGCGAATTTATGTATGAGAAGATTTCCATAGCGTGACCTTTGTGACGACACGCTACTTTAGATGGGCAAATTGAGTACCAGGTTAGCTACCCGTTGTTTGTTTTAGTAAGGTAACAATGTCATGCGGCTTATAATAATCCAAACTAACGAAATACTACTAGACCCACCGAATTACGATGTATTGCCTGACTAGCAATACAGGGTCATACTATTGATATTATGTTCGTGTTTTGGTTTTATATAACCATATTCATATAACGGTTTTTATTTAATCTATACAACGTTGCAAAACGTATTGTATGGTGTTTTTAACGACAATGATTCGTATAATGGTTTTTAAGGCAAATGCCTATATTATGATTTGATAAAGATTTGTATAAAATGATTTTGGCTATTTTATGGCCTATTACAATAATTTGTACAAAATGATTTTCGGTAATAATTTTATACCGATGTTATATTGATGGATTTTATTAAACTTTATGAATTCACTCGGCGTTATCGCTGACCTTCTCTTTTAACATGTTTTATCTCAGGTACTTGAAGGTAATTCTCGGGAAGCCGACCAGAGATCATGGCCCGCACTTAAATTATAATTTCCATTCAAATGTTTGTAAAACATGTAATAAATACAATGACTTAGGACCTATGTAACTTTGATATTTATGAATGGAAAAGCTTTATTATTAAACGACGCGATTTTTATGCGTTGTCTATGATGTGAGTAATGTGCTATCCCATAACACCAACGAGTCTTCCGCTGTATTGAGTTGTATTAATTTGGGGGTGTTACATTCTCACCCCACTTAGCATTTCATTGGGAAGAGCTTTAAACACAACATACTCATGCAAGAGTTGCTTCTTTTTCTCTGAGGTAGTATCATTATTACCACCATAAGTGACTTGAAGGGCTGCCCAAAGATCTTTGGCAGACTCATAACCTATATACTTGTGTTGATTGGTTGGTCCCAAAGAAATTTTGAGAATGCTTAGAGTTTTCATGTCGTTCCTTCTCTTTGCAATGTCCTCAGCTGAGACAACTCTCCCATCAGTAGGTTGTTCTTTTCGATCAGCTTCACTTGAGTCTGGAGTTGATCTTAAAGTAATAGCAGCTTGAATCTTGGCAGCCTTATGGAATGTGTTTCCCTATTCAATAATTTCCTATAGGGTGTGGTCATGGATTTGAAGGTACTGCTCAAAATTGAACTTCCATAGCTCAAAGTTGTCGGGGTCTAGCATGGGGATTTTTAGGTTATGGCTTGAGGAGGAGGTCAACTCTGGAGTAGACATATTATCTGGTTTTTAGGGTTTCTTGAAAAATTAGGGTTTTTGGCGATTTAGGGTTTTTAGGGTTTTGTGTTCTTTAGATCAAAGTTCCTCAACAAGCTCTGATACCACTTGATGAAACCATTATTCATGGATCGATTAAGCTTACTAGGATATGCATCATGTTCATATGATGTGAATCATTGCGGAACTAGAACATAATACATAAACAAGGTGTTTAAACAACACAAGAATTCCCTTTCCAACGATTACTTGCATTACTAAAGGACGATTACAAGTAACCTCTAGGCGTGTATACATTGAATCCCATGCCTAGAAACACGAAGACACTTTAGGTTTACATTGTGAATAATTGAATGATTAAACCTATGCAGCGTGTGTGTTTATATACTACACATAACCCTCTTCACAAGAAATCTAATTGTTCTAGAAGTCCTTCCATCTTTTTCACTTTAGTCCTCCTTTTGTGTAGAAGGTCTCCATATTCTTGTACTTCTTGATTTTTGCATATAAGTCCTTCTTGTTTCATTATTCTTGTTTTGTCTCATCAAATTAATTCCCAACAAGAGATTCCACATATTTCAAATCATCAAACATTTCTAGTTTAATTAATGTTTCAAATCCCAAAATATGTTTTTGCGTTCTTTCCGCAAGCGGAATCAAAATACTTTTCACAAGCACAGTTATATCGTGAGGAATTTCTTTGTCTCCTTTCGAAAGTTCATGTTTTTTCCAGTCATCATCAACAACCTTTTTGAAATTTTCAATGTTACTCTTGAGAATACTAAGTTCTTGCTTACTCTTGCTTACAGAAGCTTTAAATAGCAAGTATTCAATAAATTTTGAAACATTAGTTTTCTTAGTGGCAAAAGCTTGTCTCCATTTAATTCTTATTTGTTCACATTCGAAAAATATTTTCTCACGAGTTTTCTATGTTTGCGGTTTGAAAAGACCATAAAGACTGTTTTCATAAGCATAATTATATGGTTTAACGAATTCTTTATTAACTTTTGGTCTACTCTCTTCTTCCAAATCGTTTGTCTCTTCACTATCGGGCCTAACAACAAGGCAATCAAGATCGGTCCATTGGGACTCATCAAGATATAAGTGTTGATTCTCAGATTGAGCTTGCCCAAGGTACTTAGGATTTGCAAAACTAGGTCTATCCTTAAAAAACGAACGAGGTGCCAACATTCTCATGGTTTGAATTGATTGATTAGTTTTGTAAACAATTTTCTTGTAAAAATCAAGTTGAGTTTCAAGTTCTACCATTTTTTCGATGTCATTCGCTTGTTTAGTTTTGAAATCCTTTTCCATCTTTTCAACCACAGCTTTCTTTTCATTAACAAGTTTAGTTTTATCCTCTTGAAGAAAATCATTTACTTGAGTTAGCTCATTAACTTTAGTGGTAACAAGATACGTTTTTTGAGTTCAGTACTCAAAGAGGTGTTATAATTACGTTTCTCTTGTTCTAGAAGTTTAAGAGTTTCGTTATATTTCTGTTGAAAATCGTCCTTTTTGACATTATTTAAACACCCTTTGTACCCCTCAATCTCATTGGTCATTTGAAGAAGCTGAGCTCTATAGCTATCAATGGCCTCACTAGATTTAATTAGAGAAGCTTTGCATTCTTCAAACTTTTGAGTGAGCGTAGCGTTTGCCTTCTTTAATTGCTTTTGACTCTTTCTAGTTTCTTTGAAATCTTTTTGCAAAGAAGCAATTAAGTTAGCAAGCACAATACGTTCCTCGTCATCATCATACTCGTTTGCATGTTGATCATCCTCAGACTCATTACTGCACATGTCTGATGAGTCGGGTGTGGTATTGCTATCAACCGTTTCCATCATACATGTGTCATTAATGGCTTTGGGTAGCTCAGAATGCTCATGAATATTACCAAATACATTATATTCCTCTTCAGTGTATACCTTATCGATTGGCTCAGTATCAAAGATAAGACCATTGTCATCTTCAGTGACGTTGAGAACTTCTTCAACCTTTTCCATGTACGAGTAATGTGCTTCAATTTCTTGGTCGGAGGCTTCATCATCAGTATCATCAAGCAATGCTCCTTCCTCAGCCGATAGTTTAAGCCCAGCTTCCATCTTTTTGCATAGAAACATCTTTTCCTTATGATAGCCAGATTCCCTAACCCGTTTTGGCTTCCTACATTCCTTTTCCATATGCCCATAGGCTTGACAATTAAAACATTGAATCCAACTTTGCTGAACCACTTGAGTACCAACAGTTTCCCTATTCCCAACAGCAGTAGCAATCCTATGAGTGTCATACTTAGCATTTTGTCGATCATACCGTGCAGAACCCTCAACATGTGTTGGATGACGTCGATCATACCTTGGAGGACTTTCATCACGTTGACGTGTGTCATACCTTCGAGGACTCTCCACATATTTGTTCCTTGTATTAGATGATGATTAATAACTAGGTTTTCACTTAGTTATGAAAGTTCGTTGTTCCAATCTCTTCGAATTGATTATTGGTAGAAAGTGCGACTCAATTGTTCTTGGTGGAAAATTAAATGTGATTTGTTTGACTATCTAAAAGAAAGTAATTAAAATTGTCGTTGAGTAAAATGAAAGCATTTAAAAAAAAATTAAACTACAAATAAAAGTGTGCAATCTTTGGAGATTAAAATGTAAATGATTAAAGACTTGAAAACTTAATAAAAATAAACTAAGACAAAAGGCTGGAAAGATTAAATTTGAAATCTAAGAAAAACAAAACAAAAGCCTGAGTCCGATCACAATGCGATCGCACTCAAATAGTTATCTAGATCGCACTCAATGCGATCGCAACTTGGGAACAGATCGTACTCACTAGTGTGATGGGTAGGGGTGATTGTACTCACCAGTCGCAACCACGATCACAATGAGTGATCGTGGTCTTTGATCATGGTCCCTGATCGAAACACAAAGATCGCAGTCAATGCGATTGTAACAAGAAAGCGTTCCACGATCGCACCCACATATCGCAATGAGTGATCGTGGCGTGTGATCGTACCAGGGAAGAATAAATAGATCACAATCTATGCGATCGAAGTCAAGTGATCGTACCAAGCAAAACCTTCTAAGATGGAAATGGCGTCCAAAAAGTAAATAAGCTTAAACGAATAAGCACTTATCAACTTACCCGAAACTAATTAAGCACAAATTAGAAAACTTTTTGAATCAAAACAAGTAATCTTCAATAACACGAACTTTAAAACAATAAAATTTTTTAAGAGAGTCTAATATTAAACAAGCTAATCTTACGAATAAGCTTAATAAGTACAAAGAGCTTATGGCTTATTCCGTATGAAAGATTATAAGCACAAAAAAGATGAACTTTTTAGACACTAAAACATCAAATTCAAAAACGAATGAAGAACTATTCGAATCAAATATGAAGTTTTGGATCAAGTATTAAATGAAACCAAGAAATAAAGAAAAAGATGAATGAACAAAAGTTTAACTTTCAACTTGATTGATGAAATCCAAATACAAGAAAGATTAAAAGCTTAACTTGAAAGATAAAAAAGATGAAACTTAGTGAGAGAAAGTTGGGAACTTTCTCTCTCTAAAAACTAGAAAGGAAAAATGAAAAAAACTAAAACTAGCTAACCCTCCTCCTAATGTGATTAGGAGGGTATTTATAGGGAAAATGGGGAGTGCATGTGTGGTGTGCTTCCTTCTTTCTTTTCTTCTCGACTCGATTTAAATCTTTGTCTTTTCTCGACGTCATCTCGGGATTTGAACTTGTCTTAATAATTTGCTTCTATAATTTAGACTTGAGTTCTTCGACTTCATTAAACTTCCCTCTTTTAGACTTGTTCGTCGATAAATCTTCAGAATAGCTCTTGGACATCCGTTCTTTTAGCACTCTTGAACTTTTAACTTCGTCTTTTCTCGTTTTCTTCGATAATATCCCGTGAAACCCCGTGTTTTCTTCCTTTTTCATCTTTTGGTCCTAAAACACAATAAAAACACAAACCACGCATAATTCCGACTTTTACGACATAAATTACACGTTTTGGTCTTGTTATTATTGGAAATAAGCGGTAAAAGGAAGTGTTTTCACACGTATTAAATCCCCTACACTTGACCATTGCAATGCCCTCATGCAATGCATTAATTTTAAAGCACGGTTTACATTTTCCATCATAAATAACCCACCTTGGCCTTTATTAAATACTTAACATTTAAGGAAAATAAAAAGATGGAAACAAGTAAAGAAATCAAAGACTTACATTGGGTTTTGGCTGCCATGAACGTTTATCATTCTCAAGTTTCACGTTCCCTATACCAAGCATAAAAACGAGATCATTGTTATTATAAGTTAGCAAACTAACACGAATTTATGTGGGCCAATTATTTACTTAGACTCCCTTATTCCTAGGTGTATCTCTTATATTTTATTTTTGTCTTGAATGATCACGAGGATGCATTGTTTGACTTATTTCGATAGTTTATTTAGGCCGAAAATAAAGTGGGACGATTTAATCAATAGTTAGCTAAAGGAAAAAATCTTTTAAAACTGCTTATCGGGACCTCTTAAAGTTCATATCTTGGCATAACTCGCTTCACGATTTGAGACCTTTCTCGGACCGATATTTGGCAGAGATTTCATACTTCGAATCTTGAGAGACGTTCTTGAAATTATGGTCTTCTCTTCATAATAGGAATTTCTTTGCTTGAAGTTTTTGAGAGATTCTTCATATTTGGACCACGACTTCTTCATTTTTCTCCAATCTTTATTTTGGACTTTGATATACAACGATCCGCCTCCTTTCAGGACTTGGATCTATATATCCTCATACCTTGTTAGGGCCTTCTTGGATAGACTTCTCCATGATCTTTTGGGGAGTATTTGCTTTTCGTCGTGTGTCTCGATCCTTCATATTGATTTTTGGTAAATGATTCTTCACATCACTTTTGGATCTTTAGCAACAAAATGTAGCCCTCATGCCTTGTTAGGGCCTTTTCGGACTCGCCAATCTTTGCAACCCGCTTCAATAAGTTATGCCTTGGCTATGAACTCTAATTAATACCGAGCAAATTTTAACGATCTTGGGCTAGAAGCTAAGTAACTTTTCAAATCGTACAACCTTATTTATTGTAGATAAATTTATTAACAAGCGATGGGAGAATAGGCTTATAATCAACTCACATAAATTCACGAAAGAATACCAAACTTATAATTGACTCTATCATCTCTCGTTCTCCACAATTTAAAATCTCAAGGAATGAGACTCGTGGATGTGTAGCCAATTAAATCAAATTTTTGGGTTTTCGAGTCATCTATAGGATCTTGCAACTTCTTAGACTTTTTCAAGTTTAGAAATCTCATTTTAAAGTTCCCTTGATAAACGACTCTCTAGGATCAATTATAGGAACTTGCGAAAAGTTCTTGTTCTTAACCCGTGAGAGTTAAGACTTTCGCGTTTTAAAGTTCCCTATATAAAAGCCTAGCAAAACTTGACTTAAACACGGTAAGGATACTAGCTAGAGTAAACTTAGATAAGTAAACTCGGGTTGAGTCAAAATATTCACGACTTGGAAAAATTAAAACCACTTTATTTAAAATTTATTCTAGAAAAGGCAGTAAATAACTATGACAAAAGAAAATACTACTAAACTACAAGGCCAAAATGTAATAAAAATTTTGAAAAATGTCGAAAAACTGAGTTTTCCGGTTGAAATGAGGGCAAATTCATGGAAAAGACCACTTACTTCGATAGAAGTCCCCCCCTACACTTGATATAAACATTGTCCTCAATGTTTAAGCATGTGGGAGTAAACTCCCCTACACTTAGGAAATTGTGCACTTTGTTGAAATCTTGCTAAAGGAAGGACAACTATAGTGATTTCAATGTGAACATATAAGATATGAAATATTGAATCACGATAGTTTAGGATAGAACCCGGAAGACGGGTACACGGGATCACGACTCGTCAAAAGTCATCGAGGTACTCCTTGAAGCTTGAATCCCTGCATAGAATAAGAAACAAGACAACAAACACATACGGGGCTCCCCCTACACTTATTATGAAAACGGTAAAGGATAGATCACGGGTTGCCTCCCGAGAAGCGCTTGTTTTTTTATCACCGAGTCACGAGCCTGACTCGACCCAAAACTAATTCATGGGAAACGTGGTGTGGGTTGGAATCATCTCATGAAAGATGTCCTCACCAAAGTACAGCTTCAGACGCTGGCCATTCACCTTAAAATTGGGCCCATTTGGCTGAGAAAGCTCAATGGTGTCATATGGGAAGACTTTGGCGACGGTGAATGGACCAGACCAGCGGCTCTTCAACTTGCCCGAGAAGATCTTCAACCGAGAGTTAAAAAGTAATACTTGATCACCAACGTGGAACTCTCGGTTCTTAATTCTAGCATCGTGGATGATCTTGGTCTTCTCTTTGTAGATCAATGAGTTCTCGTAAGCTTCATTCCTCAGTTCATTAAGTTCGTTGAGTTGAATCTTCCGAAGATCACCGGCTTTGTTGATGTCGAAGTTAGCCCACTTCAAGGCCCAGTATGCCTTATGTTCCAGCTCGATAGGGAGGTGGCATACTTTCCTGTACACAAGACGATAAGGTGTACAACCAATCGGGGTCTTATAAGCTGTAGGGAAAGCCCACAGAGCATCATCCAACTTATCGGCCCACGCGGCACGATGCTCTCCTACAGTACGTTCCAGAATTCGCTTCAATCCATGATTAAAAATCTCGGCTTGACCATTGCTTTGGGGATGATAAGCGGTGGAAGGACGGTGATTGACACCATACTTAGCCATGACTCGTGCAAATTGATCATTGCAAAAATGAGTCCCACGGTCACTGATGATAGCACGAGGAACACCGAAGCGAGCAAAAAGCTGCTTCAAAAAGTTCACAACCACCCTCGCATCGTTCGTAGGGAGAGCCTTGGCTTCAACCCATTTAGAAACGTAGTCAACGGCTACGAGGATGTACTTTTTCCCTTTAGATGATGGAAATGGCCCCATAAAGTCGATGCCCCATACATCAAATATTTCACATTCTTGTATGAAAGTTTGAGGCATCTCATCTTATGTGTGATCTTGCCTTGTCTTTGGCAAGCATCACAACATTTAACCATTTAATGAGCGTCATGATAAATGGTGGGCCAATAGAAACCAGAGTCGAATACTTTCTTTGCGGTGTAATTGGGACCAAAGTGACCACCGGTGGGTCCTTTATGGCAAGCATCAAGGATTTGTAAAGCTGTCGGCCCATTAACACATCGACGAATGACAAGATCCGCGCATTGTTTGAAAAGGTAAGGGTCGTCCCAGAAATAATGTTCAATATCTTTAAAGAACTTTTTCTTTTGTTGGGACGTTAACCCTTCCTTGAGAATTCCACCCGCTAAGTAGTTTGCAATGTCCGCACACCACGGAGTGTCATCAAGATTAGGATTGATAGACATTAAGGCCTCAAGGGGAAAAGAGTCATTGATCTCTTGATTCGGATGATCCCCTTGATAAGGATCCTCAAGTCTACTTAGATGATCCGCGGCTAGGTTTTTGGCAACCTTCTTGTCACGAATTTCAATTTTGAATTCTTGAAGGAGTAAAACCCAACGAAGAAGTCTTGGCTTGGAATCTTGCTTAGTCAACAAGTACTTCAACATGGAATGGTCAGTATACACGATGGTGGTGGAGAGGACAAGATAGGGGCGAAACTTCTCAAAAGCATAAACTACAGCTAAAAGCTATTTTTTGGTAGTTTTATAATGCAATTGAGCCCCCGTCATTGTCTTGCTAGCGTAATGGATTGGTTGGAAGTGTTTATTCACTCTTTGGCACGAAACCGCTCCAATAGCAAAGTCGCTAGCATCACACATCAACTCAAAAGGTATCTCCCAATTAGGGGTAACCAAGACAGGTGCCTTAGTTAGCTTATCCTTAAGAAGATTGAAGGATTCAAGACACTCTCTGGAAAAGATGAAAGGAGTATCTTTTTCCAAGAGGTGGGTCATCGGGCGAGCGATTTTAGAAAAATCTTGGATGAATCGACGATAGAAGCCCGCATGACCAAGGAAACTTCTCACACCCTTCACGGTTGAGGGTGGAGGTAATTTGGCTATGACATCCACTTTAGCACGGTCCACTTCAAGACCGGCTTTTGAGATTTTATGTCCAAGCACAATGCCTTCTTTTACCATGAAATGGCATTTTTCCCAATTTAGAACAAGGCGAGTGTCTTCACACCGCTTAAGCATGCGTTCCAAATTGGCAAGGCAAGTAGAGAAGGAATCACCATAGACCGAGAAATCATCCATGAAGACTTCCATGGTTTCTTCAACCATGTCATGGAAGATAGCCATCATACACCTTTGGAATGTCCCAGGAGCATTGCATAAGCCGAAAGGCATTCTTTTGTAAGCAAATGTTCCATAAGGACAAGTGAATGTGGTTTTCTCTTGGTCTTTAGGATTGATGGGAATTTGAAAATACCCAGAGAAACCATCTAAAAAGCAGTAATAGTCATTACCCGCTTGACGTTCAAGCATTTGGTCCATGAAAGGAAGGGGAAAATGATCCTTTCTCGTAGCATCATTGAGTTTGAGATAGTCTATACAAACTCTCCAGCCTGTAACGAGACGAGTAGGAATCAACTTGTTGTTTTCATTAGGCACAATAGTGATTCCGCCTTTCTTAGGCACACAATGGACGGGACTAACCCATGGTGAATCCGAGATAGGGTAGATCATGCCCGCATCAAGAAGTTTGATAACCTCTTTTTTGATAACGTCATGGATCTTGGGATTCACCCTTCTTTTGCTTTGAATAACGGGTTTAAAGTCGTCCTCCATGAGAATTTTATGTGTGCAAAAGTGAGGATCAATTCCACAAATATCAGAGATCTTCCACTCAATCGCTTTCTTATGATTTTTCAGCACGGTGATAAGTCGGGATTTTTCTTCTTCTTTCAAGTCCTTTGTGATGATGACGGGTGACTTCGTGTTGTCTTCAAGGAAAACGTACTCGAGATGAGACGGTAGGTCCTTAAGCTCTAAACCCGGAGGATTTTCGATGGAAGGAGTAGTCAAATTCGGTTCATAGATAGAGATATCCTTAGGAGATGGTGGAGAAATATGGTCCTCATTGAGAAGTTTCTCAATGGTACGAATGTCTTCATCCCAATTGGAGGGAGAATCGTCATATTTTAAGTCCACATCTCCCAAAGTAGCTTCAAAGTCTTTCAAAAGGAAATCACTTTCTCCAAATGGAGTTAGTGATGGAGCAATAGAGGCAACCGTCTCAACACTGGGTAGAGAAGAAGAACTACTTTTACAAGCGTCTTTGAAATGTTCTTCACAAGCCTCATCAAGAACGTCAATGAAATTAACACTCTCATTTTCAGAAGGCTGCTTAGAAAGTTTACCTATGTTGAAAACGATTTTATCGTCACCAACTCTCATGATTAATTCGCCAGCGGCTACATCAATGAGAGTGCGACCGGTCCTCAGGAATGGACGTCCAACGATTAATAGAACACGGGGGTCCATCTCGTAGTCAACGACAACAAAATCCGCTGGAAAGGTGAATTTGTCGACACCAACGAAGACGTCTTCGGCTATCCACACTGGATACGCAACCGTACGGTTAGCTAATTCCAAAGTCATTCGTGTGGGGACTAGCTCGGGTAGAGATAATTGTTTCCAAACACTTAATGGCAATAAGTTTATACTAGCACCTAGATCGGCTAGGGCCATACAATTCTCTACCCCAGGGAAGTTGCAAGGAATCAAGAAACAACCCGGATCACCAAGTTTGGTTGGTAATTTCCTTAAGAGCACTACGGAGCAATTCTCATTAAGTTGGGTCTGAGCGATATCGAGGAGTTTCTCATTATCACTGAGAAGATCTTTAAACATTTTAGCATATTTGGGCATGTGAGCGAGAGCCTCAACAAAAGAGATATTGAACTTCCGTTGTTTAAACATTTTGAGAAAGTTAGAAACCTGAATATCATCCTTGTTCTTCAATTTCTCTTTCCTCAACCTCGAGGATAAGGTATATTGGGTTGAGATGATGGCTTTGATATGGAATTCTCATTCACATCCTTGGGTGGTGGAGGGGTGGAGAAATAGAAGGTGGAGGAATTTGAGAAGTAGACTCGTTTTCCTTTGTCGCAATCACCGGTGTAGGCGTAGGAAGCTCGGGTTCCTTTAAACCTTTTCCACTGCGAGTTGTGATTGCTTTCATCTCCCCTATGGGATTAGCAATGGTGTTACTCGGAAGAGAACCCGATCCAGAGGATTGATTACTTGGGAAGAAATTAGCCATCATGTTCCTCAAGTCATTCGTTTGACTTGCCAAAGTGTTTCACATATCAGCTCGAAGATCATTCCCTTGCTTTACCATATCTGCTTTCATGTTGGCCATTTCCCTCTGAATATTCTGCATTATGGCATCATTAGTCCTCATGTAAGTTTCAACGTCTTGGCGTAATGCGGTGGGTTAGTTGGGGGAAGCATGGTAGGTAGGTGGTTGATAAGCAGGTTGTTGGTAAACTTGGTTGTTTCTTTGAGGTGGATATGGGTTTCTTTGGTTTTGATATTGATTTGGAGCACGTTGTTGGTTTTGATTGTTGCGATTAAGGTTGTTTGGTTTTTGTGGGGGAAAACCGGGTGGTGAAAGAAAGTTGTTTGAGCGATAGCTGAGGAAATTGCGGTCACCTTGAGGACGTGCTTGATAGCTTCCTGTAGCAAAGTTACCGTTGGCGGCATACACATTTTCCAGATTGTCTTGAGTCGAAGGACAATCGGTGTATGAGTGGGATCCCCCGCATATTTCACATGATTGACTCAAAGCATTGGCTTGGGCGGTGATTTGTTTGGCATTGTTGGCTGTTTGGAGAGCAAGCGATTCAACAAGCAAAGTAAGCTTATCAATTCTTTTGCCGGCATCACTAATACTAGCACTAGCCACATTAGTTCGAACACTCTTGGTTTGCACTCTAGATTTGTTTTCAATAATATCCCAATCATCATTAGAAGATTAACCAAAATATTACGCCCCGCAGCACTATTTAGTGAATCTTGGTCATTCATGCTTAAACCATTGTAAAAAGTATTGATTTGATGTACTTTTGTTAAACCATGTTGTGGACACCTTCTTAAAAGTTCCTTAAAACGGTCCCAAGATTCACTAAATGACTCACCGTGCTTTTGTTGAAAGGTAATTATTTCATTCCGCAAAGCGGTAGTACGTGCGGGTGGGAAAAAGTAGTTGATAAACTTGGTCTCTAAATCCTTCCACGTAAGAATACTTTGTGGCGGTTCCTTATCAAGCCAATTCCGGGCTTGTCCCTCTAAAGAGAAAGGAAAAAGTTGCAAGTGAAATCACTTCTTGTGATACCCCATTGTACTTAACCGTATTGGTAAGCTGAAGAAACCTTTTAATGTGGTCATGAGGATCATCAAGTGAACGCCCCAAGAAGGGTTGAGCAGAGACCATTTGTATAAAGCCAGATTTGAGTTCAAAGTTGTTGGCTCCAATCTCAGGTATGACAGTTGCATCGGTGTTGCCTTCTACGTGCGATTGCAAAAGCTCGATCATTGATTGTCCATGGTGACAATAGGTGGAGTAATGACTTCGACTTGAGTTACTTTCTTCTTACGAGCACGAGTACGCGTGCACACCTACAAAAGGAAAAACAAAATAGACAAGAAATATTTTTGGTTTTTATGTTTTTCTATATATTTTTTTTTGTATTTTTGAAAATTTTATATTTTTTTAGGATTTTTGAAAATTTTTAAAGCAAGGAAAATAACGTTAAAAAATGAACGGATCCCAAAATCCAACGCGTCTCTCACAAAAAACTGTTAATCTTCACGAAAAGAACCGGCAACGGCGCCATTTAATAACTAGGTTTTCACTTAGTTATGAAAGTTCGTTGTTCCAATCTCTTCGAATTGATTATTGGTAGAAAGTGCGACTCAATTGTTCTTGGTGGAAAATTAAATGTGATTTGTTTGATTATCTAAAACAAGTAATTAAAATTGTCGTTGAGTAAAATGGAAGCTTTTAAAAAAAAATTAAACTACAAATAAAAGTGTGCAATCTTTGGAGATTAAAATGTAAATGATTAAAGACTTGAAAACTTAGTGAAAATAAACTAAAACAAAAGGCGGGAATATTAAATTTGAAATCTAAGAAAAACAAAACAAAAGCCTGAGTCCGATCGCAATGCGATCGCACTCAAATAGTTATTCAGATCACACTCAATGCGATCGCAACTTGGGAAACAGATCGTACTCACTAGTGCGATGGGTAGGGGTGATCGTACTCACCAGTCGCAACCACGATCGCAATGAGTGATCGTGGTCTTTGATCGTGGTCCCTGATCGAAACACAAAGATCGCAGTCAATGCGTTTGTAACAAGAAAGCGTGCCACAATCGCACCCACAGATCGCAACGAGTGATCGTGGCGTGTGATCGTACCAGGGAAGAATAAACAGATCGCAATCTATGCGATCGAAGTCAAGTGATCATACCAAGCAAAACCTTCTAAGATGGAAATGGCATCCAAAAAGTAAATAAGCTTAAATGAATAAGCAATAACCAATAAGCATTTATCAACTTACCCGAAACTAATTAAGCACAAATTAGAAATCTTTTTAAATCGAAACAAGTAATCTTCAATAACACGAACTTTAAAACAATAAACTTTTTAAGAAAGTCTAATATTAAACAAGCTAAACTTACGAATAAGCTTAATAAGTACAAAGAGCTTATGGCTTATTCCGTATGAAAGCTTATAAGCACAAAAAAGATGAACTTTTTTAAACACTAAAACATCAAATTCAAAAACGAATGAAGAACTATTCGAATCAAATATGAAGTTTCGGATCAAGTATTAAATGAAACCAAGAAATAAAGAAAAAGATGAATGAACAAAAGCTTAACTTTCAACTTGATTGATGAAATCCAAATACTAGAAAGATTAAAAGCTTAACTTGAAAGATAAAAAATATGAAACTTAGTGAGCGAAAGTTGGGAACTTTCTCTCTCTAAAAACTAGAAAGGAAATATGAAAAAAACTAAAACTAGCTAACCCTCATCCTAATGTGATTAGGAGGTTATTTATAGGGAAAATGGGGAGTGCATGTGTGGTGTGCTTCCTTCTTTCTTTTCTTCTCGACTCGATTTAAATCTTTGTCTTTTCTCGACGTCGTCTCGGGATTTGAACTTGTCTTAATAATTTTCTTCTATAATTTAGACTTGAGTTCTTTGACTTCATTAAACTTCAGTCTTTTAGACTTGTTCTTTGATATTCAGAATAGGTCTTGGACATCCGTTCTTTTAGCACTCTTGATCTTTTGACTTCGTCTTTTCTCATTTTCTTCGATAAAAGCCCGTGAAAGCCCGTGTTTTCTTCCTTTTTCATCTTTTGGTCCTAAAACATAATAAAAACACAAACCACGCATAATTCCGACTTTTACAACATAAATTACACGTTTTGGTCTTGTTATTATTGGAAATAAGCGGTAAAAGGATAAGTGTTTTCACACTTATTAATGATCGAAGATTTTTGTTGGTGGGTTTGAAGATTTTCTTGTAGGTCTTCATAATGAAAGCAGTTTGTTGCTTCATCTCCCTATCCTTCTGAGCTAGTTCTTCATCACTGTCCTCTTCAGATGATGGCTCAGGTGATGTTGATGGTGCTCTTAGTTCTTTGTCTCGTGATCTTGTGGGAGCAGAATACTTAGATGAAGTGGAGTATCTTGGTGAGGAGTATGTAGTAGAGTACCTTGGTGAGGAGGATGTAGTGGAGTACCTTGGTTAGGAGGATGTAGTGGAGTATGACTTTGGAGCACGAGAGAGGTGATCTTGGACGTGTTGAGTGGTAGACACCAAAGCAAGTGGATTAGCAGTCTTTGCTATCCTTTTAGCTCGAAGTTCATTCGCCTCATTCTGAAATTGTTTCAAAATGTCAAAGAGCGTGTGATAGTTGACCTCGTCTAACTTACTCTGTTGTTTCACCAAAGTGACGAACCGTGTCCACTCTGGTTGAAGTTGCTGTAGAAATTGCACATGACTTGCATAGTGGAGACTTGCAAATTGTTTCTTGTCATGTCATTCATAATCTTGTAGAACCTTGAGTAATATGAATCAATTTATTCCCCATCCAATGAAGTAAACTTACCAAAGTTCCAGAACAAATTAGTTTTGACATCTTGCTTCTTAAATGATTCACCTTGTTGCAAGCGTTCTATGGCAAACCACATCTCTTTAGCAGTAGAGCATGCATCAACCATTGAGTAAATATCATCCCCAATCCCACTGAGAATCAAATATATTTCTTCTTTCTCTGCATCAATCCAAGCACGTTTCTCTTTCGAAGTGTTCACATATGTTTCCTCAATTGTTTGCTCATTGGAACCGGTCGTCGAGTCGGTTGCTGGAATTGCAGGAATGGTTATTGTAGTGAGAGTATAGGGTCCTTCTTTGATGCAACGTCGAAGAACATCACCATTGGGATTAGTGTCAACATATCGAAGGAATCGTGATTTCCATTGTGCATATCGACCAGTCACAAGCATTGGTGGTCTCTCTTTGTTACCCGCCACCATGATGTTGTTGTTTGTCACACGATACTCTTGAGTAGAATCCATTTTGAGAAACTTGAAATTGTTGAAGTGAAAACGGATATTAAGTAGATGTGTTGTGATTGTTGTTGTGAGAAAAGATGTTAAAATCCTCTAAAAATGTTCTCAATAATCCAAAAATTTCCAAGACAAACAAAAAACACACGAATGGTTGATCTTCGGAATAGTAACAAAATCTCTTCGCAATATACTTCCCAAGTCACTTCGGAATTCCAACAAAACCAACTTTGGAATTCCCCCAAAAACGAACTACGGAATAAGATCAAAAAGCTACTTCGGAATAATTTGCAAACAGCTACTTCGTAATAAACTTTCCAA
Organism: Glebionis coronaria; assembly: GCA_025667525.1. Classification (NCBI taxonomy): domain Eukaryota; kingdom Viridiplantae; phylum Streptophyta; class Magnoliopsida; order Asterales; family Asteraceae; genus Glebionis; species Glebionis coronaria. The sequence continues at coordinate 125,249,119 of CM046882.1, read as the reverse complement.
CACACTTCGGAATCCAAAACAAGATCAACTTCGGAATCCCAAAAATGAAAACCAACTTCAGAATAAATTCAATATTCCGAAGATAAGCAACTTCGGAATCCTCAAAATTATCTTGGAATAACTGTTCTTGGGAACTTCTGAATCCCAATTTCCTTAAACAACTTCGGAATATTTGAACACAAAGTTCACTTCGGAATAATGCCAGAAAATTTACTCACTTCGGAATTATGAAATTCGCAATCAAGTGCACCTCACAATTATTTTACTTCAGAATACTGGTCACTTCGGAATACATCAAACATTCACTTCGGAATACTGTTTTTGCAATAGGAACTTCAGAATAACTAACAAAAACACACTTCTGAATAATCCACTTCGGAATTACAATGAAAATGAACTTCGCAAAACAGAAAATGACTACTTCGGAATCAAATGTCTTCGAACTCACTTCGGAATCCCAAATCTACTTGTGAACTTCGGAATAATAATGTTATTTTACTTCAGTACTTTGGAATAAAGTAAAACCCTTGTGACCACTTCGGAATAAAGTAAAACCCTTGTGACCACTTCGGAATAACACTTTATTATCCCGAATTTTACGTGATCTAAGATCACAGTGACACGAAAAATACCCCAAAAATCACCCAAATATCCAAAAAAAATTGTGATTTAGACCAAATAAGTTATCCCAAATCACTACCACATCTATGTAGGAGATTTATAACAATATTTAGAACTCAAAAACAGTAAAAGAAATTGAATTCGTGATATTTATGAAGAAATAATAATCACGAACCAATGAATCAAACAACTAACAATCACTAATCTACCCCGTGGCGACCGATACCAATTGTTGTTCCCATATTAATTCACTTCACCATGGTTGATTTTATGATTAAGCAAGAATTAAAGATAGAAAAATAGATGGAGTCTAGAGAGAGAAAGTAGTGAGAGAAAGTAGAGAGAAGGTGGGGAAAACTAGGTGAAATTAGATTAAGAAATGAAAAGCCTTGACACCCTCCTAACATGCTAGGAGGGTGAGAGTCCACCCACATGCGGGCTTTCTTTTGGACTATATTGTTTTGGGCTGGGCTTGAATAAATGCATAGTACCTTGAAAGAGGCCTTTTAAGCTAACCATCAAGCCCGTAATGTCACGACTATTTTAACTAACTATTACAACGTTCTAATAAATATTACAATATAAACCTATGACCGAACATCCTTGTTTGACTCAATATTTTGAGGCTAACATAATGTAATCGTAAAAGATGGAAAAATGATGAAACCCTAAGTATACATGGTCCCATTGCCCAAAACGGACATAAAATGCATAAAATATCATAAAAACCTTACAAAAATTCTTTGTTTGTTCAATTCTTTTATTGTAGGTACGGATATCGTGAAAAGACCAAAATATTATAAGAAACAAGCAAAAAACAACATGGGAAACGAAGCCGCACAAAGAACCGGACCTGAATGTTGATTTTCTAAGAAAAGCCCTTGAAGAATTGAAAATGTACAAGAATAGTCCCTCAACTTTGAATAAATGACACTTTATACCCTTGAAAACCTCTAAATTACAAGATTGGTCCCTAAAGTTTGCTCATTATACAAGTTTGGCCCTTGAATAATGCAAAGATGTCAAAACAAGTCCTTATTCTAAGTTAATAAAGATGCAAGGACCAAAATTTCCATTTCATCAAAGTATTTACAAAGGAAATGCCTAATTTTCTGCCAGAAGTTGTAAGGGGTTAAATGATACATTTGCTAAAAATCTGAGGGTCATATCTGGTCAAACAAAACCCAAACCCAACTATCTTACCCGTCTAGCCCACCACTTAACCCACTTTATCCCAAACTTAAAACCTTAACCCGACCCGAAGTTTAAACTTAAACTTTTATACTAAAACGTGGTTAACATAATATGTTTACCAAAAATGGATTTAAACATGACTGTTTACCCATCATCACCCTCATGAACCCTAAACCATTAACACCTTAAATCAAAAGGTTTTTGGTAACCCTTTTCCAGATCTTAAATTCAATTACCAAAAAACACAACCATGTGCTCAGCCTTGCCATCTCATTACCTAAACGGCCCCTACAACCCTCCCCTTCTACAAACGTGAAGAACAGGACACGGAGAAGACATAAATTCAAAGTGCAAAGATGTATTGGCATGTTGGCTACTCTAGATTGATGGTTAGGATCATTTTACTCTTGTCAATTCACATGAAACCAATTACAAATTCACATGATACAAATTTGACTTCAACAAGAAACGGATTCAAGAACATTTTTTCAAATCTCCAAGGACACAATGGGAATTGAAATGTTTAGGGTTTAGTTCTAGTGTCTTCCTTGTAACATTATAAATAGAGGTAGCTGATTTTTACTTTTATCTTGTTCCAGTTTTTCAGTTTCATAATTTGTAATGATACGAATTTTATGAATAATCAGTTGAGTTCCATGTTTTTTTTAAATTTGTCTTTTAATTTATGCACTTTAAATTTCTGTCAACATTTATTTATTTGCAAATTTTATTTTTTAAAACTCTTATTTCAAAAGCTTGAATGTTTTTTTAAAGATCCACATTGGATGAGCAGCTTATAGCTTAATTGACAAGTAAGCTATAAGCTGGTTATTTGATTCATGTTAAATTTTTGTTGGTGACCGTTCTTTTTATGTTTACAAACCCTTGTTCCAAGAGCATTTTCCAAAAGCATTTTATTCTTTTTGTTTATTTACTATTCCATAAGCTCAACCAAAATGTGCTTAACAAACAGCTTTTGTTCAAGTTTAAGGAACTTGAAGTTTCTTTCTTTGTGTGTATTCAAAACAGGCTTACTAAAGAAGGCTAATAAAAGTTGTTGTATCTTTTTCCTTGGACCGTTGTAGTGCAAGGTTTTATTCCATTTCAATAGTTCTTAGCCAAAGAAGCTTGCACATAGTGCATAAGCTCAAAATCAAGGGTATGGATGTACAACATTGAGGTTTGTACTTCCTTTTCAATTTTCTAAAATTCTTTGTGATATTGTGATTTCTTCTTGTGCTTTGATCTGGTAGTTTAGTGTTTGATTATCATTGAGTTCATGTTATTTGGTACGAACTGTTAGTATGAGGCTTATGGTACTGTAGATTTTTTAAAAGTCTTTGTTTAAGATTGAAATATGTCTATTAAAGGGGTGTTTGGTTTTGCTTGGTGTTGGTTGTAGGTGACACATGACTTAGCTAACTTAGCCTGCACATGCTAGATAATATTATGGTAGTATGATTTGAGCTTTGGTTTGAGCTTGGAAGTGATTAAATCAAGTTTTGTAAGTTCCTTATTTTTCTGCCTAGTTTTACAGTTCTTATTTGTTGTCCAAAGTTTCGGTTATGAGTTGTCTGTTTTAGTGAGAATAAGGAAGTGTTGATTTTTTGTTCAAGTTGGTTATGTAGTCTTGTTGAGAAAACTTTGAACAAAACATGCACAAACATTATGCCTAAAACTAGCTAAAACACACTAGATTGCATTTCTTCTTAATTTATGGATTTTAAACCTTGAAATCAAAAGAATTGTGAGTTCTTGAGTAATTGTAGGGTTTTTATAGGTTAGACTTGATTTAGGTCAGCTTATTTGCAATATTTAATAGCTTAAAGTTCATTTTAAGTCAAGTAGATCAGATGTTAATGTTTCTATTGAGTTTGCACTAGCAATGGTAAGATCGTTACCACTGCTAGCTTTCTACAAGTTGCCACTGCTATTTTAAGTTTTTGTTTAGCCACTATAATTTGTTGTTTGCTATCTGAGCTTATTGCTTGGCTTATTTGTGCTTATACTTGCTGTTTTTTTGCTTATTATTCACCTCCCCACAAGCCTATTGCTTGTGGGGTTGTTCTGTCCAAAAACGAAAATTAAAAAAATATTGCAAAAAGGTTACTAGCCTGGGTTGAACTTATGACCCTCATTAGGGGATTATAGTTTTACTAGTGTGTTAGCCCTTTCTTCTTCTCACCCTTTCATTCCAAATTTAATTAAACATGTTTCTTTTTCTCTTTTCATAAAATAAACCGTGAGCTTATAATCCCTTTTCTGGCTTATTAAGTTAAGCTCTTTTCTTCTTTTTATTTTTCCCTTGTTATAGATTAGGTTTAAGACTTTTCTAAAAAGTTTGAGATTGTTCCCTTTTCATTTATTATTTTTAAACATTTTTTTCGTGTTTTTTATTTATGTCATAAAAAATAGTAAATTTAGTTTTAAAATTTTTGAAAATACTTTTTAGCTTCTAATTAAATAGTTTTAGGTTTACAAATCATAAAATCTTGGTTTGGACTTTTTCTTAGTTATTTAATTTTTTGGTCTTTAAATAGATTTTTCATATTAAATAATAATTAATTAAAATGTTTTCAAAAAGTTTTCTTGATTTTTCATTCTCAATTAGGTTTTGTAGAATTTATTTGCAAATTTTGAGAATTTTTTAGGAACTTTTTATTTTTCATTTCGATTCGCTTAAAAACACGAATTCGTCGGAATTTAATTTTAGCGTAATCCGTCTTTAGTTTTCAATGTTTTTCTTACCAAAAATGAAACTAGTCCAAAATTCTATTAATTGCCAATAACTCACACCTCGGTTACAACGAACTAATCGGTTATTTAATTCACTCACATTCAGCCTAAATCCTGAACGTCTTTATATACCACCCTATAATTTACAATTCATCAAATGGTGCCGCTACCGGGGAGGTGTTTTTAGCCATATTATTCTACGTATTTGTGTGAGTAGTTACATTTTTGTCCTTCCATTTTGGGAAGTGTACAAATGGTAATTATTCAATTAACACCAAATCGTTTTCGTTTTTCTTTGTAAATACTATATTGTAATTACTTAGCACAATAAAAATACAATATCTCCAAAAGCGTGAAAACACACCCCAATTATTAGCGATCCGGTAATTTTTTGGGCGTATCGAAACAAACAAAAAGAAAAGAAAAAATAGATAATAGCAAACTATAAGGTGGGTATAAGGCGGTTGTATTTCACAGCCTAAAGAAAAAGGCTTTTAAGTTCTTCGTGTCGACTCATTTTTTGCTCGCTTGTGCGTACTTTCAAAGTGAAGATTAATTAAGGGTTTGCCAAACTCATGTACTATTAATCTATTTTAGTTTCTTATGTTATTGAACCCTCGAAACGTTTTAGTTCAATTTAATTTTAATTTTAGTTTTAATTTAAATTAAAGTTGATTAATGTGAGAACACAAAGGTTATAACACATAACAAAGATAATCTATTAAAACATCTTCATGAAAAATTCATGAAGGAAACCAAGTAAAAGAAAAGAAAAACAACTAACTACTACAATAGCTAGCTAATCTAATTCTTGATTAAGCAATCTTCTTTGGCTTGTTTTCTTTTAAAGATATTTTGAAAAATATCATCATTCATCTCCTAGGAGGATGAGTATTGGTGAGTAAAATTAACAAGAAACTTTACAACTTAATGCGAGCCCTAATCATCTCCATCCTAAGGATGTCAATGAGGTTAAAATTATTTAAGCAACATGAATAATTAGTGCCATGAGCTTCAAGAAAATCAAAGAAGTATGGATCACCCATGAAGTTAGAGAGAGAAACACCAAATAGTGAAGTGTTAGGAGGATGAGAGGGCATGGTGTCCAATGGTGATTTAGGTGAATTTGGAGGAGTGAAAGGTGAGGTTGCCAAAGGCTTAACAAAGTCATTCACAAATGGAATGCTTTTGAGAGGTTGGGGGTTCACATCCAAGAGAGGACATGGAGTGAAAGGTGAGGACAACTCATTCATTCTTGATGGAGCAAAAAGTGGTGAAGGTGATGAAGGGATGAGAATAGGAGAAATCTCATTCTTGGGTGTAAGAAAAAATGTAGCACCTTTGATAAGTGTGAAAACACTCATCAATAATGATCCAAAAACCACTAAAACACAGTCAAATATATAATATTTAACTGAAAATATCAGAATTACGTGGGTATTTGTGTTTCATGTGTTTTCAGGTAAACAAGATACATTTTGAAGCAAAGACGCGTTTTCAAGGGATTTATTTGACGAAAAGACAACGAAAAGGACGAAAGAGTTTTCAAGGACCTTACTTGCCAATATTATCAAGATGGAGGACTAGACTTGTAACCTTCATAAGACAAAGGACGAAATGGAAATTACTTAAAAGCTTTTATTACATTTGATAAAAGGATATAAAGTAAAGGACCAAAAAGAAAAAAATTGGGAAATAAATTTACTTAACTTGGTCAATTGACCAAAACACAATCAACAAAACACACGACTGTCTTTCTTCTTCTCCAAACGAAGAGAGGGAAAGAAAAAAAAATAAACAGACGTCCCATCTTTCCATCACCATTTACATGCAAATTGATTCCATGAACAATCCAAGAAGATTCAGGCAAAGACTAAAACTACAAAAATGCTCCTCTCTTCCTCCTCCTCAAGAAGATATTAATGAATTAGATCAAAGATGAGAAACGAAAAAATGCCCAAATTGGATGAAGAATGAAGAACGAGCCCTATCCTCGTATTAAACACGTGGCGACTGCGGATTGGACAAGACACGTCATGATAGTTTCCCTGAACTGCCAACGGACTTCTATAAATACTACTCTTATCCTTATTTGTAAAGTGGTTAGCATAGGAGTAGATTACACCTAGTAAATTAGATAGGTAGGAGTAGTTAGTTAATCTTGTTTACTTTTCTATTAAAAACTTTCAGTTTTCAGTTGTAACCGAATTTTTCTTGCAACCATTAATGGAAGTTTCAGTTTTTCTATATTCTTCATTCTTCTCCTTCGTCTACTGTTCATACTTAAATTCTTTCTATTACTCTCCTTATGTTTCTTTTACGATATGTTACCGTAGTTAGTATAGTTTGTTTTCTGATATGGTATTGTTCATTTTCGTCCTCTCGTGAAATTTAATTCGTTGACTGAGAAGATTATGATAGGTGATTGTTCATTTTCATTATCTATTATAAGTTTCGTTTGATTTCAAAAGCTCATAGTTTTGTCAGTTTGTTAAAATCGGTTAAATCAGTTAAAGTTTAGGTAGCTTAATCTTAAGGTTTCTTTTGGTTGTTGAGTGTTTGAAAGATTTTGAGGATTTTGTGGAAACCATGGTTGTGTGTCAAGGTTTAGAAGAAGGCTTAGAGGATGAAGAAGAAGAATAACCTAGGGTGGTTTAAGAAGAAGATGAGATGATCCAGACTAATAATGTGTTAAAAATCATTTTTGTTGGGAATTATTTGTTAAGTGTCAAGTACCGTTAGTGTTATTGAAGTATTGTTAGTTATCTTTCAAGTACCGTTAGTGTTAACGCGGTACATAGTAAGTACTGCTACTTATAAACTAAGTACTGTTATATTGATTTGGACGAATATATCTTTGTATAAGATATGTCATAGTTATAGTTAGAGTATATCTTATGTGATATACTTAAATAGTTAGAATATTGATATCATCTGTGATATAGTTATCTTTATAGAATATTCTAAGGTTTCTAGGGTTCCTTACTCTATAAAAGGAACATAGGTACGATGTCATTCATGTACCCCATTCAAGTCGATTAATAAGAGAATCGAATAGTTAAAAGTAATTTTGTTCTTCTGTGCTTTATAAGTTAGATTCCGCATAACTTATTTAGTTTGAGTAAGAGTTCTCAAAGTGTTTTAGTTTGATTACAAACCACTTTACTAGTTCTTAACAGAATATAGATCCAATCAAAGGGATCAACAAGTGGTATCAGAGCTTGTTGAGAAACTCTGAAAAAGAAGAACACAACCCCAAATACTCCACACACACTAAAACTCAATGTCTCAACCTGGTTATTACCCTCACTTGGAAGATATTCCAGATCCTGATCCAATACCACAGGGACAGCCTCAAGTTGTGCATCCTGCACCAGCACAAGGTGTTCAAGCCATAGATGTTGTAGCTACTTCTACAACTACAACACCTTCCCATACTCTTTCTGTTGTCAAACTCCCAGTTCTCAAAGGTTATAACTATGAGACATAGGTTATGCAGATAGAACATTACTTGAATCACACAGATCACACTATGTGGCAAGTTATCAAGAATGGGAATACACCTAAGAAGCTACACTGGTTGCTGAGGAGGTACAAGCAGAGATCAGAGAAAGAAAGGCCAGAATTGCTTTGGCTATGGCTCTTTTAGAAGACATCTTACCTAGCTTTCATCACTATAAGGATGCAAAGGCTATGTGGGATGCCATCAAACTTAGATTTTGAGGTAATGACAAATCTAAGAAGATGAAGAAGATTGTTCTGAAACAAGAATTCGATAACTTATCAATATCCAGTATAGAAGGGATCCATGGTGGCTATGGAAGGTTCAGTAAGCTGCTTATTTAATTGGCAGTTTATGGGCAAATTATTCCGAATGAAGAAGCTAATCTGAAATTCGTAAGGAGTGTTCCACAAGATTGGAAAGCAATGGTTATGCACTTCATCACAAGAGATGATCTGGATGCAGTTCCTTTTGATCATCTCTACAACAATCTTAGAGCATATGAGATGGATGTAAAAGGCATTGAGGTAACCAAGGTAGCAGCAACAACAAAGTCTAACTTGGCTTTGTGTCAGAAGGTAATAGCGGTACTTACTTTCATAATACCGCTAGTGGATCCAGCAGCGGTACATACTTCACAAATACCGTTGGGGGACTTACAAGCGGTACTTACCCACAAAGTACCGAAGGCAGCCCTATAGTCTCTCAAAATCCACAAGGAAGATCTTCACCATTGTTTAGTGACAATGATGCCTTCTCATTCTTTGCTGGACAAAGACAACAGGCTAAGACTAACACTCAATGACTTGTTCTAAATGGATGATGCTGGTGTTGAAGAGATGGATCTGAAATGGCAAGCTGCTATGGTGTCAGTAAGATCTAATAGGTTCTTCAAGAAGACTGGAAGGAAGATGACTGTTGATCCTAATAAGTCATTAGGATATGACAAGTCTAAAGTTGAATGAAATAACTGTGGAAGGAATGGACACTTTGCAAGGGAATGCACTAGAGACAAGGCTGAGAGTAGCAGTCAAAAGTCCAAGAACAGCTATAGAACCAGTCCAAGAATTACTAAAAGCTTTCCAAAAGGAAACAGCATGAGTCCCAGAGGAACCAAAGCATTGGTGACTATAGATTGAGTGGTGAACTGGGCTGAAGATGAAGAAGAAGAGCTTGGTTTGATGGCTCTCTCACATGAAGATACCAAGGTACATCCTTGTTCTAAAGATTGTGTTCTTAAATTTAATAGCTTAAAAGTAGAACTAGATGAACAGTATCAAAAAGTCAACACATGCACTATAGAACTAAATGCTTTTAAATAGGGTGTTGTTAAGTTAGATGAAAATATAGTTTTATATAAAAAGGGTAAACAAAACTATGAAGAGAAAATAAGAATTTTAACTCTTAAAATGAGGGAAAAAGATGTGGAAATTAAAGCTTTTGAAAAACAACTTTGAAAGTATCAGCAGAAAATGAAGCTTTAAAAGCCAGTCTTTATAGTGAAAGGGAAGTGATTAATCATTGGCAAAAGTCCTCTAAAGGATTGGGTAAACTGATCAATTCACAAATGGGGTATTATGATAAGTCAGGCCTAGGATATATTGAGGACCAACCTGGGATAACTTTAACTGACAAGGACTTATCAAAGGGGATTTTTGATAGTTCTAGTGAGTCAGAAAATACACCTTAAAATGATGGATATGTTGAAGGAATGAAGGCAGTTCTTCCACCATTATCAGGAATTTTCATGCCCCCTTGTAATGATAAAAGTATAGAGTTAGAAGAACCAAAGGCTGTTAATACTTCAAACTCTAGTACTTTGTCCCAAGATAGAACTGTTGTGACCAAAAACATTGTTTATCCACCTTTAATGAACAATTTTGTTCATGGAGAGTCTAAAACTAGTTCTGCTCCTGAGTAGGTAAAAAATCCTAGCAAGGAAATGGATAATGATGTAAAACATAATAAAACCAAGAGGGGTGGGATAGGTTTTGAGAAAGATAAGTTAAAACAACCTTTTGGATCTTATTTGAGAAGAAAAGGATGTTATGTTTGTGGTAGTCTAAGCCATTTTATCAAAGATTGTACTTTGCATGAAGATAAAATTGTGAAACAAAAGGCTGCACAAAAGGTCACGAGAAACAGTAATGGGAAAAATGCACAAGTTAATAGGGAACAGAGATTTAAAGATGACAAACCTAAGTTTGATCATTCAAAAAGAGTAGCTAAAAGGTTACAAATAACTATACCAAGAGTTTTGTTCCTAGAGCAGTACTTAGGAAACAAGGTCTAGTACCTTTGAAGTCTGGTAAACCAAGTACCGGCAAGTCTAGAACTGCAAGTACTGCTAGACCAAACTCAAGTATCGTTGGTTCAAAGTCTGTTAAACCAAAGTTCCCCAAGACTTCTAAGAATGTTATTGAGAAAGCCAAGACATCTAGAAGTAAGCCTAATAACAAACCAGTGGAAATGTGGGTTCCTAAAAGAGAAAAACTATGTGTCAAAGCAAGTACTGCTAAAGCAGTACTTAATGCAAAGAAGTCTGAGTACATAGAATCACCCTATGTCTTTGACTACATAACTGAAACCATGAAGTATAAGAGCAAAATTCGCATTACTTGAAATGCTTTTGAACAGACTCTTAAGTATGTAGGTCCCATAAGATCCGAGCCAAATGTGGCTCGGGTCCCTGTTAAAAACTAATAAGTTTTGTTTATGTGCAGGGGCATCTAATTGATGAATTGAAAGATAAAGGTATAGTAGACAGTGGATGCTCAAGACACATGACAGGGAATAAAGATTTCCTTGCTGAATTTGAAGAATTCAGAGGTGGACCAGTAGCCTTTGGAGGTAGCAAAGGTAGAATCACTGGTAAAGGGAAAATCAATACAGGGAAGTTGGAATTTGAAGATGTGTTCTTTGTGAAAGAATTGAATGAATTCAATCTCTTTTGTGTATCACAAATGTGTGATAAGAAGAACAAGGTGCTTTTTACTAACATAGACTGCTTGGTGCTCTCCAAAGACTTTGAGATGCCTAAAGAATCTCAAGTACTACTTAAAGTACCCAGGCAAGAAAATATGTACACCTTTATTCTTCATAATATTACTCCAACAGGCGGCATTACATGTTTGCTAGCTAAGGCTTCTAATGATGAGTCTAATTTATGGCATAGGAGGTTAGGTCATGTGAATTTCAAGAATCTTAACAGATTAGTGAATAGAAATTTAGTTAGAGGGTTACCTAACAAATCTTTTAAAAATGATTTCACATGTGCTGCTTGTCAAAAAGGTAAACAACATAGAGCCTCTTGTAAGACCAAGACTGTTAATACTGTGACAAAGCCTTTGCAACTTTTGCATATGGATTTGTTTGGTCCAGTTTCTATAAGAAGAATTAGTCATAAGACCTTTTGTCTAGTCATAACTGATGATTATAGTAGATTCAGTTGGGTTTTCTTTTTAGCTCTTAAGAGTGAAACCAATGAATTACTTAAGGATTTTATCACTTTAGTTGAAAAGTAGTTCACTAAACAAGTCTTAATCATTAGGACAGATAATGAGATAGAATTCAAGAATGCTGAATTTGATGAACTCTGTAGGTCTAAAGGTATTAAGAGACAATTTAGTAATCCTAGGACTCCACAACAAAATGGAGTAGCTGAAAGGAACAATAGGACACCAATTGAGGCTGCTAGAACTATGCTGGATGATTCTCTTTTGCCAAATATATTTTGGGCAGAAGTAATCAATACTGCATGTTATGTGTTAAATAGAGTCTTAGTGACCAAGCCTCAAAACAAAACACCTAATGAACTTTTGACTGGTATTAATCCAACCATAAGTCATTTAATACCTTTTGGGTGTCATGTGTCTATACTAAATACTCTTGGTCATTTGGGGAAGTTTGATGGAAAATATGATCTAGGATATCTTGTAGGATATTCATTACAATGTAAAGCATATAGTGTTTACAATTTGGCATCTAAAAAGGTTGAAGCAAATGCCCATGTTAATTTCTTAGAAAATAAACCCAATGTCCCAAGAATAGGTTATGCTTGGAAGTTTGATTTAGATTATCTAACTAATTCCATGGATTACTGTTCTATACAAAAGGATTGTCAAACTAACAATGCAGGTGAGGAGTCTAGTACAACTAAGTCAGGTACTCAAGAAGAATTCTCTTCATCAGATGATGATGTTCATATCTATGTACCTAGTATGCCTACTGTTACTCCCATGTCTGCTACTCCCCAGAAGCAAACTATGCCATCAACAGATGATCAAGCCTCCCAAGAGCTTCAGAGGCTTCAAGATCAAGAAAAGAATGCTACATCTGCTTATAAACATTCACGAGAAGAATCTTTTGAGTCACAACACTCAGCAATACATACTACACCTAGCGGTACCTCATCTGCAAGTACTGCTAAGTCGAAGTCTGCAAAGTCTGCTGATTCATTAGAATATATTTTACAAGCTATGGACGATGAAGACATGTATGCTAGTCCAGCTGAAGGAATCTTCTCCAAAGCTTCCTAAGATGAGCAGGGTGCAGTAACTGATTTCAACAATTTGGAAACTGAAATTCTAGTCAGTTCTATTCCCACTCATAAAGTCAACAACAACCATCCTACTACTCAGATCATTGGAAATCCCAAGTCTGTTGTGCAAACTAGAAGACAATTTCAAGCCAATACTAAAACTCATGCACTTGTGAGTTATGTCAAACAACAACAGAGAACCAATCATAAGGATACTCAGTATTGTTTGTTTTCCTGTTTCTTATCACAAGTAGAGCCCAAAAACATTTCTTAGGCTCTTGATGAAGAAAGTTGGGTAGATGCCATGCAAGAAGAATTAACACAATTTGAGCTACAAAAGGTTTGGATTCTTGTCGATCTTCCCTCAGGTTAGAGAGTAATTGGTACTAGATGGGTTTCAAGAACAAGAAGGATGAAAGAGGAGTTGTTGTGAGAAACAAGGCAAGGCTTGTTACTCAAGGTTATAGATAGGAAGAAGGGATAGACTATGATGAGGTTTTTGCACCAGTGGCAAGGATAGAAGCCATTAGGTTATTTTTGCCTTTGCATCATATATGGGTTTTATAGTCTATCAGATGGATGTGAAAAGTGCATTTCTTTATGGTACTATTTAAGAGAAGGTATATGTCTCACAACCTCCAGGTTTTGTAGATCCTAAGTTCCCCAACAGAGTCTACAAGGTTATCAAAACACTTTATGGTCTGCATCAAGCTCCAAGGGCTTGGTATGCAACTTTATCTAATTTTCTGTTAGAGCATGGATATCGGAGAGGGACCATTGACAAAACTCTGTTCAACAAGAAGAATGCTAAGGATATTATTCTAGTACAAGTCTATGTTGATGACATCATTTTTGGTTCCACCAAAAAATCATGGTGTAAAGAGTTTGAGGCTTTGATGAAAGGAATATTTCAGATGAGTTCTATGGGAGAACTTACTTTCTTTTTGGGACTACAAGTCAAACAAAGGAAAGATTGAATATTTATCAGCCAAGATAAGTATGTTGCTGAAATCTTGAAGAAAATTTCTTGTATGGATACAAGGAGTACAAGCACACCTTTTGAAGCTAAGAAGTCTTTGTCAAAAGATAAACATGGTGAAAATGTTGATATTCATCTATACAGGTCAATGATTGGTTCATTGATGTATCTTACTGCTTCAAGGCCAGATATTATGTTTGTTGTGTGTGCCTGTTCAAGGTTCCAAGTTAATCCAAAGGTATCACATCTACATGTTGTGAAGAGGATTTTTAAGTATCTTAAAAATCAACCTAATTTAGGATTACGGTATCCTAGAGATTCCACCTTTGAATTGGAAGCTTACTCAGATAGTGATTAAGCTGGAGCTAATCATGATAGGAAATCCACAATAGTAGGTTGTCAATTCATAGGCAGAAGACTCATATCATGGTAGTGTAAGAAGCAAACCATTGTTGCTACTTCTACAACTGAATCTGAATATGTAGCTGCTGCTCATTGTTGTGGACAAGTACCTTGGATTCAAAATCAGTTGTTAGATTATGGGTTCAACTTCATGAACACCAAGATTTACATTGATAATGAAAGTACTATATGCATTGTCAAGAATCCAGTATTTCACTCCAAGACCAAGCATATTGAAATAAGACATCACTTCATAAGAGATGCCTATGACAAGAAGCTTATTCAAGTCTTGAAGATTCATACAGACAACAATGTAGTTGATTTATTAACCAAGGAATTTGATGCAAAGAGATTTGAATTATTGATGACACATATTGATATACTCAACCAATAGACTGCTGCATATGTTGAGGGGAGGTAAGAGCTGTACAATTTTTAAGCTAATTTTTATTGTATAGTGTATGTTTTTGTGTTTTTGATGTGATTACAGGTTGATAGAATAAGATAAAAGATGTTATTATGATAGTGGAATGCATGAACTGGTCAAAATTGTAAGGTACCGTTAAGGATCCAAGTACCACTAGCACAAGTCCAAGTACCGAGTATGTTCCATGTACCGCTACATGTCCGTTGTACCGTTAAGGGTCTCTTTTGTAAATTTGGCGGTTTATTCGCGCTTGGGTTTGTTATTTACTTAAATACTTACTCCAATTATACAAATGATTCACCTAATCTTTTATTTTTATCTCTTGATTCTATAACCTTCTCTCTAATTTTTCGTTCATCAAAAATAATAATGGCTGCTTTACAAGTGATCTCTAAGCATAATTTGGTTGCGAATATTACTCTGAATGATGAATCTCTTGGATTCTATGAGATTCTTGGATTCTTATCTCGAAGTCATATTCTTTTCACACTCACTGTAAGTCCCATTGTCTTTGTTCCCATTGTTGAACAATTTTGGAACACTGTTGTGTTAGGTACTCGGTTTGATCAACCTTTCATTAAGGCTAGGGTAAATCATAGGAATATCTATGTAATTGAGGTACTGCTGAGGGCTAGTTTGAGATTAAATGATGAAAATGGACTTATTATGCTTAATAATGCAGAGATAGATGATGGCCTTGCAGCCATGGGCTATGAGGGTGGTAGGGAAAGTCTTACTTTCTTTAAAGCTTTGTTTTCACCACAATGGAAATTGCTTTTTCATGACATTATTCACTGTTTAAGCTCTAAAAGTAGTTCTTTTGATCAAATTCCTGCTACATTAGCATCAGATGGTATTTGTCTAGCAAATAACAGGGTTTTTAATTTTTCAAGAATAATTTTTGAAGGCATGACTAGGAATTTGGAAGGAATAAGAAGTTTTTAATGTATCCTAGATTCATTCAGACTTTAGTTAGTGACCAAATCCCTAACCTACCAGAGTTAACTATTACATGGGATGTTCCTACCTTCACAAAGAGAACTTTATCTTTCTTGACCAAACAAGGCAATTCCTTTACAGGAACTGTTACACAATTATTTGCTCATATGTTAGCGCAACCTGCCAACCAATAAGGTGAGGAACCTATCAATGCTAGTGCTTCTAAGCAAAATCCTTCTAACCAGAGTTCCCATTCCTCAGAAGATTCTTAATCTTCTTCTCACAATATTGGTGTTCAACAAAATACTGATGAGATGATCCATACACATGTTGCTTCCATTGCTGCTAGTGGTTCATCACAAGCACAGGCAACAGAGGTGGTGGATGTTACAAATTTAACTACTTTGTGTACTAGTTTGTCCCAACAGGTACATGTGTTGCAAAATGAAAAACTTGTTCAAGACAAGAAAATTGTTGAATTAGAGGCTAGCCTGATCAAGTTGAGGAATAAAGTATCACCTTGGATGAGGCAGAATAGGTCTATTCAGAAAGCTGCACTTAAGAAGCAAAGGTTCAGAAACCACAAGAAAAGGCAACTGAATGCAACCAAACAGGGGAGTAATTATGAAGAACAAATACCATCTTCTGATAATCAAACAAGGGTCTCTGGAAATGACATTAATTTTGAATTGGATGATGATGTCATTGGGAATTATGAAGATGGAACTGGTTTAGAGACTGGTGTGGATGAACCTACAAACATGGAGTTTCAACAGGAAGAGCCACAACCTACTCATGAGGAACCACAAATTGAAGAAATGGTGGTAACTCAGCCAGACCAAAACCTCAATCACCACAACTTCAAGTGAATCGGATTACTTTCTATGAGAAGTTGGAGGAGATTAATGTTCAGTGTCCTATATCTTCAACTCCACTACCACAAAGACAATTCTAGTTTCACAAGAAACAGTCTTTACATGTACTGTCAAGATCAAGAGTGAGCAATAGATCAGACAAGACTAAAGAGGTACAAGTTGAAAGGATTGTTTCAGTGGAAGAAAGGGTATTTGGAGATACACAAGTGACTGAAGAAACAAGTGTTTCTAATACTGGTGAAGTCAACATTGTTGAAGATCAAAGTACTGCTAAGCCAACTAAGCTGACTGCAAGTACTGCTGATATTATTGAAGACCCAAGTACTGCTAAGCCAACTAAGCCGACTGCAAGTACCACTGGTGATCATCCTTCACTAGAAAGTCAAACTCCTTTTGGAGAGGATGAGACTTTATCCCAAATACTGCTTGACTTAAGAGAAAAGAATTCAGTTGAGAAAGCAAAACAAGCAGATATAGAAAAGCAGACACAACAAGAAGTTCTTGCAAAAAAAGATCAAACTAATGGTAAGAAAGTTCAAGCTTCACACCCCACTAAAGGTATAGTTATTCAACAACAAGCTGATGAGGAAAGACCTTCCAAGCTGAAGAAGAAGTTACCTAAGATTAATCCAAATGATAAGGGGAAGTAGTAAATACAATCAGAATCTGAAAATGAAAGTGATTCAAATGAAGATATCAGCAAAGTCATGTATAGATTTAATCAACTAGACCATGATGAGGAATATGCTCTCAGAATGCAAGCTCAAATTCATGAAGAAGACTTGCAAGAGGAACTTGAAGCAAAGCAGCATTTGCTAGAAGCTAGGAGAATACAACAAGAATGGAACATACAAGAGTATGATAGGATTCAAGCTGAATTACATGCAAGTGAGCTTCTTGCAGACTAATTGTTAGCTGAAGAAAGAGATGCTTATGATGAAGAAGAGAAATCAAAACTGATTGATGATCTGGTAAGGGAGCAACAAAGATTCTTTGCTGAAAAGAGAAGAAGAGAAAAGATTAAGCCTCCAACTACCATGCAGATTAGGAATCAAATGATGACATTTCTCAAGAAAGTTAAGCATTTCAGTCACACTCAACTGGTCAAGAAATTTTTTGAAGAAATCAGGACTTTGTATGAACAACACAAAAGAGCTGAACTGAATTTTGTTGAGATTAGATCTGAAGCAGATAGGATAGCTATTGAACAAGCTAGAAGACATCTACAACAACAAAGGCAATTTGGAAGTGCTCCTAGATTTGATCCAAGTACTGCTGAACCTACAACTATATCTCCACCTATCAAGACCACATATGTGAGGAAGAATATAAAGGAGAAGGTAAGTTCAAAAGAGGAAGAGACTGCTCAAAGAATGAATGAAGGAGATAAAGCTCAAGATGTTGATAAGACTGAAAATGTACAAGCAGTACATACACAGTCAATAGTACATACAGAAGAAACGGTACACACAAACTTGGAAGAAGGTTCAATGGAATTTGAAGGAACCTCCAAGGGTGTTAAAATAAAAAGATCAACAAAGAGGAAGCAGAAAGACAAGAAAAAGGCTAAGTCAACAACAGAAGATAGTGATGATGATGAGAGCTTGAAAAAGTACTTGAAGATAGTAAAATTTAAAGATCAATGTATTGATACAGAGATTTTTGGAAAGAGGCATCTATTACTATATGGATATACTCTATGGATCAAGGACTGGAAGCTCATGGAATACAAAGAACTGATGACACAACAAGAATATTCAGACTTTTGGAAGATATTCTTCATATTCTTGACAGACAAGATATTCAGGATCTTTTCAGGTTAGTTCAAGAAGCCAGTGCAAGTAAAACTGAGGTATCACTATTGTATAATAAATTTCTCTTCATGTATGAACCACACAACTATGATCAAGAAATGTTGAAGGAATTAGAGAATCAGGTTCCTAGTTACTAGAGATATTATAGGTCATGTGGACTACATATTTTGGATATAGATGATGTTACTACTATATACTACAAGAGAAGAGGTATCTATTTTGGGCAAAGATTGTTGGAAAGAATGTTGGAACAACAATTGGAAATCATAGAAGAGTCTGTTGATGCTTTGGAGTTGATCAGAATGGTTAAACAAAAAATCATGGATTTGAAAGATAAGGAAGAAGCTGAGAAAGAGCCTTAAGTGTTTGACTTTC
The DNA here is from genome assembly GCA_025667525.1 of Glebionis coronaria. NCBI lineage: Eukaryota > Viridiplantae > Streptophyta > Magnoliopsida > Asterales > Asteraceae > Glebionis > Glebionis coronaria. Next base: position 125,230,715 of record CM046882.1, on the reverse strand, counting down.
AGTCACACTTCACAAATGGTTCTCAGTTCACCATGTGTAACACACATAAGAACTGGCTAGTCCATAAGCAAACGGTTTGTGGTAAAGACTTCTCAAATCCGTTGAAAGCTGGTAGTTTGCTAAAAACTATATGGTTCTGACTCACCTTGTTTCGAGACAAAGAGTTGGCTAGTCCTAGACAAATGGTACTAGGTAAAGACTTAATCAAATCCGTTGATGGTTGACAATATACCAATAATTATAGGGTTATCAGTACACTGTATTCTTTATGAATAAAGTATTGGCTATTCCAGAGTGTACGGCTAACTGGTAAAGAATATATCAAATCCGTTAATAGCTGATGATTTGCTTACAATCATGAAGCCAATACAAACTGGTTTTTGTTGTTAACTGTTTTATTTCAGGTATGAAGATTGCAAGCAAAGAAGTATTCAAGAAAAGATACTTAGAAAGTTTTGTCTCATCAAATCAAGACTGAAGTTCATGATTCAGAGTTCATAGATTTAAATCAAGAAGACAATTACTGTTGTTGCAAAGACAAATGAATGTTTACAAGACACAAGAAGATCATAAGTTGAAGACAAAGATGATGTTCATGATGCTTGAAGATTATCTTATCAGAAGATCTACATTGAAGTGTTTGGCTACATTCAGTTGGATACAAATACAAATTACCAAGTTCAATCCAAGGATGAAGAAAAGACTGAAGACATGTGATCTAAATACATTCAGTACAAAGAGAAACAAGAAGACAACAAGTTATCATTCTTGTTTAGGGGAGGATTGTGACAACCCTAGGTTTTGGATTTGTCACTTGGTCTTACTTTTAGGTTATTTTATGTGTGCTTACTTGATTTGTGTGATTACGTGTTTATTTTGAGTGATTAAGGTTGGTGTGGTTATCGTTTATGAGTATAGAAGTACTCATCAGTATCGAGGAATGGTTATTTCATGTTCATGAGATCACAAGTTGTGACTATGAAAGGAAATGGTGATATTTTGGTGTTTACGTATACGTATAAGTATTATAGTAATAGTATTTTTTTTAGGATTTACGGTTTAGCATTTAGAGGGCTCGGATGAGGTAATTAGTCATATGGATATTTTTTGGGATGGTTTTAAGTCATTTAGGACTTAGTTATAAAGTTTATTTCAAAATTTGAGATTTTTTATAAAAGTATATTTTACGACTTTTACGGTATTCGCGTAAAAACTGACTAGTTTTTCGGTTTTGGAGGCTTTAGGAGCTGAAATAAATTAAGGAAAATTAAGGTAATATTAATAAGATCTTTATTAATAATAAAATATATAGAAAAACGAATTTTATGTGGTATAGGTCGGTTTAGAAGAGAAAACAAAGGGAAAAAAAGAAAAGATTTATGGTAAGTGGTAATTGGGTTGGACAAGGATTGTTTTGGCTATATAAGGAACCCCCAACACTAAATTAAACGCATTTTTTTCTATTCCCTGGAGTTTTAGTCTACCAAAAAGAGGAGGATAATTAGGGATCTTCAAAAATTTGGGTTTTTAAATCTTCCATTAATTTAAAGGTAAAACCTTCTTAACCCTTTTCAATTTAATTGTTTTAATGATTTCTTAATCATCTTATGATAGAATTAGGTTAGCGTTTAATTTTAAAACAGTAAACTAATGTTATAATAATGAGTTCATAATTATTACATAAATTAGGGCTTGTAATTAGAGGGATTAGGGTTAATTAATGAGGTTGATTTTGTTAAACCCGTTTTTAAAAACTGGGCAGAATTTTGGGTCATTGTTTTGATCATATAGGGAGTTCTACAAACTCTTATTTTGCGATCCAAGTATCCCTGAAAAGTTAATTGAAGTGGATTTCCAATGCAAAAAACTAGAACTAAATTGGGGGTTGGGAAGTGGGTCAAAAACAGGTTACAACAGTAGGAGGTCAAAACAGTTTTATAATCAGTCGGTTTTCTTTTTAAGTTTTGGGTTGTTTGGAGTACTTAGGGTTGCATTGGGATCTTCTCACGAACATGAGAGATGCTTTATATATTGTAGTAAGTATCTGCACTTGGGCTAAGGTTGTGGTTTAGGGTAAGACCCCGTAATCCTAACAAACTTTTAGTAAGTTTAAAATCAGTAAATCTGGAATGACAAAAGTATATATATATATATATATATCGGGGCCTTAACAGTAGCTTTAAGGTTAGGTCAAGTGGAAGGTGTTAGCTAACATATGTAAGGGTATGAATATTCCTTTTACAGAAACCATGGGTATGTTTAAGTGGATATTTGACTTCAAGTTTTGAGACCTAAAAATTGGGACTGTTTTGTGTAAAATATGAACGGGATAGTTATTAAACTTAACCAAGTTAAGGACTTGTTAAGGAAGGGTAATGAGGTGATTAGAGCTTATCAATGAGGTATTTATATGGGAATAGGCTAGATTTCCATCATAGGTTGATGAGCCATCTTAGTGATTGGTTCATGTATCGATTGCGTGTTTTTGGTTTGTTAGCTTGTTGCTAGTGCGAGGACTTGTGAAGAAGCATTCAGGTGAGTCCATAGTCCCATGTTAACTAAGTTTTTAAATGTTTTTTTCCAGTATGGGATGGAGATGACACTACCGGTGTTCTTAAAATGTTTTGGTACTATATTTTTCTTATAAATATTTGGACATAGATGTGCTATTGTGTGACATGCGTGCTTATGTGTTCTCATATGTGCTTTGATATGTGAATCTTGTTTGGGTAGTGATTGGCTTTGGTACATAGATGTATGGGCGTCTATGGGACCAGTTGTGATGTGTGTGGAGCAGGGGGCACGATCCGTCCTGAGTACTTGTGCATCGTCTCTTCGGAGGCAAGATATCTTGACGGGGATATAGTTCATCTTCCACAGGTGGTGTGGGAAAGATCCGGATAGTGTGGTGTGTTCTTGTGTGTGACAGGATACTTCTTGATTGTTAATAGTGTGGTGCATTGTTCTTATTGTGTGTTCTTGATTGTTATAATTGTGCTTTGATTGTAGTTGTATGTAACATGATTATCACATTATGGTCCATTGCTTTAACTTGTTCTCTTCAACTTATTTATAGCGGTTGACAGGGTTTCTTAAGATATTTTGATAATTTAAACCTATGTTCTCACCAACTTTGTGTTGACAGATTTTAGTGTCATTTTCAGGTGAGGTAGTTGTGCAAAATGATGTTAGAAGTGGCTAGAGTATAGAGGCTGCTAGGATTGCATTAGGAGGAATCCCTTTCCTCTTAGATTTTATTTTGTCTTTTAATTAAGTAGACTTTATGGTACCTATATGTTCGATGTTTGTTTATTTGTATGTCTTTGTTAAGAGGTAGGCCTATTACCTACTTACCTAGACGCCTGCATTGTTTGAGATATTGTCATGACATTGTGTCACCTTTTTTATGACATTTCTATTTCATTTAGTAAACTTTATAGACACGCTATTGTTGTGATGATATCCGTACGTGGCGCCCCATATTCCGCCATGGTGGGGTGTGACAGAATGGTATCAGAGCCAATGGTTATAGAGAATTAGGTTGCCTAGTCGCGTAGCCTAGTCTATAGCTTAAGGGTCCCTGCATATAGGCGTCATAGGAGTATGTGTGCATTTTATATTAATTGATGTGTTTGGATGTTATTTATTGCGATGTTTTGACTAGTATGAATAGAACCATAGTTAGTTCATACTTAGCTACATGTTATTTTCTTTTCGAGTTTTGAATAATGCGGGTTGAACTATAGTCATATACACTAGTCATTGTTGGATTTCGTTTAATTATGCTTTCATGTTCTTTATACATTTTGAATTTTGTCTACGCTGGTTCAGCTAGACTACGAGTTTATGAGTTTCCTGCATTGGCTACGTTATTTTAATACATGGATTTTGGATCTTATTTTATGTTGTGGTTATGTGCTTATATGAGTTGTAGGATCTATGTGCTTATTTGAGTTAGTAGACCGATGTGTTATGTGTAGTATTAATTCTTATAAGTGTCATCATAAGAGGGAGTGCATTGGTGAAAGGGGACTGATAACTAGGTTTTTACTCAGGTTAAAAAGATTCGTTTAAGTATGTCTAATCGAATTGATCTAGGTTCTCTATGTGACTCTATTGATCTTTGGTGGAAACAAATATTTTTGGTTGTTTTTAAATTTAAATGTGCAAGAATTAAAGTTAAATGTCGTTAAGTAAAGGGCAAGTATTTAAAGAACGTGAAAAATAAATCTAAGTCTAGTTAAAAAGTAAATGTGCAATATTTAAAAACGTGACGGGAAGTAAAATAATTAAATGACTGAAACTAAAGCGTGACGGAAATTAAAATTAGACAAGGTATTAAAAACATAGCTAAAAATTAAACGAGACAAAATAAGAGAAAACAACCTCCAATCGGAATATATTCCGATCACACCTTGATCGGAAAATCAAACCAAACCTGTCGGAATGTCAAGGTTGTCCAATCGGAATATGTCACTTACACCAATCGGAATAACCCACGACCCTCAGATCGGAATGATGAACCTACCTGATCGGAATATGGTGACCTGGTCGGAATGCTAATCGGAACCCCTATAATCGGAATACTGTCACTACACACGATCGGAATATCCAAGTTCGCACCTCAATCGGAATGTGGCAAAGAAAACCCTCAATGGGAATATCTGTCACTTGTTCCAATTGGAATATCTCTTACACTTCTGATCGTAATACCCAAGTACAACCCCAATCGGAATATACAAACCCTTTTCCGATTATACCAATCGGAATGTAAAACCCCTTTCAGATCTTGACCAATCGGAATACGTAGGAAAGAACCAAAAATAAGCTAGAAAAATAAGCTATGAATCTAATAAGCACTAGACGAAAAACTTAGTTAAAACCGTGTAAAAATAAGCTACGAAACTGAATGTTACAACTTTTAAAACACGAAAAAGATAAACTTTAAGAAAAACGACTTTTTATATAAAAATAACTTTTGTAAAAACTATATAAACTTGAAAATAAATCAAATAAGATATGAAAATAAGAGATTTAAAACAATCAAAAGCATAAAAATGAAATCTTTAAACAACTTAACAAGATAAAAACGTGTAAATCAAATATTAAAGAAAGGTAGAAGAAGATTAACAAGATAAAGTAAAGGTGCGAGTAAATAAAGAAACACTTACTTGAAATTAAAAGGTAATTAAGGTGCAAAACATGTATTTAAATGTGCAAGTAATTAAAGGTGCATAAAATAAAGGTGGAAGAACTAGTTTGTCAATCTAGCCAACAAAATGAAAAGTGATTAGCTAATGACTATATATAGGGGATTAGGGAGGTGGTTTAGAGGAAGCTTCCTCCTCTCCTTCCTTTCTTCTTAATTGCGCCATCAAGTCCTTTCTTCTTAATCTTTTTGTTAATCTTGGAATGTGATGACTTTTGGGTCGGGATTTCTTTGGACTCGTCTTTTAATTCTACGATAAATAAGACTTGAGTTCCTCGGCTTTAAGTAAACTTCCGTCTTTTGACTTTTTCTTCGATAAATCTTCAGAATTGGTCTTGGACTACCGTTCTTTTTGCACTCTTGACTTCTTGGCTTCGTCTTTCATCCTTTTCTTCAATAAAAGTCCGTAAATGCCCGTGAATTCCCGTGTTTTCTCCACTTTTCACCTTTCCGTCCTAAATCACAACAAAAACACAAACCACGCATAATTCCGACATAAAAGACATAAAATACACGTTTTGGTCCGGTTATTATCGTAATTAAGTGGTAGAAAAGATGTGTGTTTTCACACATATCAAATCCCCTACACTTGACCATTGCAATGTCCTCATGCACTGCATTAGTTACAAAGCACGTTTACATTTTTCATCATAATTAATCCATGTTGGCCTTTATTAAAAAGATAGAAAATGTACAAAAATTCAAAGCAAAGAAATTAAAAAGCATACCTTGGGTTTTGGAAATGTCATGAATAATCATCATCCTCAACTTTTCACTTTCTCCAAACCAAGCTTAAAAACGAGATCATTGTTATTATAAGTTAGTAAACTAACACGAACTCATGTGGGCTAATTATTCACTTAGACTCCCTTATTCCTAGGGGTATCTCTTATATTTTATTGCCTTGAATGATCACGAGGATGCATTGTTTGACTTATTTCGGTAGTTATTTAGTCTGAAAATAAAGTGAACGATTTAATCAATAGTTAGCTAAAGGACCAAATCTTTTAAAACTGCTTCTCGGGACCTCATAAAGTTCATATCTTGGCATAACTCGCTTTGCGATTTGAGACCTTTCTCGGACCGATATTTGGCAGCGACTTCATACTTCAAATCTTGAGAGACGTTCTTGAAATAATGGTCTTCTCTTCATACGTGGAATTTCTTCACTTGAACCTTTTGAGAGATTCATACTTGGACTACGACTTCTTCATTTTTCTCCAATCTTTATTTTGGACTTTGATATACAACGATCCGCCTCCTTTTATGACTTGGATCTATTTATCCTCATACCTTGTTAGGGTCTTTTCGGATACACTTCTCCATGATTTTTGGGGAGTTTTTGCTTTTCGTCGTGTGTCTCGATCCTTCATATTGATTTTCGATAAATGATTCTTCACATCACTTTTGGATCTTTAGCAACAAAATATAGCCCTCATGCCTTGTTAGGGCCTTTTCGGACTCGCCAATCTTCGCATCCCGCTTCAATAAGTTATGCCTTGGCTATGAACTCTAATCCATACCGAGCAACTTTTAAACGATCTGGGGCTAGAAGCTAAGTAACTTTTCAAATCGTACAACCTTATTTATTAGCAGATAAATTATTAGCAAGCGATGGGAGAATAGGCTTATAATTAACTCACATAAATTTACGAAAGATTACCGAACTTATAATTGGCTCTATCATCTCTCGTTCTCCACAGTTTAAAATCTCAAGTAATGAGACTCGTGGATACTTAGCATATTAAATCAAAGTTTTGGGTTTTCGAGTCGCCTATAGGATCTTGTAAATTCTTGTACTTTTTCAAGTTTAGAAATCGCGTTTTAAAGTTCCCTTGATAAACGACTCTCTAGGATCAATTATAGGAACATGCGAAAAGTTCTTGTTCTTAACCCGTGAGAGTTAAGACTTTCGCGTTTTATAGCTCCCTATATAAAAGCCTAGCAAAACTCGACTTAAACACGTTAAGGGTACTAGCTAGAGCAAACTTAAGATAAGTAAACTCGGATTGAGTCAAAAGATTCACAACGTTTGAAAATTAAAACCACTTTATTAAACATTTATTCTAATAAGGAAAGAAAATAACTATACAAAGGGAAAAACTAATAGGCCAAAATAGATCAAAAATTTTGAAAAATGTCGAAAAATTAATTTTCTGGTTAAAATGAGGACAAATACAAGGAAAAGACCACTTAACTTCGATAGAAGTCCCCCCTACCCTTAAGATAAACATTGTCCTCAATGTTTAAGCATGTGGGAGTAAAATCCCCTACACTTAGGACATTGTGCATGTTGTCTAAATCTTGCTAAGGAAAAGACAACTAAAGAGATTCCTATTTTAGTATTGAGAAAAATATAAAATAGTGAATTGAAAAGAGTTTAGGATAGAACCAGGATAATGGAACACGGAATCATGGGTCGTCAAGAATCATCAAGAGTGGATCATTGAAGCTCGAATCCCTGATTAAGTAGAAGAGAGAGGCAAGCAAACCAAAGGGTCGCCCCCTACACTTATAATAAGGAAAGCGAAAAGATAGATGCATGGGTTGCCTCCCAAGAAGCGCTTGATTTTTGTTAACCGAGTCATTAGCCTGACTCGACCTTGATTATCAACGGAAGAAGCATGAAACATATCCACCAGGATCAAAGACATAGTTTTCGTCCATCAAGTAGCATAGGCTTAAGGAGAACAAGGCAAGCCAAAGAAGAGTAGGAAAGGTTCCCTTAAGCAACGATGGAGCACGGTAGAAGCAAGGTTGAAGTGGTGCAAGCATGTCTTTATTAATTCCAAAGATAGTTCCTTTTAGTTCATCAGGTGGATACTGAGATGGCTTAAAGACTTCAATACCGGGGTCGAACACCTTTTCCTTTAAGGGAAAAATCACTCAGGCGCAGCCGAGTGTGAAGAAGATCCGCAAAGAAGCACAACCTCGTCCTCAGAAGGGGGACAAAGAGGTGTCAAATCATATGTGCAACGGATTTCGGTATCGACCGGTTTCTTCTCCTTTGACAAAATTTTCTTCAAATCCAAAGTAGGATCAAGACGATAATCTTCAAAGTCCAAAGGAGGTGCATCACTCTCATGAGGGAAGTAAGTGTTGAGAAATTCAGAGAAATCTTCCTCAAATGAGTAATCGTCCAAATTAGGATCGAGTGATGGCGGAGGATCTTCATCGTGTGAAGAATCGCTCGAGAGAGTATCAGCCTCATCAAAATCATCGAAAGTAGGCAGCT